>JAJTWR010000067.1:0-245000 GCA_021613335.1 Whitmania pigra
GTTGCTGACAAATGGCGATGTTGTTATCGTCGTTCCAGTAATCTGTGTTGTTGTTGCTGAGACGTTCGTCGTTGTTTGATTGGAGGTAGAGGACGAACCTGGAAAAGAAGATGTTATTGATGAGTTGATCGTCGTCGATGTTCCTGTGTAAGGAGTGCTGGTTTCGTTGCTGACAAATGGCGATGTTGTTATCGTCGTTCCAGTAATCTGTGTTGTTGTTGCTGAGACGTTCGTCGTTGTTTGATTGGAGGTAGAGGACGAACCTGGTGAAGAAGATGTTATTGATGAGTTGATCGTCGTCGATGTTCCTGTGTAAGGAGTGCTGGTTTCGTTGCTGACAAATGGCGATGTTGTTATCGTCGTTCCAGTAATCTGTGTTGTTGTTGCTGTGACGTTCGTCGTTGTTTGATTGGAGGTAGAGGACGAAGAAGGAGAAGAAGATGTTATTGATGAGTTGATCGTCGTCGATGTTCCTGTGTAAGGAGTGCTGGTTTCGTTGCTGACAAATGGCGATGTTGTTATCGTCGTTCCAGTAATCTGGGTTGTTGTTGCTGTGACGTTCGTCGTTGTTTGATTGGAGGTAGAGGACGAAGATGGAAAAGAAGATGTTATTGATGAGTTGATCGTCGTCGATGTTCCTGTGTAAGGAGTGCTGGTTTCGTTGCTGACAAATGGCGATGTTGTTATCGTCGTTCCAGTAATCTGGGTGGTTGTTGCTGTGACGTTCGTCGTTGTTTGATTGGAGGTAGAGGACGAACCTGGAGAAGAAGATGTTATTGATGAGTTGATCGTCGTCGATGTTCCTGTGTAAGGAGTGCTGGTTTCGTTGCTGACAAATGGCGATGTTGTTATAGTCGTTCCAGTAATCTGTGTTGTTGTTGCTGTGACGTTCGTCGTTGTTTGATTGGAGGTAGAGGACGAACCTGGAGAAGAAGATGATATTGATGAGTTGATCGTTGACGCTGTTCCTGTGTAAGGAGTGCTGGTTTTGTTGCTGACAAATGGCGATGTTGTTATCGTCGTTCCAGTAATCTGTGTTGTTGTTGCTGAGACGTTCGTCGTTGTTTGATTGGAGGTAGAGGACGAACCTGGAAAAGAAGATGTTATTGATGAGTTGATCGTCGTCGATGTTCCTGTGTAAGGAGTGCTGGTTTCGTTGCTGACAAATGGCGATGTTGTTATCGTCGTTCCAGTAATCTGGGTTGTTGTTGCTGTGACGTTCGTCGTTGTTTGATTGGAGGTAGAGGACGAACCTGGAGAAGAAGATGTTATTGATGAGTTGATCGTCCTCGATGTTCCTGTGTAAGGAGTGCTGGTTTCGTTGCTGACAAATGGCGATGTTGTTATCGTCGTTCCAGTAATCTGTGTTGTTGTTGCTGTGACGTTCGTCGTTGTTTGATTGGAGGTAGAGGACGAACCTGGAGAAGAAGATGATATTGATGAGTTGATCGTTGACGCTGTTCCTGTGTAAGGAGTGCTGGTTTCGTTGCTGACAAATGGCGATGTTGTTATCGTCGTTCCAGTAATCTGGGTGGTTGTTGCTGTGACGTTCGTCGTTGTTTGATTGGAGGTAGAGGACGAACCTGGATAAGAAGATGTTATTGATGAGTTGATCGTCGTCGATGTTCCTGTGTAAGGAGTGCTGGTTTCGTTGCTGACAAATGGCGATGTTGTTATCGTCGTTCCAGTAATCTGGGTTGTTGTTGCTGTGACGTTCTTCGTTGTTTGATTGGAGGTAGAGGACGAAGATGGAAAAGAAGATGTTATTGATGAGTTGATCGTCGTCGATGTTCCTGTGTAAGGAGTGCTGGTTTCGTTGCTGACAAATGGCGATGTTGTTATCGTCGTTCCAGTAATCTGGGTGGTTGTTGTGATGTGACGTTCGTCGTTGTTTGATTGGAGGTAGAGGACGAACCTGGAGAAGAAGATGTTATTGATGAGTTGATCGTCGTCGATGTTCCTGTGTAAGGAGTGCTGGTTTCGTTGCTGACAAATGGCGATGTTGTTATCGTCGTTCCAGTAATCTGTGTTGTTGTTGCTGTGACGTTCGTCGTTGTTTGATTGGAGGTAGAGGACGAAGAAGGAGAAGAAGATGTTATTGATGAGTTGATCGTCGTCGATGTTCCTGTGTAAGGAGTGCTGGTTTTGTTGCTGACAAATGGCGATGTTGTTATCGTCGTTCCAGTAATCTGGGTGGTTGTTGCTGTGACGTTCGTCGTTGTTTGATTGGAGGTAGAGGACGAACCTGGAGAAGAAGATGTTATTGATGAGTTGATCGTCGTCGATGTTCCTGTGTAAGGAGTGCTGGTTTCGTTGCTGACAAATGGCGATGTTGTTATCGTCGTTCCAGTAATCTGGGTGGTTGTTGCTGTGACGTTCGTCGTTGTTTGATTGGAGGTAGAGGACGAAGATGGAAAAGAAGATGTTATTGATGAGTTGATCGTCGTCGATGTTCCTGTGTAAGGAGTGCTGGTTTCGTTGCTGACAAATGGCGATGTTGTTATCGTCGTTCCAGTAATCTGGGTGGTTGTTGATGTGACGTTCGTCGTTGTTTGATTGGAGGTAGAGGACAAACCTGGAGAAGAAGATGTTATTGATGAGTTGATCGTCGTCGATGTTCCTGTGTAAGGAGTGCTGGTTTCGTTGCTGACAAATGGCGATGTTGTTATCGTCGTTCCAGTAATCTGTGTTGTTGTTGCTGTGACGTTCGTCGTTGTTTGATTGGAGGTAGAGGACGAAGAAGGAGAAGAAGATGTTATTGATGAGTTGATCGTCGTCGATGTTACTGTGTAAGGAGTGCTGGTTTTGTTGCTGACAAATGGCGATGTTGTTATCGTCGTTCCAGTAATCTGGGTGGTTGTTGCTGTGACGTTCGTCGTTGTTTGATTGGAGGTAGAGGACGAACCTGGAGAAGAAGATGTTATTGATGAGTTGATCGTCGTCGATGTTCCTGTGTAAGGAGAGCTGGTTTCGTTGCTGACAAATGGCGATGTTGTTATCGTCGATCCAGTAATCTGGGTGGTTGTTGCTGTGACGTTCGTCGTTGTTTTATTGGAGGTAGTGGACGAATCTCGAGAAGATGTTATTGATGAGTTGATCGTCGTCGATGTTCCTGTGTAAGGAGTGCTGGTTTCGTTGCTGACAAATGGCGATGTTGTTATCGTCGTTCCAGTAATCTGGGTGGTTGTTGATGTGACGTTCGTCGTTGTTTGATTGGAGGTAGAGGACGAAGATGGAAAAGAAGATGTTATTGATGAGTTGATCGTCGTCGATGTTCCTGTGTAAGGAGTGCTGGTTTCGTTGCTGACAAATGGCGATGTTGTTATCGTCGTTCCAGTAATCTGGGTGGTTGTTGATGTGACGTTCGTCGTTGTTTGATTGGAGGTAGAGGACAAACCTGGAGAAGAAGATGTTATTGATGAGTTGATCGTCGTCGATGTTCCTGTGTAAGGAGTGCTGGTTTCGTTGCTGACAAATGGCGATGTTGTTATCGTCGTTCCAGTAATCTGTGTTGTTGTTGCTGTGACGTTCGTCGTTGTTTGATTGGAGGTAGAGGACGAAGAAGGAGAAGAAGATGTTATTGATGAGTTGATCGTCGTCGATGTTACTGTGTAAGGAGTGCTGGTTTTGTTGCTGACAAATGGCGATGTTGTTATCGTCGTTCCAGTAATCTGGGTGGTTGTTGCTGTGACGTTCGTCGTTGTTTGATTGGAGGTAGAGGACGAACCTGGAGAAGAAGATGTTATTGATGAGTTGATCGTCGTCGATGTTCCTGTGTAAGGAGAGCTGGTTTCGTTGCTGACAAATGGCGATGTTGTTATCGTCGATCCAGTAATCTGGGTGGTTGTTGCTGTGACGTTCGTCGTTGTTTGATTGGAGGTAGTGGACGAAGATGGAAAAGAAGATGTTATTGATGAGTTGATCGTCGTCGATGTTCCTGTGTAAGGAGTGCTGGTTTCGTTGCTGACAAATGGCGATGTTGTTATCGTCGTTCCAGTAATCTGGGTGGTTGTTGATGTGACGTTCGTCGTTGTTTGATTGGAGGTAGAGGACAAACCTGGAGAAGAAGATGTTATTGATGAGTTGATCGTCGTCGATGTTCCTGTGTAAGGAGTGCTGGTTTCGTTGCTGACAAATGGCGATGTTGTTATCGTCGTTCCAGTAATCTGTGTTGTTGTTGCTGAGACGTTCGTCGTTGTTTGATTGGAGGTAGAGGACGAACCTGGAAAAGAAGATGTTATTGATGAGTTGATCGTCGTCGATGTTCCTGTGTAAGGAGTGCTGGTTTCGTTGCTGACAAATGGCGATGTTGTTATCGTCGTTCCAGTAATCTGGGTTGTTGTTGCTGTGACGTTCGTCGTTGTTTGATTGGAGGTAGAGGACGAAGATGGAAAAGAAGATGTTATTGATGAGTTGATCGTCGTCGATGTTCCTGTGTAAGGAGTGCTGGTTTCGTTGCTGACAAATGGCGATGTTGTTATCGTCGTTCCAGTAATCTGGGTTGTTGTTGCTGTGACGTTCGTCGTTGTTTGATTGGAGGTAGAGTACGAAGATGGAAAAGAAGATGTTATTGATGAGTTGATCGTCGTCGATGTTCCTGTGTAAGGAGTGCTGGTTTCGTTGCTGACAAATGGCGATGTTGTTATCGTCGTTCCAGTAATCTGGGTGGTTGTTGCTGTGACGTTCGTCGTTGTTTGATTGGAGGTAGTGGACGAACCTGGAGAAGAAGATGTTATTGATGAGTTGATCGTCGTCGATGTTCCTGTGTAAGGAGTGCTGGTTTCGTTGCTGACAAATGGCGACGTTTTCATTGTCGTTCCAGTAATCTGTGTTGTTGTTGCTGAGACGTTCGTCGTTGTTTGATTGGAGGTAGAGGACGAAGATGGAGAAGAAGATGAATTGATGAGTTGATTGTCGTCGATATTCCTGTGTAAGGAGTGCTGGTTTCGTTGCTGACAAATGGCGATGTTGTTATCGTCGTTCCAGTAATCTGGGTGGTTGTTGCTGTGACGTTCGTCGTTGTTTGATTGGAGGTAGAGGACGAACCTGGAGAAGAAGATGTTATTGATGAGTTGATCGTCGTCGATGTTCCTGTGTAAGGAGTGCTGGTTTCGTTGCTGACAAATGGCGATGTTGTTATAGTCGTTCCAGTAATCTGTGTTGTTGTTGCTGTGACGTTCGTCGTTGTTTGATTGGAGGTAGAGGACGAACCTGGAGAAGAAGATGATATTGATGAGTTGATCGTTGACGCTGTTCCTGTGTAAGGAGTGCTGGTTTTGTTGCTGACAAATGGCGATGTTGTTATCGTCGTTCCAGTAATCTGTGTTGTTGTTGCTGTGACGTTCGTCGTTGTTTGATTGGAGGTAGAGGACGAAGATGGAGAAGAAGATGTTATTGATGAGTTGATTGTCGTCGATATTCCTGTGTAAGGAGTGCTGGTTTTGTTGCTGACAAATGGCGATGTTGTTATCGTCGTTCCAGTAATCTGTGTTGTTGTTGCTGAGACGTTCGTCGTTGTTTGATTGGAGGTAGAGGACGAACCTGGAAAAGAAGATGTTATTGATGAGTTGATCGTCGTCGATGTTCCTGTGTAAGGAGTGCTGGTTTCGTTGCTGACAAATGGCGATGTTGTTATCGTCGTTCCAGTAATCTGTGTTGTTGTTGCTGAGACGTTCGTCGTTGTTTGATTGGAGGTAGAGGACGAACCTGGTGAAGAAGATGTTATTGATGAGTTGATCGTCGTCGATGTTCCTGTGTAAGGAGTGCTGGTTTCGTTGCTGACAAATGGCGATGTTGTTATCGTCGTTCCAGTAATCTGTGTTGTTGTTGCTGTGACGTTCGTCGTTGTTTGATTGGAGGTAGAGGACGAAGAAGGAGAAGAAGATGTTATTGATGAGTTGATCGTCGTCGATGTTCCTGTGTAAGGAGTGCTGGTTTCGTTGCTGACAAATGGCGATGTTGTTATCGTCGTTCCAGTAATCTGTGTTGTTGTTGCTGTGACGTTCGTCGTTGTTTGATTGGAGGTAGAGGACGAAGATGGAAAAGAAGATGTTATTGATGAGTTGATCGTCGTCGATGTTCCTGTGTAAGGAGTGCTGGTTTCGTTGCTGACAAATGGCGATGTTGTTATCGTCGTTCCAGTAATCTGGGTGGTTGTTGCTGTGACGTTCGTCGTTGTTTTATTGGAGGTAGTGGACGAACCTCGAGAAGATGTTATTGATGAGTTGATCGTCGATGTTCCTGTGTAAGGAGTGCTGGTTTCGTTGCTGACAAATGGCGATGTTGTTATAGTCGTTCCAGTAATCTGGGTTGTTGTTGCTGTGACGTTTTTCGTTGCTTGATTGGAGGTAGAGGACGAAGATGGATAAGAAGATGTTATTGATGAGTTGATCGTCGTCGATGTTCCTGTGTAAGGAGTGCTGGTTTCGTTGCTGACAAATGGCGATGTTGTTATCGTCGTTCCAGTAATCTGGGTGGTTGTTGCTGTGACGTTCGTCGTTGTTTGATTGGAGGTAGAGGACGAACCTGGAGAAGAAGATGTTATTGATGAGTTGATCGTCCTCGATGTTCCTGTGTAAGGAGTGCTGGTTTCGTTGCTGACAAATGGCGATGTTGTTATCGTCGTTCCAGTAATCTGTGTTGTTGTTGCTGAGACGTTCGTCGTTGTTTGATTGGAGGTAGAGGACGAACCTGGAAAAGAAGATGTTATTGATGAGTTGATCGTCGTCGATGTTCCTGTGTAAGGAGTGCTGGTTTCGTTGCTGACAAATGGCGATGTTGTTATCGTCGTTCCAGTAATCTGGGTGGTTGTTGATGTGACGTTCGTCGTTGTTTGATTGGAGGTAGAGGACAAACCTGGAGAAGAACATGTTATTGATGAGTTGATCGTCGTCGATGTTCCTGTGTAAGGAGTGCTGGTTTCGTTGCTGACAAATGGCGATGTTGTTATCGTCGTTCCATTAATCTGGGTGGTTGTTGATGTGACGTTCGTCGTTGTTTGATTGGAGGTAGAGGACGAAGATGGAAAAGAAGATGTTATTGATGAGTTGATCGTCGTCGATGTTCCTGTGTAAGGAGTGCTGGTTTCGTTGCTGACAAATGGCGATGTTGTTATCGTCGTTCCAGTAATCTGGGTGGTTGTTGATGTGACGTTCGTCGTTGTTTGATTGGAGGTAGAGGACAAACCTGGAGAAGAAGATGTTATTGATGAGTTGATCGTCGTCGATGTTCTTATACAAGGAGTGATGGTTTCGTTGTTGACAAATGGCGATGATGTTATCGTCGTTCCAGTAAAATGGGATGTTGTTGCTGCGACTTTAGTCGTTGTTTGATTGGAGGTTGAAGACAAACCTGGAGAAGATGATGTTCCAGTGATATTTATTGACGCCGATGTTCCATTGTGAGGAGTTCTGGTTTCATTGTTGACAAATGGCGAAGATGTAACGGTTGTTCCATTGAACTGGGATGTTGTTGCTGTGACTTTCGTCGTTGTTTGATTGGAGGTTGAAGTCAAACCTGGAGAAGATGATGTTCCAGTGATATTTATTGACGCCGATGTTCCATTGTAAGTAGTTCTGGTTTCATTGTTGACAGATGGCGAAGATGTAACGGTCGTTCCATTGAACTGGGATGTTGTTGCTGTGACTTTCGTCGTTGTTTGATTGGAGGTTGAAGACAAACCTGGAGAAGATGATGTTCCAGTGATATTTATTGACGCCGATGTTCCATTGTAAGTAGTTCTGGTTTCATTGTTGACAGATGGCGAAGATGTAACGGTTGTTCCATTGAACTGGGATGTTGTTGCTGTGACTTTCGTCGTTGTTTGATTGGAGGTTGAAGTCAAACCTGGAAAAGATGATGTTCCAGTGATATTTATTGACGCCGATGTTCCATTGTAAGTAGTTCTGGTTTCATTGTTGACAGATGGCGAAGTTGTGTAACGGTCGTTCCATTGAACTGGGAGGTTGTTGCTGTGACTTTCGTCGTTGTTTGATTGGAGGTTGAAGACAAACCTGGAGAAGATGATGTTATTGATGATTTATTGACGCCGATGTTCCATTGTAAGTAGTTCTGGTTTCATTGTTGACAGATGGCGATGTTGTAACGGTTGTTCCATTGAACTGGGATGTTGTTGCTGTGACTTTCGTCGTTGTTTGATTGGAGGTTGAAGGACAAACCTGGAGAAGATGATGTTCCATGATATTTATTGACGCCGATGTTCCATTGTGAGGAGTGCTGGTTTCATTGTTGACAGATGGCGAAGATGTAACGGTTTTCCATTGAACTGGGATGTTGTTGCTGTGACTTTCGTCGTTGTTTGATTGGAGGTTGAAGTCAAACCTGGAGAAGATGATGTTCCAGTGATAGTTTATTGACGCGATGTTCCATTGTAAGTAGTTTGGTTTCATTGTTGACAGATGGCGAAGATGTAACGGTCGTTCCATTGAACTGGGATGTTGTTGCTGTGACTTTCGTCGTTGTTTGATTGGAGGTTGAGACAAACCTGGAGAAGATGATGTTCCAATGATATTTATTGACGCCGATGTTCCATTGTAAGTAGTCTGGTTTCATTGTTGACAGATGGCGAATGTTGTAACGTCGTTCCATTGAACTGGGAGGTTGTTGCTGTGACTTTCGTCGTTGTTTGATTGGAGGTGAAGACAAACCTGGAGAAGATAATGTTTTCCAGTGATATTTATTGACGCCGATGTTCCATTGTAAGTAGTTCTGGGTTCATTGTTGACAGATGGCGAAGATGTAACGGTTGTTCCATTGAACTGGGATGTTGTTGCTGTGGACTTTCGTCGTTGTTTGATTGGAGGTGAAGACAAACCTGGAGAAGATGATGTTCCAATGTATTTATTGACGCCGATGTTCCATTGTGAGGAGTCAAACCTGGAAAAGATGATGTTCCAGTGATTTTATTGACGCCGATGTTCCATTGTAAGTAGTTCCGGTTTCATTGTTGACAGATGGCGAAGATGTAACGGTCGTTCCATTGAACTGGGAGTTGTTGCTGTGACTTTCGTCGTTGTTTGATTGGACGTTGAAGTCAAACCTGGAGAGATGATGATCCAGTGATATTTGTTGACGTCGATGTTTCATTGTAAGGAGTTTGGTTTCATTGTTGACAAATGGCGAAGATTGTAACGGTTGTTCCATTGAACTGGGATGTTGTTGCTGTGACTTTCTTCGTTGTTTGATTGGAGGTTGAAGACAAACCTGGAGAAGATGATGTTCCAATGATATTATTGACGCCGATGTTCCATTGTAAGGAGTTCTGGTTTCATTGTTGACAGATGGCGAAGATGTAACGTGTTCCATTGAACTGGGATGTTGTTGCTGTGACTTTCGTCGTTGTTTGATTGGAGGTTGAGGACGAAACCTGGAGAAGAAGATGTTATTGATGAGTTGATCGTCGTCGATGTTCTTATAAAAGGAGTGATGGTTTCGTTGTTGACAAATGGCGATGATGTTATCGTCGTTCCAGTAAAATGGTATGTTTGCTGCGACTTTAGTCGTTGTTTGATTGGAGGTGAAGACAAACCTGGAGAAGATGATGTTCCAGTGATATTTATTGACGCCGATGTTCATTGTGAGGAGTTCTGTTTCATTGTTGACAAATGGCGAAGATGTAACGGTTGTTCCATTAAACTGGGATGTTGTTGCTGTGACTTTCGTCGTTGTTTGATTGGAGGTTGAAGTCAAACCTGGAAAAGATGATGTTCCAGTGATATTTATTGACGCCGATGTTCCATTGTAAGTAGTTCTGGTTTCATTGTTGACAGATGGCGAAGATGTAACGGTCGTTCCATTGAACTGGGAGGTTATTGCTGTGACTTTCGTCGTTGTTTGATTGGAGGTTGAAGACAAACCTGGAGAAGATGATGTTCCAGTGATATTTATTGACGCCGATGTTCCATTGTAAGTAGTTCTGGTTTCATTGTTGACAGATGGCGAAGATGTAACGGTTGTTCCATTGAACTGGGATGTTGTTGCTGTGACTTTCGTCGTTGTTTGATTGGAGGTTGAAGTCAAACCTGGAGAAGATGATGTTCCAGTGATATTTATTGACGCCGATGTTCCATTGTAAGTAGTTCTGGTTTCATTGTTGACAGATGGCGAAGATGTAACGGTCGTTCCATTGAACTGGGATGTTGTTGCTGTGACTTTCGTCGTTGTTTGATTGGAGGTTGAAGACAAACCTGGAGAAGATGATGTTCCAGTGATATTTATTGACGCCGATGTTCCATTGTAAGTAGTTCTGGTTTCATTGTTGACAGATGGCGAAGATGTAACGGTCGTTCCATTGAACTGGGAGGTTGTTGCTGTGACTTTCGTCGTTGTTTGATTGGAGGTTGAAGACAAACCTGGAGAAGATAATGTTCCAGTGATATTTATTGACGCCGATGTTCCATTGTAAGTAGTTCTGGTTTCATTGTTGACAGATGGCGAAGATGTAACGGTTGTTCCATTGAACTGGGATGTTGTTGCTGTGACTTTCGTCGTTGTTTGATTGGAGGTTGAAGACATACCTGGAGAAGATGATGTTCCAATGATATTTATTGACGCCGATGTTCCATTGTGAGGAGTCAAACCTGGAAAAGATGATGTTCCAGTGATATTTATTGACGCCGATGTTCCATTGTAAGTAGTTCCGGTTTCATTGTTGACAGATGGCGAAGATGTAACGGTCGTTCCATTGAACTGGGAGGTTGTTGCTGTGACTTTCGTCGTTGTTTGATTGGACGTTGAAGTCAAACCTGGAGAAGATGATGATCCAGTGATATTTGTTGACGTCGATGTTTCATTGTAAGGAGTTCTGGTTTCATTGTTGACAAATGGCGAAGATGTAACGGTTGTTCCATTGAACTGGGATGTTGTTGCTGTGACTTTCTTCGTTGTTTGATTGGAGGTTGAAGACAAACCTGGAGAAGATGATGTTCCAATGATATTTATTGACGCCGATGTTCCATTGTGAGGAGTTCTGGTTTCATTGTTGACAGATGGCGAAGATGTAACGGTTGTTCCATTGAACTGGGATGTTGTTGCTGCGACTTTAGTCGTTGTTTGATTGGAGGTTGAAGACAAACCTGGAGAAGATGATGTTCCAGTGATATTTATTGAAGCCGATGTTCCATTGTGAGGAGTTCTGGTTTCATTGTTGACAAATGGCGAAGATGTAACGGTTGTTCCATTGAACTGGGATGTTGTTGCTGTGACTTTCGTCGTTGTTTGATTGGAGGTTGAAGTCAAACCTGGAAAAGATGATGTTCCAGTGATATTTATTGACGCCGATGTTCCATTGTAAGTAGTTCTGGTTTCATTGTTGACAGATGGCGAAGATGTAACGGTCGTTCCATTGAACTGGGAGGTTATTGCTGTGACTTTCGTCGTTGTTTGATTGGAGGTTGAAGACAAACCTGGAGAAGATGATGTTCCAGTGATATTTATTGACGCCGATGTTCCATTGTAAGTAGTTCTGGTTTCATTGTTGACAGATGGCGAAGATGTAACGGTTGTTCCATTGAACTGGGATGTTGTTGCTGTGACTTTCGTCGTTGTTTGATTGGAGGTTGAAGACAAACCTGGAGAAGATGATGTTCCAATGATATTTATTGACGCCGATGTTCCATTGTGAGGAGTCAAACCTGGAAAAGATGATGTTCCAGTGATATTTATTGACGCCGATGTTCCATTGTAAGTAGTTCTGGTTTCATTGTTGACAGATGGCGAAGATGTAACGGTCGTTCCATTGAACTGGGAGGTTGTTGCTGTGACTTTCGTCGTTGTTTGATTGGACGTTGAAGTCAAACCTGGAGAAGATGATGATCCAGTGATATTTGTTGACGTCGATGTTTCATTGTAAGGAGTTCTGGTTTCATTGTTGACAAATGGCGAAGATGTAACGGTTGTTCCATTGAACTGGGATGTTGTTGCTGTGACTTTCTTCGTTGTTTGATTGGAGGTTGAAGACAAACCTGGAGAAGATGATGTTCCAATGATATTTATTGACGCCGATGTTCCATTGTGAGGAGTTCTGGTTTCATTGTTGACAGATGGCGAAGATGTAACGGTCGATCCATTGAACTGGGATGTTGTTGCTGTGACTTTCGTCGTTGTTTGATTGGAGGTTGAAGACAAACCTGGAGAAGATGATGTTCCAGTGATATTTATTGACGCCGATGTTCCATTGTAAGTAGTTCTGGTTTCATTGTTGACAGATGGCGAAGATGTAACGGTTGTTCCATTGAACTGGGATGTTGTTGCTGTGACTTTAGTCGTTGTTTGATTGGAGGTTGAAGACAAACCTGGAGAAGATGATGTTCCAGTGATATTTATTGACGCCGATGTTCCATTGTGAGGAGTTCTGGTTTCATTGTTGACAAATGGCGAAGATGTAACGGTTGTTCCATTGAACTGGGATGTTGTTGCTGTGACTTTCGTCGTTGTTTGATTGGAGGTTGAAGTCAAACCTGGAAAAGATGATGTTCCAGTGATATTTATTGACGCCGATGTTCCATTGTAAGTAGTTCTGGTTTCATTGTTGACAGATGGCGAAGATGTAACGGTCGTTCCATTGAACTGGGAGGTTGTTGCTGTGACTTTCGTCGTTGTTTGATTGGAGGTTGAAGACAAACCTGGAGAAGATGATGTTCCAGTGATATTTATTGACGCCGATGTTCCATTGTAAGTAGTTCTGGTTTCATTGTTGACAGATGGCGAAGATGTAACGGTTGTTCCATTGAACTGGGATGTTGTTGCTGTGACTTTCGTCGTTGTTTGATTGGAGCTTGAAGACAAACCTGGAGAAGATGATGTTCCAATGATATTTATTGACGCCGATGTTCCATTGTGAGGAGTCAAACCTGGAAAAGATGATGTTCCAGTGATATTTATTGACGCCGATGTTCCATTGTAAGTAGTTCTGGTTTCATTGTTGACAGATGGCGAAGATGTAACGGTCGTTCCATTGAACTGGGAGGTTGTTTCTGTGACTTTCGTCGTTGTTTGATTGGACGTTGAAGTCAAACCTGGAGAAGATGATGATCCAGTGATATTTGTTGACGTCGATGTTTCATTGTAAGGAGTTCTGGTTTCATTGTTGACAAATGGCGAAGATGTAACGGTTGTTCCATTGAACTGGGATGTTGTTGCTGTGACTTTCTTCGTTGTTTGATTGGAGGTTGAAGACAAACCTGGAGAAGATGATGTTCCAATGATATTTATTGACGCCGATGTTCCATTGTGAGGAGTTCTGGTTTCATTGTTGACAGATGGCGAAGATGTAACGGTTGTTCCATTGAACTGGGATGTTGTTGCTGTGACTTTCGTCGTTGTTTGATTGGAGGTTGAAGTCAAACCTGGAGAAGATGATGTTCCAGTGATATTTATTGACGCCGATGTTCCATTGTAAGTAGTTCTGGTTTCATTGTTGACAGATGGCGAAGATGTAACGGTCGTTCCATTGAACTGAGATGTTGTTGCTGTGACTTTCGTCGTTGTTTGATTGGAGGTTGAAGACAAACCTGGAGAAGATGATGATCCAGTGATATTTGTTGACGTCGATGTTTCATTGTAAGGAGTTCTGGTTTCATTGTTGACAAATGGCGAAGATGTAACGGTTGTTCCATTGAACTGGGATGTTGTTGCTGTGACTTTCTTCGTTGTTTGATTGGAGGTTGAAGACAAACCTGGAGAAGATGATGTTCCAATGATATTTATTGACGCCGATGTTCCATTGTGAGGAGTTCTGGTTTCATTGTTGACAGATGGCGAAGATGTAACGGTTGTTCCATTGAACTGGGATGTTGTTGCTGTGACTTTCGTCGTTGTTTGATTGGAGGCTGAAGTCAAACCTGGAGAAGATGATGTTCCAATGATATTTATTGACGCCGATGTTCCATTGTGAGGAGTCAAACCTGGAAAAGATGATGTTCCAGTGATATTTATTGACGCCGATGTTCCATTGTAAGTAGTTCTGGTTTCATTGTTGACAGATGGCGAAGATGTAACGGTCGTTCCATTGAACTGGGAGGTTGTTGCTGTGACTTTCGTCGTTGTTTGATTGGACGTTGGAGTCAAACCTGGAGAAGATGATGATCCAGTGATATTTGTTGACGTCGATGTTTCATTGTAAGGAGTTCTGGTTTCATTGTTGACAAATGGCGAAGATGTAACGGTTGTTCCAATGAACTGGGATGTTGTTGCTGTGACATTCGTCGTTGTTTGATTGGAGGTTGAGGACGAACCTGGTGAAGAAGATGTTATTGATGAGTTGATCGTCGTCGATGTTCTTATAAAAGGAGTGATGGTTTCGTTGTTGACAAATGGCGATGTTGTTATCGTCGTTCCAGTGAAATGGGATGTTGTTGCTGTGACTTTCGTCGTTGTTTGATTGGAGGTTGAAGACAAACCTGGAGAAGATGATGTTCCAGTGATATTTATTGACGCCGATGTTCCATTGTGAGGAGTTCTGGTTTCATTGTTGACAAATGGCGAAGATGTAACGGTTGTTCCATTGAACTGGGATGTTGTTGCTGTGACTTTCGTCGTTGTTTGATTGGAGGTTGAAGTCAAACCTGGAGAAGATGATGTTCCAGTGATATTTATTGACGCCGATGTTCCATTGTAAGTAGTTCTGGTTTCATTGTTGACAGATGGCGAAGATGTAACGGTCGTTCCATTGAACTGGGATGTTGTTGCTGTGACTTTCGTCGTTGTTTGATTGGAGGTTGAAGTCAAACCTGGAAAAGATGATGTTCCAGTGATATTTATTGACGCCGATGTTCCATTGTAAGTAGTTCTGGTTTCATTGTTGACAGATGGCGAAGATGTAACGGTCGTTCCATTGAACTGGGAGGTTGTTGCTGTGACTTTCGTCGTGTTGTTTGATTGGAGGTTGAAGACAAACCTGGAGAAGATAATGTTCCAGTGATATTTATTGACGCCGATGTTCCATTGTAAGTAGTTCTGGTTTCATTGTTGACAGATGGCGAAGATGTAACGGTTGTTCCATTGAACTGGGATGTTGTTGCTGTGACTTTCGTCGTTGTTTGATTGGAGGTTGAAGACAAACCTGGAGAAGATGATGTTCCAATGATATTTATTGACGCCGATGTTCCATTGTGAGGAGTCAAACCTGGAAAAGATGATGTTCCAGTGATATTTATTGACGCCGATGTTCCATTGTGAGGAGTTCTGGTTTCATTGTTGACAAATGGCGAAGATGTAACGGTTGTTCCATTGAACTGGGATGTTGTTGCTGTGACTTTCGTCGTCGTTGTTGATTGGAGGTTGAAGTCAAACCTGGAGAAGATGATGTTCCAGTGATATTTATTGACGCCGATGTTCCATTGTAAGTAGTTCTGGTTTCATTGTTGACAGATGGCGAAGATGTAACGGTCGTTCCATTGAACTGGGATGTTGTTGCTGTGACTTTCGTCGTTGTTTGATTGGAGGTTGAAGTCAAACCTGGAAAAGATGATGTTCCAGTGATATTTATTGACGCCGATGTTCCATTGTAAGTAGTTCTGGTTTCATTGTTGACAGATGGCGAAGATGTAACGGTCGTTCCATTGAACTGGGAGGTTGTTGCTGTGACTTTCGTCGTTGTTTGATTGGAGGTTGAAGACAAACCTGGAGAAGATAATGTTCCAGTGATATTTATTGACGCCGATGTTCCATTGTAAGTAGTTCTGGTTTCATTGTTGACAGATGGCGAAGATGTAACGGTTGTTCCATTGAACTGGGATGTTGTTGCTGTGACTTTCGTCGTCGTTGTTTGATTGGAGGTTGAAGACAAACCTGGAGAAGATGATGTTCCAATGATATTTATTGACGCCGATGTTCCATTGTGAGGAGTCAAACCTGGAAAAGATGATGTTCCAGTGATATTTATTGACGCCGATGTTCCATTGTAAGTAGTTCCGGTTTCATTGTTGACAGATGGCGAAGATGTAACGGTCGTTCCAATGAACTGGGATGTTGTTGCTGTGACATTCGTCGTTGTTTGATTGGAGGTTGAAGTCAAACCTGGAGAAGATGATGTTCCAATGATATTTATTGACGCCGATGTTCCATTGTGAGGAGTTCTGGTTTCATTGTTGACAGATGGCGAAGATGTAACGGTTGTTCCATTGAACTGGGATGTTGTTGCTGTGACTTTCGTCGTTGTTTGATTGGAGGTTGAAGTCAAACCTGGAGAAGATGATGTTCCAGTGATATTTATTGACGCCGATGTTCCATTGTAAGTAGTTCTGGTTTCATTGTTGACAGATGGCGAAGATGTAACGGTCGTTCCATTGAACTGGGATGTTGTTGCTGTGACTTTCGTCGTTGTTTGATTGGAGGTTGAAGACAAACCTGGAGAAGATGATGTTCCATGATATTTATTGACGCCGATGTTCCATTGTAAGGAGTTCTGGTTTCATTGTTGACAGATGGCGAAGATGTAACGGTCGTTCCAATGAACTGGGATGTTGTTGCTGTGACATTCGTCGTTGTTTGATTGGAGGTTGAGGACGAACCTGGTGAAGAAGATGTTCCAGTGATATTTATTGACGCCGATGTTCCATTGTAAGTAGTTCTGGTTTCATTGTTGACAGATGGCGAAGATGTAACGGTTGTTCCATTGAACTGGGATGTTGTTGCTGTGACTTTCGTCGTTGTTTGATTGGAGGTTGAAGACAAACCTGGAGAAGATGATGTTCCAATGATATTTATTGACGCCGATGTTCCATTGTGAGGAGTTCTGGTTTCATTGTTGACAGATGGCGAAGATGTAACGGTCGTTCCAATGAACTGGGATGTTGTTGCTGTGACATTCGTCGTTGTTTGATTGGAGGTTGAGGACGAACCTGGTGAAGAAGATGTTATTGATGAGTTGATCGTCGTCGATGTTCTTATAAAAGGAGTGATGGTTTCGTTGTTGACAAATGGCGATGTTGTTATCGTCGTTCCAGTGAAATGGGATGTTGTTGCTGTGACTTTCGTCGTTGTTTGATTGGAGGTTGAAGTCAAACCTGGAGAAGATGATGTTCCAGTGATATTTATTGACGCCGATGTTCCATTGTAAGTAGTTCTGGTTTCATTGTTGACAGATGGCGAAGATGTAACGGTCGTTCCATTGAACTGGGATGTTGTTGCTGTGACTTTCGTCGTTGTTTGATTGGAGGTTGAAGACAAACCTGGAGAAGATGATGATCCAGTGATATTTGTTGACGTCGATGTTTCATTGTAAGGAGTTCTGGTTTCATTGTTGACAAATGGCGAAGATGTAACGGTTGTTCCATTGAACTGGGATGTTGTTGCTGTGACTTTCGTCGTTGTTTGATTGGAGGTTGAAGACAAACCTGGAGAAGATGATGTTCCAATGATATTTATTGACGCCGATGTTCCATTGTGAGGAGTTCTGGTTTCATTGTTGACAGATGGCGAAGATGTAACGGTCGTTCCATTGAACTGGGATGTTGTTGCTGTGACTTTCGTCGTTGTTTGATTGGAGGTTGAAGACAAACCTGGAGAAGATGATGTTCCAGTGATATTTATTGACGCCGATGTTCCATTGTAAGTAGTTCTGGTTTCATTGTTGACAGATGGCGAAGATGTAACGGTTGTTCCATGAACTGGGATGTTGTTGCTGTGACTTTCGTCGTTGTTTGATTGGAGGTTGAAGACAAACCTGGAGAAGATGATGTTCCATGATGTTTATTGACGCCGATGTTCCATTGTGAGGAGTTTTGGTTTCATTGTTGACAGATGGCGAAGATGTACGTCGTTCCAATGAACTGGGATGTTGTTGCTGTGACTTTCGTCGTTGTTTGATTGGAGGTTGAAGTCAAACCTGGAGAAGATGATGTTCCAGTGATATTTATTGACGCCGATGTTCCATTGTAAGTAGTTCTGGTTTCATTGTTGACAGATGGCGAAGATGTAACGGTCGTTCCATTGAACTGGGATGTTGTTGCTGTGACTTTCGTCGTTGTTTGATTGGAGGTTGAAGACAAACCTGGAGAAGATGATGATCCAGTGATATTTGTTGACGTCGATGTTTCATTGTAAGGAGTTCTGGTTTCATTGTTGACAATGGCGAAGATGTAACGGTTGTTCCATTGAACTGGGATGTTGTTGCTGTGACTTTCGTCGTTGTTTGATTGGAGGTTGAAGACAAACCTGGAGAAGATGATGTTCCAATGATATTTATTGACGCCGATGTTCCATTGTGAGGAGTTCTGGTTTCATTGTTGACAGATGGCGAAGATGTAACGGTCGTTCCATTGAACTGGGATGTTGTTGCTGTGACTTTCGTCGTTGTTTGATTGGAGGTTGAAGACAAACCTGGAGAAGATGATGTTCCAGTGATATTATTGACGCCGATGTTCCATTGTAAGTAGTTCTGGTTTCATTGTTGACAGATGGCGAAGATGTAACGGTTGTTCCATTGAACTGGGATGTTGTTGCTGTGACTTTCGTCGTTGTTTGATTGGAGGTTGAAGACAAACCTGGAGAAGATGATGTTCCAATGATGTTTATTGACGCCGATGTTCCATTGTGAGGAGTTTTGGTTTCATTGTTGACAGATGGCGAAGATGTAACGGTCGTTCCAATGAACTGGGATGTTGTTGCTGTGACTTTCGTCGTTGTTTGATTGGAGGTTGAAGTCAAACCTGGAGAAGATGATGTTCCAGTGATATTTATTGACGCCGATGTTCCATTGTAAGTAGTTCTGGTTTCATTGTTGACAGATGGCGAAGATGTAACGGTCGTTCCATTGAACTGGGATGTTGTTGCTGTGACTTTCGTCGTTGTTTGATTGGAGGTTGAAGACAAACCTGGAGAAGATGATGATCCAGTGATATTTGTTGACGTCGATGTTTCATTGTAAGGAGTTCTGGTTTCATTGTTGACAAATGGCGAAGATGTAACGGTTGTTCCATTGAACTGGGATGTTGTTGCTGTGACTTTCGTCGTTGTTTGATTGGAGGTTGAAGACAAACCTGGAGAAGATGATGTTCCAATGATATTTATTGACGCCGATGTTCCATTGTGAGGAGTTCTGGTTTCATTGTTGACAGATGGCGAAGATGTAACGGTCGTTCCATTGAACTGGGATGTTGTTGCTGTGACTTTCGTCGTTGTTTGATTGGAGGTTGAAGACAAACCTGGAGAAGATGATGTTCCAGTGATATTTATTGACGCCGATGTTCCATTGTAAGTAGTTCTGGTTTCATTGTTGACAGATGGCGAAGATGTAACGGTTGTTCCATTGAACTGGGATGTTGTTGCTGTGACTTTCGTCGTTGTTTGATTGGAGGTTGAAGACAAACCTGGAGAAGATGATGTTCCAATGATATTTATTGACGCCGATGTTCCATTGTGAGGAGTTCTGGTTTCATTGTTGACAGATGGCGAAGATGTAACGGTCGTTCCATGAACTGGGATGTTGTTGCTGTGTGACTTTCGTCGTTGTTTGATTGGAGGTTGAAGTCAAACCTGGAGAAGATGATGTTCCAGTGATATTTATTGACGCCGATGTTCCATTGTAAGTAGTTCTGGTTTCATTGTTGACAGATGGCGAAGATGTAACGGTCGTTCCATTGAACTGGGATGTTGTTGCTGTGACTTTCGTCGTTGTTTGATTGGAGGTTGAAGACAAACCTGGAGAAGATGATGATCCAGTGATATTTGTTGACGTCGATGTTTCATTGTAAGGAGTTCTGGTTTCATTGTTGACAAATGGCGAAGATGTAACGGTTGTTCCATTGAACTGGGATGTTGTTGCTGTGACTTTCGTCGTTGTTTGATTGGAGGTTGAAGACAAACCTGGAGAAGATGATGTTCCAATGATATTTATTGACGCCGATGTTCCATTGTGAGGAGTTCTGGTTTCATTGTTGACAGATGGCGAAGATGTAACGGTCGTTCCATTGAACTGGGATGTTGTTGCTGTGACTTTCGTCGTTGTTTGATTGGAGGTTGAAGACAAACCTGGAGAAGATGATGTTCC
Source organism: Whitmania pigra (assembly GCA_021613335.1). NCBI lineage: Eukaryota > Metazoa > Annelida > Clitellata > Hirudinida > Haemopidae > Whitmania > Whitmania pigra. The sequence goes on from JAJTWR010000067.1 coordinate 20,009, forward strand.
AGTGATATTTATTGACGCCGATGTTCCATTGTAAGTAGTTCTGGTTTCATTGTTGACAGATGGCGAAGATGTAACGGTTGTTCCATTGAACTGGGATGTTGTTGCTGTGACTTTCGTCGTTGTTTGATTGGAGGTTGAAGACAAACCTGGAGAAGATGATGTTCCAATGATATTTATTGACGCCGATGTTCCATTGTGAGGAGTTCTGGTTTCATTGTTGACAGATGGCGAAGATGTAACGGTCGTTCCAATGAACTGGGATGTTGTTGCTGTGACATTCGTCGTTGTTTGATTGGAGGTTGAGGACGAACCTGGTGAAGAAGATGTTATTGATGAGTTGATCGTCGTCGATGTTCTTATAAAAGGAGTGATGGTTTCGTTGTTGACAAATGGCGATGTTGTTATCGTCGTTCCAGTGAAGTGGGATGTTGTTGCTGCGACTTTCGTCGTTGTTTGATTGGAGGTTGAAGACAAACCTGGAGAAGATGATGTTCCAGTGATATTTGTTGACGTCGATGTTTCATTGTAAGGAGTTCTGGTTTCATTGTTGACAAATGGCGAAGATGTAACAGTTGTTCCATTGAACTGGGATGTTGTTGCTGTGACTTTCGTCGTTGTTTGATTGGAGGTTGAAGACAAACCTGGAGAAGATGATGTTCCAATGATATTTATTGACGCCGATGTTCCATTGTGAGGAGTTTTGGTTTCATTGTTGACAGATATCGAAGATGTAACGGTCGTTCCAATGAACTGGGATGTTGTTGCTGTGACATTCGTCGTTGTTTGATTGGAGGTTGAGGACGAACCTGGTGAAGAAGATGTTATTGATGAGTTGATCGTCGTCGATGTTCTTATAAAAGGAGTGATGGTTTCGTTGTTGACAAATGGCGATGTTGTTATCGTCGTTCCAGTGAAATGGGATGTTGTTGCTGTGACTTTCGTCGTTGTTTGATTGGAGGTTGAAGACAAACCTGGAGAAGATGATGTTCCAGTGATATTTGTTGACGCCGATGTTCCATTGTGAGGAGTTCTGGTTTCATTGTTGACAAATGGCGAAGATGTAACGGTTGTTCCAATGAACTGGGATGTTGTTGCTGTGACGTTCGTCGTTGTTTGATTGGAGGTAGATGACGAACCTGGAGAAATATATGTTATAGATGTATTCAACGCCGTCGATATTGCATTATTAGGCGTTGACAAATGGCGATGTTGTAATCGTCGTGCCATTCAACTGGGATGTTGTTGTTATGTTCGTCGTTGTTTAATTTGAGTTTGAGGACAAACCTTGAGAAGAAGATGTTCCTGTGCTATGTATTGACTCTGATGTTCCAATATAAGGAGTTCTGGTTTTATTGTTGACAAATGGCAAAGAAGTAATCGCTGTTCCACTAAACTGAGTTGTTTGATTTGAGGTTGATGACGAACCTGGTGAAGTATTTGTTAAATTTTTTTTATCATTTTTTCAATTCCAGTTTAAGATTCAATGGTTCAAATAGATGTAGGATTTGAGGCATGCTTTTATTAAAGTTTGTCAGGTTCTTATTTTGCGGTTATATTCTCTTAAAATTGTATTTCAAAATGTCCATTTTTGGAACATTTTTGTTCTGTTTGAAGGTATTTATATTTGTAATTTCTACTGTGATATTTTTGTTTGTTATGTTAATTTATAATGTTTTATTGAATTTTCACCTTTCCAATTTGTGTTTTCCGGTGCCTTTAGATTTGTTGTTGAGTATCCGTTAATCCAGCTCTTTGAAGTCGTTTGATTTGCTATGTTATCTTCATTTTTTGGCGTCGTTTTTGTTGTTTGATCAAATTGAATTCTTGTTAAATAAAATGTTGTTCTAATTCCGTTGATTGTGGTAGTACTAAATGATGATAGCATTGGTGTTTCCTTTGTTTCATTTGCTGTTTGAACTGAAATAACATAGACATTGAAGTAATTTTCGCTTGTTTTCATTGTTTTCGTTTAATTTTCACAAATTTCAATTCAACCACAATAATATTATTATGTTGTTATACTATTATGTTCTCACTTGCTCTGTCTACAGAAAGAACCATGACGAAGGATCCGCTGAAACCAATTCCACAACAGAAACACAAGAATGCCAGGAACCTTGCATTACTTCTTCGACGACGGTACCACAACGTTCTAACTGTTATTCTCCTATGTCTCACTCCTGCTACTTCATGAAGACCTTTATCTTGACTGTCGGTCATCTGGTATCTTAGATATCGAACTATTGGAAAGTTCCAATTTTAATTTTTATTCAATTATTCAATGCCAAGGGTTTGAACTGGACTTTTTCTCCTGGATTATATCTATGATTTGAAAAATTTTATTTAAAAAAAGTATAACAACTTCATATTTTGAAAAAAGCTATTAAAATAAAAGAATAAATTGCTTTGTTAATGCTCAACTCTCAATAAAAATTAAAACTAATTTTTACTGAAACAAGATGCTTATATGTATAATTATGATATATATAATTAATCTTTTTACAATATGAAGTATTTATGACAATAAGTTGTAAGTAACTTATGTGCGCTCTTTCTTTTTATGCAAACTTTAAATTGGGACTTTACAATCTTTACAATCGGTTGAACTTCTGAATCTTTGTTTCAAAATTGTGGTCTTTTTTGGTCGAAAGTTGCTTCGAAAATTTTACTGTCATCTTTTGTGACAAAAAGTTGCGGTTATACATTGTTAATGTCTTTTTACTTTATTTTAGGCTTATGTTGAATATGTTAACACTTCTGCACATTTAAAATGTATGGGTTATCCCGAAGTCTTCAGAGATGCTATTGGTATTTAATAAATGAAATCAAACTATCTCTTACCTGATCGTGTTCTAGTCCTGCGAAAATATTTTACGAAAATAAAATCTCTTTATGGTTCCCGAATAAGAGGAGAATAATTTTAAATAGATATCGTGCAGCTTTACAATGACGCCCAGCTTCATAGCCATAGACTCCAAAGGCTTGTCTTTCAGAATGTTCTTCTCTCCCACATGCACTAACATCAAACTTTCACCAGTAACTTTCCTTAACCTTCCCTTTTGAAGACGTCAGCGTTCTTCATGGTTGACAACATTGTCGAATTATATTTATAGATTAACCATTGATTTATTGTTCGGTATTGCCATCAAATGGCTTAGTTGTCTCCAGTGAAGAATCTTTACCCTCTTCAGAATTCATTTAAAATCAAATTATTAAAAAAAGTTAACTTAAATTGTATGACCATCCACGAATTAGCGTTCTTTTACAATTAAAGAGATATTGACTTTATTAAACTATTTCATTTGTTTTTTTTAGGATATCATTTGCTCTTACGTCCAAGTTGTAAAATTTGAGAAGGATAAGACTTTCGTACAAAAATATATACTTCACTCAATACACTAATATCCTTTAAAAAAAATATCTGGATTAAATATCACTACATTAATATTAGGTAAATATTCATTTTATTTATTCCGTTTTACAAACATATTTTGTTATTTTGATTGTATAAATATTATCACAACTCATCAATATCACGACACTCGATCTTTCCCATACGATGATGTTGCATGTCCAGCGACCAAGCGAGTGTTTAGGATAATTATATCGATTAATACATTCTGTAAATACCTAGAGCGTGTCATAAAGTGCTAAATAAATAGGAATTAGTTGAATGCATTAATAATTCTAAGTAATTTTGTGTTTTGATGATCACTTACTGCCGTAGGAAATGTGATATCTTAAATAATACTTTAAAATTATTTAATAGATCTAAATCAGATGTGAACCAATTACGTTCATAATGTGGTTATATTCACGCTATCACAAAAATACGTAAAAATAATGAATTTGCGTGTCAAAATTATTTTATATTTCTCACGCTAAGGCTGTGGATATTGTGAGGTTACATAAATATGGATATTGTAGGCAGAACCATCGAAAGTCCAAATCATCCTAGTTATGCAACAAACTTTAATCAAAAAAATAAATAAAATAAATAAATAACAGAACCGCCGAGAGGGGCAGGGGAACATTTTAGGGCTTTTAAATATTGCAATCATTTTGCTCTTCTATTATCAAATTGACATAACATACATTGTAGTGTTGGTATGGTGTGAAGTGTAGGTGTTAGCATGTTAACATATAACACTTAATGAAAAAACAATTATTTACCTGTAAATTTTTACATGTTAACAGGCGAAAGTATGTATCATATTCCTATGCTTAAGTTACTCGTAGTTTACAATTTTATAAAGGAATTGATGCAGTTGTATATTTAAACCGATTTGAAACTGCCAAAATTTCAATTTATTGTTTATTCTAAAAAAAAAATATTAAAATATTTTCACTGGTTTTAGCCATTTTGCAAAGCAAAGTTTAAGAACTTTGTCTTGCTATTGATCTTTGTGAACAGATTCTGCTCTTGTTTAAATTGGTATTGCCACAAACTTTCACGTGCTCCAGCTACATATAGACTGCAGCCGCAGTGGACATGGAAAATGTAACTTAGCAATGATATTCATTATAGACAAAGTACGGTAATCAAGGATCTCAGCTTGAGAGGGATTTCCATGACGTAGATGAATTCCAAGCAGAACTTACGACTCCACAGAATATCCTGTTATATATATATATATATATATATATAATATATATTTAATTAAACTGCTTATATAGAGTCAATTTTTAAAAGATAAAACTAAATCTTAATGTAGAACATTAGGTTAATTGCGTGTTTGAAAATCTCTTGTGAACCAAAAACTCGAATAAAATGTCATGAATTGTGTTCGCAAATAGGCACTTCTTTTCTCAATCGTTGTGAGACGTCTCGTTAGAAGACAAAAGATTGGATGTTGTTATGCTGATGGGTTTTCATTCGTTTTTTCTCTATGCTTGTCCTTTTGTTGATAATGATAAAAATCTCCTGATGAATGTTATGATTCTAGTGGAACCATTGCAAGGAGGAAAAATGTGATATTTCGACCTGACACAGCAACCAAACCTGGATATCATGTAGTATAGTAGTATAATTAAAATCTGTTAGACTTACTCAGCTCATAAGAATTGGAACAATAATAACATTAACCGTGACGTTCTTTTCTTGAGGAATGTCGATAAAGTGAATTTAGGTCGGCAAAGCAGTGGCTTTTCCACTTTTATTAGCCGAAATGAAGAAGAAACGTTGAGTAGGCGGAAGAATGGTAAAACTTTGGAATGAAGAATGTCTTATCAACTAAAATTCAAAAAGTAAAAAGTAGAAACTAAGCACTATATAATAAGCACTAAGCAGTAATACTCATTTTTATGCACGTTCATCAGATTTAATCTGAGGTCAATATTATTGTTAATTATTATTATTACTACCATTACTATGTCAATTATGCTTTAATAATTTTTTTTATATTGCAAAACAAACATTTTTCATATTAATTATGTTTGTTATGGTGAATTTCCCTAAAATCAAAGCGATTTTGGTATTAGATCTGTGAATGTCAAATCCCTTGTTGCATACTCATCACATTTTGTGATTATAAGTCTCGATCGCCTTATTTTGCATAATTAAGTTGTTAATTTCTGAAATATATTTTTGTACATTTATCACAAAAATCCTAAATTTCTTATTTACGAAATGAACCTTGTATGCTTCTCTGTCAAATATCTAGATGAAGTATACAATAAAACTGTATTCAAAGGCTTGACTTGCATTAGAATTTACAATTCTATTTTTTTAAATATTTAATTCTCTGAATGTATTATATTCTTAAAATGAACGTATCCAAATGCCACACAATAAAGAACGTCGTTGAAACCGACATCGTATATCAGAAGTACTACATCTATGGCACCAGAGACAACTTGTCCGTAAATTTGTTGGGCTTGTTCCACTGGTCACATATCCCTTCTATTAAGTTATTTGTGACGTATACTTTCATATTTAGTTCTTATCCTTTCCCAACCTTTGGAAAAAGCATCCTCTCTCCTTTGAACAGTATCTCTCTTTTTCATTCCTGGTGCGCATATTGTTTGATCCAGGCGTCATACTCCTCTCTATCAACGCTGGACCAGTGGTTTTATTTCCATGCCTAACTGGATTGCCAAGAAGTTTAGTGGAAGTAGAGCAGATGTTGAAGAAGATGATGATGATGAGATGCAAGCAAATGATGATAAATACCAGATCCGTGTCTTCATAAATCAGAGATTGTCGAAAATGTTTTGATGCAAAAATTGTAAAGTATTAAATTGAGTGGCTGCATTAGAAGGTGATTCTGGAGCCATTGAATCGAATTAATTAAATTATCATCTCTAAATGCTGAAGCTGTTATAATTCAAGATACGCTCCATAAAACGCTTTCGGCTGCCTTGAAGTTAGTGACATTTGAATCTTTTTTTTTTGTTACGATCACAAAATCATAATTTTAAAGGCCTTCTAGAAGACATTATGTTTTCTAATTTAACATTTATTCAAAGTCTTGATATTGTTGCAAAATGTGAAGGAATGCATTTGACGAGTGAAAGTTTTTTATGAAAACTTTAATTAAATTAAGCAGCGCAAATGACTTTTAAAAAAGAAAGATTAATGTGTAAGTATGAAAAGGACGAAAATGGTAGATGTCGACATAATTTAACGATGGAGATAACAGTGTTTGAAACGGATGCGCTCCAATCTCCTTATCCATTTCCAGGCTCATCCAGCAGAAACTCAATTTGGAAACAAAGAAACAAAGGCAGCTAACAAACACCAGGTGGGTCATGTTGATATTTCGAGGTGCAAACGTTCTGCTGGGTTTTGATTGAACGATTCAGCATTCTCATTTCCTTTGCATCCATATCATTCACTCGTGAAATGAATTCGTCCATTAATTTATTTGTTTGCTTATTCATTCCTTTGATTAATTAGTATTAAGTCAAGAACATGCGATAAAATCAATTCCCAAACTCAAATTCATATTCCCAGATTATCACATTGTCAATACTTAACAATAATTAACAATAAGCGCCTCTGACGCTATGCATATGGCGCTGTATAAATGAAGTTACAATACAATTACAATTACAATTAACGAGCATTATTATTTCACGTTCTACACTTTATTGGATGTCAATAATCTGCAGGAGAGCCTGAATATTAATAAACTTTCTATAAATATCACTAGGCGATGTAGAAATCATCCTATCTTTAACTGTAATTCTACTGATGGGGAATAAAAATCAGATATTTTATCCGTGATTAGTTAGAAAAAGAACTCACGAACGCTTGTTTTGATTCCTGACAGCCATGACGACGATGGCTAAGGAGATGATGATGATGATGATATTGATGATGATATTGATGATGATATTGATGATGATCTACCACTTGGAAGAAATTATTTCAGGAATGTGGCCGTATGGCTGAGGCCCATTTCGAGCAGTTAACTGCTCGATAGGGTCATTCCAAAGCTGATATCGTGTTGTGTTTATGCAAGCGGTGTGTGATGATGGATGGTATGGTTCTGATGATGCTTCTTGCGATTCAAGTTGTGATGCAAGTTGAAGACGAGCTGCTGCTACGTCCGCTGGAAGTTATTTTCCAAGAATACAAAATATTTATGATATTTACGATGTTGACGATGACGATGACGATGACATTTGACGTTGACGATGATGATTACAATTTTGATAAAGAAGAAAAAATCTGATAGAAATATTGGCAAGATAATGGTAAATAAGGAGCAGGTGTTGGAGCGATAAACCCGATGAAATTGTAATAAATGGTTGATACTATAAAAAGTCAGAAACGCTATTAGCAAAATCATTAATTGCCCCATGATCCAAAATAAAGTAAAGATCCATTATCATTATCATCATCAGCAACAGCATCATTATCAGCAGCAGAGGACTCATTATCATCGTCAGCAACAGCATCGCTATCATCATGAGCAACGGCATCGTTATCACCAACATCACCAGACCTATCATCTTTATCAGCGTTTCATCGTTCTCACTTTCATCACTAATTCTTTCATTTCCTGAGTGAACAAAATTCGGAGTAGTGGCGGATGATTCCATATTGAAGTTTTTTTTTTTTCTGAGGACAAAAAAATATTCCAAATTTCTTTCAAAAAGCGTTAACATCCATGCTGATACTAACTTGTAAGTATGAGTGCATTCATTTTTCATATGGCTTTTCATGTTTTTTCATCCATCAATCCATCCAGATTATCTCAATAAGGTGTTGTTTTAACTTTTTCCAACCAATAAACTCCATTTCTTTGGAAATCCGCTAAAGACTTGAACATATTAAAAAATTCTAACATTTCAGCATCCTACTTTTAAATAATTCAGGTTTTCTTTCCCGTTGCTTTCTGCCGTCCACATCGCTTGCATTTACGATTTATATAGAAATATTTACAATGAAACGATTTAACCATTTTATTAATTATCATCTTTTTTACAATATTTGTAATACATGGTCAGTAATTGTTTGTATCTATGCATCAAATCCAGACAGCGCAACAAAATACTTAATGTGATGATGATGATCGTGGTGGTGATGATGATCTTGATGAAAAAGTGGAAGGTGAGTCATTCTTGGAAGCCAGCACTGACTTCTTTGTTTATGATAGCGTCATCATCATCATCATCATCATCATCATAATCACTGTCTGGAGGGTGGAGAAGTGGCTCTGTGATAAACCAGAGTCGACTTGGGATATTTCAATTCGTCACGCTTCTCTCTTGTTACGCCATTAATTAATAACTATTACTAATTGATATTACTGTTATTTACTATTATAACTGTTATTATTGTTAGTAGTAGTAGTGTTCATTGTTATCAATACCACTGCTATTTTGATCCTTTTTGTCGTCATTTATATTGCCCATCTCATGGTCACCCATGGTGAATAGTTTTGTTTAAGCGATTTAGGTTAAAACCGAAACTACGCCGAAACCGAAGCTGCAGTGGGTTTATAATAAGTAGTATAAGTATAATAATTAATCCATTCGTGTTTTCCCCACGTGCACTCTTCCTTCAAGCATACTCTTTCTCCGTAATCGCTTATCGTCCGTTTGTGGTCCTCGTAAATCTAAAAGGACGGTTATTTGTTTTGATTTTCTTATCAATGAATATTTCTGACATCCCCATGCTATCCTGCTTTTGCTTTTATTATCTATTATTATTACTATTATTAAAAATAATTATTATGTCACATTTTATTATTATTTTTACATGTTGTTGTTGTCGTTGAGGCTAATGGAAAATTTTGGATGGATGAAAGAATTTCAAGAATTTTATTCAACCTTTTCATCACTGTAATTATAATAATAATAACAACAATGTTAATATTAATCATCATCATTATCGTCATCTCCATTGTTCCTTTTATTATTGTTATTATTATTATTATTATTATTATTATATTATTATTATTATTTATTATTATTATTATTATTATTATTATATTATTATTATTATTATTATTATTATTATTATTATTATTATTATTATTATTATTATTATTATTATTATTATTATTATTATTATTATTATTATTATATTATTATTATTATTACTTGTAGTAGTAGTATTTATTAATTGATGGTTATCCTATTTCTTCACAAGAATCGTGCTATGACTTTCAACCTTGTTGGATAACATGATCAAAGTATATAAAGTTGCTTGAGCGGATGAATGGACGGAAGGATGGATAAATTATTGAAATGATAAATGGTCACTGATTGATTGACTTTTCTCACTGTAATATTATATGACGATTCCGCGGTCAGAATCAATGCTGTTTACAAACGTGACGAGGATGACGACGACGATGCTGGTGATGGTAATGGATGATTTTAGAAGTATGACCTATGATCCTTGAGATGTCTGTTCGTACTTTATTCAAGACTTTCACTGTTATCTTCATCTTGAACATCCGCTTGCTAAAAAAATCACTTAAATAAGATGGGTAACAATACGAATAACGCAGAGGAGATTTTGATGATGGTGATGCTAATTGTCATGATAATGATGACATTTTTGTGATGTTGTGACAAGTGATGTTTGACAATATCTACTAGAGTTTTCCTACTACTAATTGGGTAAACCTGAAACAAATACAATGATAGTTGTTGATAAAGATAATGCAAGTTTTGTCTCAGCAACTGAACCGTCCATTCACTCACTCGCTCTAACTTTGTTTCTTAAACAATGGCTTTGTGTGCTGCAACAGGTACCTCTGGAAAATTCAAGGCCACTTGAGTTTAGCGATGTTCAACCAGTAACTGCAATCGCTTGTGAGAAAATGTCACACGACAGGTCACCTCCTCCTTATCCCAGCCAATCAACAGGTGGGTTGGTGTTCGATGATTGGTATGAAATTTTTAATTCTAAGCCTAAGGCTGATTTTTTACAAATACAATTTACACAATTTCATTTTATAGCTAATTACCCTAAATATGCTTAATTGGATCGCTTTGGTGGCGAGTATTACTATATATTAGTGTATATATTAGAGTATATATTAGTGTTAAATATTTGTGTTAATTAGAGAAGCAATTTGCTTTTTGTAACAACGTACTGAGCACTGCTGATTGAAATTGAAGACAAATCACGACATGCAATACTTAAATATTACTCCATTAAACAAATAAATATTACTTAATTTAATAGCCTTCTTGACTGAATCAGGTATCTTTCTGACTGCCAACAAAAACAAGCTTAACCAGCACAAGGAGAGCGAAAAGCATCTCGAAACAATTGATGCAATCGGAAGAGGAGGAGACATGGATGATGACGTAGGCGATGAAACAACAACAACGAATAACCAAATCGACCTTCAGTACTCGGAAAATCCCGGTCGACCGGTGCTGCCGACCTGTCTGGAAAACCAGTTTCTGACTCATATCGGTTTCGATTGCAACTATCTTTACACTCATTCTCAAAACATGCAACAATCGCTGCCCAAGAAAAACCCCGATCTCTTGACGCAATTTCCACCGCGCTCTCTCCACCATCACCAATCAACTGATCTCCCTCACCATCATCACCGTGATCATCAACAAGAGCAGCAACTAATGCATTACCAACAACAGCAACTGCAACAGCAGCAATACCCTTGCCAGCCTGAAACTCAGCTGAATCAACTTCAGCACTGTCGCCACCAACCACACTCGTCGGATGAGCATTTCGTAGATAGCCCCCAATCAGCTCAACGCCATATTGCTCACTACCAGCCTCAGCGACAAATTAAATATCTTTCCAACCACAACAGCTTCGAAGGACGACCATGGTCTAGCGTCTGCCTCCGTCCAGCTCAGCGCAACTTTTCCCTTCCAAATTCTCCTCTTCTATCGCAGCGTCACCAACTCCGTCAGTCGCATCTTCATCAGCAGCCAAACTATCAACAGGAGGCCTTGTATCGACGTCTTATGCAGCAGTACTCGCAACAAGAACAGCAGAGATTGCTTACGAATTGCGATCCACTTTACTACGATTTATGTCTGCATGCTCGTTCGAATGATTGCCAATCTGTTCCTCTGGTTGTGCAGCAAGCATCGCATCATACTCAGCATTTGACTCAACTTCCCCAGCATCCGAATCCGCTTCGAGAGACGACATCACATCTGCAGTCTCGGCTGCAACAGCTCCAGTCGCCAACGGATTTGTATCTAACGGGCAATATGACAGATCATTCGGTAGCATCCGAACAACCGACGCAGAGACCCCAAAGCGCTTTCCCTCACTTGGACATTGCTAAACATTCTCAAGCACTGAGGCAGCCCATTGAAGAATGCTTTGACGATGTCAATGACGACGATCAGCAAGACTCTTATGATCATCATTTATATCTTTACTTGCGTCGTCAGGCAGACAACAACAATAACAACACTCTTGCAAGCATAAACGACAATGTGCAAGCGGGAGCCGATCATAAAATTGCGACACAGTCAAACCAGTCGAAGGCAGAACATAGAACGGACCTTGTGTTTGGGCCTAAAGTTCAACAGCAATGTCTACAATCAGAGAGCAACCTTGTCGAAAATATCGACGCCACCAGAAGAACCGGTGAAGAGAAGGTTTTGAAGCAACTTCCACTATCTTCCCTGAAAATCTCTCCTGACTCTATGATCGGTCAACTTCTTGCCTCATCGAAGCAATTGACACTTCAACAAAAACCACCACTAGCTCAATCTCAACAACCTCAGAATTCGCAAGCTAAGCAACAACAACCGACAAAGCAAGCGATTCAACAACAACAAACTAAACAACAGCAACAGCAACAACAGAGCAAAGTCATTAAAGACCTAGCGCCCACTCAGCAGACAACACAAAAATCTCAGCAGCCTCACTCCGCTAAGCCCGTCTCGTCCATGACCCCTAGGCCATCATTTCTGGCAACATCTCAACCCTCTACTCAATCGTTTTTGCAATCCGGTAAGAAGGTTAGCGAAAGGCGTGGCTCAAAAGGCTCACCCACCAGTGCCACTGCGCCCTGCACCCCAACATCAACCAACCAACCCTCCTTCCCAAAAAGAAATTCTCCACCAAAAACCTCCATGACAGCATCTAGCTCCAACGGAAGTCTGGCAGATTCTCCAGTCTCCGTCTCAAATGCGTTCAATAAGTCCAATCCCCAGAAATCCATGATCAACAGCAAGATATTGTCAGCTAGAAAAGGCAGCGCACCACCCGTCATACCTGGTTCGGCGACCCTGATTCGCGGAGTAGTTAATCCACCCGGTCACAAACAAGCCACATCAAAAATGACAGTAGTCAACAATGTGAAGTCTTCGATAGCGAATTCTCAAATTCTCTCAGCTTCTAAGAAAAGCTCATCTCCACCTATGCCAAAAAATCAGGTTATTCGTAAATCTTCAGCACCAAATCCCTACGGATCTGTTAATGGCGCCAGTTTGAGTCGGACCCGCCACTCGTCTGCTTCGAGTAACGGCAACAACAATGGTGGTCACGGCCCATACCCGATCACTAGATCGACTTACCCGGCTACTCGACCGACTAACTTGTCTTCCAACGGTGCTAATGCTATTCGGCTAAACGGCAATCTAGTCTCCAAAAGCACTCTAGTCGATGGCCAACACACTCTTTTCTCTAATCCAATGGACACTACAAGTAGCTACAAGATAGTTCAGCCGTTGTCATATCCATCGAAGTTAGGCATCTTGACTGAAACGGTTCTCGACGATTCAGGAAAGAATGAGTCAATGGCAGATCATTTTGTTGATGAGGCTGACGAATTGGATGAGCAGGTTAAAGACGCGTTGGTACCGACAATCTCATCACTTCAAGGCACTGCGGAACATCAATCCCACTACCAACACTTTCCACTGTCACAACAACCTCAACAATCGATTCAGTTAAAACAGCATCCACTTGACGAACAACAACAACGACTGTTGAAACAAATGTCTCATCAACTTTTGCAGCAAAGTCTGCAACAACATGAATCAGATTATCTGAGATTTACACAACAACAGCAACAGTTAATGCTTCAACAACAACAACAACAACAACAAGCGCAAAATTATCATCATTCCCTACAGCAATGCAGCAGCTTAGCTAGTGCAAGAAGCTGTTTGGAGGCTCTGCAAACTCCGGATGCTATAACTTCTCCGATAATGACTTCTACGCCGAAGACGAGAATGTTAGAAGTGATATCATCGCCTTTCTCATCTCCTCAACGTTTTACTTTGCTTTGGTTTTTGAGCGAGAGAACGATTTTAATTGCTTTTTACAAAAGGAATTAAAATTATTTATTTCATATTCTTCGAGGATATGATTTCAATTTTTGTGCGGGCACAATGTAATTTTTCACCAATTTTTTTTTACAATTTTACACCTGCCAGAATTTATAATCCAATTTATTTTCTGAAATCTATAAGCATCAACTACAGCTCAACAGCCATCAAACGCTCCCTAAATAAGACCGCAAAACCTCTAAGTACATAGTACTCATTAATATTGGCATTATTGGCCACTTCTGACTCTTTGTAATACTACAGATGTGAGCCCTCCATCCACCCTGAAGTACAAAGAATCGATTCGGTCTCGAGGACCTACGAAGTGGTTGAGCAGCTCTCCGATGAGAACAGGGTCTTGAGGAAAGAACTGGAAAGCTATTACAAGAAGATTAGCACTCTGGAAAAAGTTAGATTTAAATGCGATTATTGATTGGTAATTTTAATCTTGAATTTCAAATTGAGTCATCTAGGTTATCGACCAATTGTAATACTATTACATTTTATAAAAAAAAAATAATTAAAAAACTGTCAGCTGTGCATCTATAAATACATTTGCCATCAGGTCGAACGAGAAATAGAAAGAATGGGCAGAGCTTATGAGTCTCTTGTCAACCAAACGGAAAGAAGGGAAAACCTGGAGAGGATTGTCAGACTCAAACTGGAGTCTGAAGTCATCAGACTCAACGAAGATAACAAAGACTTTAAGGGTCAGTGACCTATTGTATATGACTTCTTTAGTGACTGATGCGGTACGCAATAAATTTATAAAAGTACCCGAAAAATTAATAATGCAATGCTTCAGCAGATCAACTACAGCAGTGTCTTAGTCAGCTGGAGTCGTTAAACGTAAGTTCATTTAGAATGAAATATTTAGAAGTTAAATACTAGAATTAATTAACCCATGTTTAATTAACATACATTATTCACATTTTTAAGAAGCTTTGGGGCAAGTCGTAAAAATTATATGTACAATCTGATGCCTCAATTATAACATTAGTAATTGTAATAATCATTATTAATTAGGTTGCTATTATTACACAACAAAGTAAATATTTCATGTATTTGCATAATAACCAGGTCATAATGTAAAATATTACATTTTAGAAGAATGAATTATTATTGAATAAATTATTTACTATTGAATGTTACTAGGAGTCCTTAACACCTGGCAGCACACCTATGACGTCGCCGACTCAATCTCTTGCCTCCTCTTCGGTTGAGTTTCAGCAGAAAAAGGAATTACAACGCAAAGATGCTATGCTCATGAAGTTGTTGAAACAAAGTAAGTCACATATTATTATCATTACCATTATTATTATCATTACCATTATCATTATCATTAACATTAGTATCATCATCATTGAAGGGAGGGGCGATGTATACTACGTGTGGAAAGGATAATTGGCTTGCTAATGTACATTTTTATTTATTTATTTCTCGCCTTACTAAAGCTGCTAAATGCAATTCAATAATAGGATGGCACCAATTGTGTAACTGTTGTACAACAACACGGTACATCATTAATTGTTACAAAGGTTAAACTGGAGAAAAAAAGTAGAGGGTGACCTAGATTGATAAGATATTTTGCAATTTTTAGATGCTGTATGATTTGACTCAAAAATGAATGAATTTAGGAGATCATAGATGATATCAGTATTTTTCCAGTTTGTTTTTATGCTAAAAGCTTTTTATATCACATAAACAACCTTCATTCTTTGATGAAAGATAAAAATCTCTTACCTACTGCTCACATTACTTACTAATTTCAGCATAATGGCGATTATTAATAAATTTACGAGTAATAAGAACAAATGCGAGCAAAAGTCTCCGTAGTTGATGAAGGCACATCTAAAATGTTTAAAGTTAAGAGAAACATACTTATATATACTTAAAAACTGTACTTATAAACTTACTGAAGATACGATTTTTCATGTATTTTAAAATTAACTTAAGTTAAATTTGTCTTCCTTTTTCAACCAGATCACACTCTCCTTAGTGCAAAAAGTGAACTTGAATTTGAGGCTTCAGTTTTGAGAAGAACCCTGGAAGAGCAAAAGAAACAGATGGTCATTTTAAAGCTATCTCTTGCCCAAGCACAAGCAGCTTCTAATAAATATTTTATTGAGGTGAGGAGCTTATTGTTTTATTTATTTATTTATTTTGTATTATTATTATCATTATCATTATTATTATTAATATTATTATTATTGTTATACTATTGATATTATTGAGGAATTTCAAATAGTCGCATAAAAGAATGTCAATTGCAAGAAAATAACACTTGATTGTGATTGCGTAATGACCTGTTGTTATTTTGTCCTGTTTTAGCAATTTTATTTTCAGTTTGTTTTGCATTTTATCAAGTAACAATTTCCTTGTAACAACAATTAATATAATACGATAAAGTTTTATAAATATATAATAATAATAATAATAATAATAATAATATAATAATAATAATAATAATAATAATAATAATAATAATAATAAATAATAATAATAATAATAATAATAAATAATAATAATAATAATAATAATAATAATACTAATAATAATAATAATAATAATATTAATAATAATAATAATAATAATAATAATAATAATAATAATAATAATAATAATAATAAAAGTTAATGAAAACATTTGATCAAATTTATCCTTAAACAAGAATTCAAATTGTTTTCGCAGTTAGAAAATTTTCGTTCTCGGGAAGCTAGTGTCATCCAAGTACATCCTCAGCATCCACGCACTTCCAACTCCAACGAAAACAACAACGCTGGTCATGCCGGTAATAATGACAACAACAACAACAATTACTTTGACAGCTACTTTGTCAATGGAATTCAGTACGACAATCGCTTCATTGGAAATCTCAGACCACCGTTTTCTGGGGAAAAGAGATTAACAAAAGATGAGGTTCGCTCATTTATCATTTTAACTTATTTATATCTGAAATTAGCTACATAGTCGAGCACATAAACTATGTGCCAAATTCTAATGCATAATGTGCATCATAAACAATAATAAATATATCCAGCCTATAATATTCTGATCCAATAAATTAAAGAACACGTTATCTGTACTTTCAAGTGTGATACGGACGATGGGATATCATCTAATAGCAGCTCCATCAACAACAACATGAGCGACAGTTGGGTGAAAGTTGCCGAGATAAGAAAACTCCTTGAAAATGTAATTGTTGAATTCAGACATTCTTCTAATTGCTCCTAAGGAGATTAACTTGATCCATCATTATTTGAAGATGTAAGCCTTGTAACTATAATATTATCGATCTTTTGAAGACACTTTTTGCAGTCGTAGTAATATTTTATTAGTCCCCGGTATAACTTTTTAATCACTCAGCTATTTATACGGCACCTGAGGGCGCTCCCTGGCGGTGCGTACCAGGTTTCAAACACGGCACATTACGACTGTTAACGTGATCGCCACGTGCAGAAACGCAACAGATTCAGCCAACTTGCATGCCAATTTAAATTTTAACCATTTCTAAATTCATTTATACAAAAGAACCTTTATTTGAATTTATTGGATTGAGTGATGTTAAAGTTTATAACCTGAAATCTATCAATGTTACGTTTTACCAACCTTGCATCTTTCAGTGGGAGCAAAAATATTCAATGGGTTTAAAGGCCAGACAGCAGGAGAGAATCGGAAGGTAGCAATCCCGAACTATTCAGTTGTAACTAAATTAATCTTAATCGATTTATAGGAACAATTTTTCGAATTAAACCTATTAAATAAAAATACTTGTGACTAAAATTGAGTTAATAATACACTGGTTATTTTTTAATATTCTTGGATGTTTGTAATTAATATTAAATAATAATAATAATAATAAACAGCAACTGTTGCGTCATTGGGCTTTCTTACCACTTGTTACATTTCTTAACCGATACAATATTTACTAATATTTCAACAATTAACTACATCCTTATCACCATGCAGTGTTTTCGGCGGACCACCTTCCATGCCAGCTCCCCTTCAGAGCATCGTCCCAAAAACCTGCAGAGGATTGCTGCCAAAGAGGTTGAACGGACTGGAGTGTTTGATCATTGCAGAGGACCATTGTGGCTTCCACTGTGTCTGTGGAAGCTGTAAGCATATTCCCTATAAGGGGGAGGTCCCTAGCAACGACGAAAACCTCACAATCGACCAGGGTGAGATCGGATCCGATCCTCAGCGTCCTATGACTTATGCTCTGGAAAGAGGAAATCTGTATTCCGATAATACCATCAGCCCGAGTGATCAAACAATGATCATTCATGACGACGACGACGTTTACGGCAGGGCTGACGATGAAAGTGCCGATGACGACGATGTTCAATTCTAACCTCTAGTTAATTTCGTATTTTATGTGTTTTCAACATTTGAACTTCCAAAGATTTCAATTACTTCAAATTCCATTTGTTGCCATTTCAAAAAAGACTTAAGGTCAAAGTGTCATCGCATTAGAACCAAATGGCAGAATGAATAACGTCATGAACGACAATAATGAATAATACGTACTTGAGAAAGGTTCACAAAAGAAACCTCATAGAGGCAAAGCACAACTTATCTACGAGGTTGAATATTTACATTGTTACATTACACAACTCAGAATGATTAAATATTAACACCAACTTAATACTCATTTAAGGCTGCAATAGTAATGGCAAATCCAGACAAAAACTTTATATAAATGTAATGACATTGCCTAAGAGAGGCCGAAGTCTTAACTTATGGCTAGTAATGCCATTCAAGCATGAATACACAATACCTGAATATCTGAATGAATACCTAGCAAACAACCAAACTGTGAAGGACACCAGTAGCATCCAATTGATTCAAGAGATTTGACTTCAACTTGTGATTGAAACTGTCAGCACAATTATTTTTTACCTTGATATATACACACAAACGAAGGCACTTCACCCAGATAATGCTTTAATAAACATGCACATTTAAACCGGTCGAGATAAGATGTCCATGAGGAAATTAATGCCCGAACCTCACACGCTGACAAACAAGATCATGGAGTTTCAATACTTTTTTTTTAAAGTGGACAATTTACATGGTTAATAAATACATTTAATTACGACAACACAATGATGACAGAGACATACTTAACTAAGTCAAGCTTCTCACAGTACTAACATAAACATTGGAACAAAAATTATCTAAATTACATGTACACAAGTTTTAGAAAGCACCAATCTTATCATCATCATCATCATCATCATTCTTGATCAAACCAAGGTAACGTCTCAGATTGCAAGAGACACAAATACAAATTTATCAAGGAATCTTGCACTTGCATCAAATATAAATGCACATACAATAATTAAAAAAACAAACAAGCAGAACAGTAGCTGCATCAGGTGGCATCACAACAACTCCTTAGGAGGAGGGAATGCTGGAATGAAGTTGAAAGACTCCGACTTGAACTCCTTCGCGTCTTCCTCAGACAACGTGTCCATCTTTGTGTAGAAGTCGCCAGTCACTGCAGAAGAATATGGTGACTTTGATCGACAGAAGCTAAGAATGAAGGCACAAGCTACACTAAAACCGAGTCAGTAAATCACAATTTACTTATTAATATTTATTAAGAATTGAATGTTGATCAACCCATTTATTTTTTGTAATGAAGTAATGAAACAAGTACTTTTCGAAACTTCTCGTCCAAAAGCATTCCCAGGCGTGGGGAAAGAAACAAAAGTCTGACTGTTTTCGCCACTGCTGCCACCTGCAAAACCACTGACACCCGTGCTACCAAAAACGGTTGGAGGGTTGGGTGGGGAAGAGAAAGATGAAAAGGCATTCAGAGTTTGGTTGGACTTAAAATAAGAATTGAATTGTTGCTCTTGTTGTTGTTTCTGCTGCTGAAAGGAGAGAGAATGCAGTTGTTCCGTTTGATGATTGAATGGATTAGAGGCACCGAGTTGTTGTTGACTTTGTTGGAAGACGTTTGCCTGCTGCTGAGGTTGTTGGAAGACGTTTGCCTGCTGCTGAGGTTGTTGGAAGACGTTTGCCTGCTGCTGAGGTTGTTGGAAGAAGCCAAGCTGTTGCGGTTCTGTTTGGCCAAATCCCTGGTTGACTGCACCGAAAACAGCTATGTTTCCGTGGCTGGAAGGATTTTGGAAAGCATCTAAGATAATTAAAACAATGGTTACAAAACATCTTTTGTTATTTTCTGTGATTATCATTGATGTCACTACGATCATCATTACTTATGAAGTATTCATTAATACTCATTAATATTATCGTTACCCTCAATACATTTTTCCTAAAGCAATAATTAACGTTATTTATTAATTTATTAACATAGCTGCCATCAAAATTAAATCCATCTCAGCCATCACCAGCTGCAACACTCACTGGAATCAAAAGAAGATTTCTGAGATGATTTCATAAAGTCATTTGTTGCCAGCTTGCTTCCATCATTTCTCTCAGACAACGACTTTCTGATGAGATCCAACTGTAGCGATAAAAATCCCATCATTACATCATCACCACCATCATCATCATCACAAACAACAAAAGTCATAAATATTTACACAATTGCATAAATTACCTATTACTGGCAGTTACTAACTACTTATACTCTGAAACTACTGCCCAATATATTTATTATTATATAATTTATTTTATTATTATATAATATTCGACAACACCTCACTAACCACATGCACTTTCTGTTGATAATTGACTTGTGATAGTTGCTTTCTGCACCTGGAGTTTGAGTTAAAAACTCCACTCAACCAATTAATCTAAAAAATATTTTAAGTAACAAATATTAATAAAATCCATAAAGAATTTGTAATGGACTGAATATACAATCTAAAAACAGAAAAATTGTCAAAAACAACAATAATTCCCCAATTCTCAACCATTATTTTGGGCATTTTGCATCCTACTGCCACCAGCAACCAAGTACACCTGCATCATTATCAAAATCATCATTAGAACCACAATGACCACTCACGTAATCGGCAAGGCGCCCCTCTGGCATGGCTTGGATGTAGACAAACCTCACCTCCTCTGCTGAGAAGTCATCGAGACCTTTTTTTAAGAATATTTGAATTATTATTATCATTGTCATTATCATTATTATTATTAAAGCTTTTGACGTAAATGAGGCCATGATGGCATTGACTGTGAGAGAATAAAAACAGCCTTAGTAGCAATTAATTATAAATATCAATAAATAGAAGATCTTATTCAGATACCACAAACATTGACAATTGAGACTTGAGCTTCCTCCAGCAAATCAAACAATTCAAAATACCTGGCAGACAGGTGGAGTACTTGCAAGGTCCGTAGCAACTTAGGGGCCACATGCTTGAATCAATCCATTCCGTCATTTCGGTCTGCATGACATCCCTATTTTGATATTCATTTAAATTCAATGAATTTACTTATAAATTCATTGATTATTATTATTAATACTATTCATCTCTAAGAATTCCTATGTAATGCTCACAACATTTCATAATGATTTTGTGAAACCACAGCACTTGAAATAGAAATAACTGTGGAATTATTATTATATCAAGGTTTTTTTTCCTTTATTGAGCAGAATAAACAAATAAACAACATAAATATAAAGAAAAACAAAATTAGGCCCACTCAAGGGTTGATCCTAAGGGATTAGTATCCCACTCTCTGGACAACCCACACCATATATAAAAAATAATTGAATTGTTACTATGGGTCTATTTGTTTTATATATTTTAAAAAGTGTTACATGTTTTATATATTACAAAATAAATATGTGTATAAAAATAATATAAGAAAAATGCATTTAGTAAAATTAGATAATCCAACAAATGTTCACTTTGACTTTTGCATCAATTATTATAAATAATCGTAGTCACGTCTTTGGCTGAAATTCTAGTATTGCTGGCCACGTGATTGTGTGCAACTTTTGGTACCTAACTCTATTCCTAATCTTAACTCTGGTTCATGATCCTGGAAAACCTTTTGCCTTTCAGACACTTCTTCACCACCAAATTTTAGTTAAAATACTAACATGTAATCTTCAAGGCTTGGTTCTGCAGGCTCAGAATCTTTCCTGCAGTGGTCACTTCTTCCCTCATCCAGGGGTTTGTAGCGGTTGTGGCCATGTGAATCAAAATTGTTGTTTTGCCTGTATGAACCCTGGCCAGAATGTCTAAAGTTTTCCTGATTGTTGTAGTTATATCCAACAGAATTATATTGGGGTTTTTTGTTCTGATAGTGAGAGCCATCACCACCTCTGTTATAGCTGTTGTAACCCCCTTGGTTGTAACCTGAAGTGAAGATAATTTCTAAGATATTTCTGCTATAAAGCGTTTGACGACTCACATTAAATCTATCGTTATGCTTTACTTATAACGCGTACACATTTCAGAATCACACATTTATTAAATATTAATAATCAATTTCTATAAAGAAAAGAAAATATCGTTTCCTAACCAGATCTGTCATATCCGTGGTATCCGTCATTCCGACTGTAATCCTCATGGACATAGCGACAAGAGTCACCAAATTTGCAGTTTCCCCGCTGATAAAATCTACACAACATTTGCTGCGTTTATTTATAAGTTATATTCCAAATAGAAATTAAAGTCAACACCCTCGCAAAAGCAACGTATTTTGATTCGCAAACATAGAATATTGAACTTTTTGATAATTTAACTCAAAGTCATATAATTTTCTTAATTGAAATATATATATTGATATAGTTTTAAATTAATAATTAAAAGTATAAATAATTTGTTCTAATTTTTATGTAAAACAATCTTTGTTCTCCCAGATTAATATTATTGTTAACATATGTTTCTAAAACAATTTTTATAAATTATTCTATTTTAAAATTTACTTAAAATAATAATAATGTTTAAAATATTACGCTGTGCTTAGTGCTCTGCAAAAACTGTATGTGGCCTCATTGGACGTTGTTACGTTAGCTAGGTAGGGTTAGCTAGTTAGCTAGCGTTTGTTGGTTAAAATTTCCAACATGGAAGAAGTTGTGGTTTTGTCTGCTGTGAGAACCTCAATAGGTTTACTTTTTTTCATTTAGAGTTACGCATACTATCTGATGAAGTGTAAATGATTATAAAATGCAATTGCTTTGCATAAAAAGATTGTTTTCATTAAATAATATTTTTGGACTAACGTTTGAAGTTAATGCAACAAATAAATGAGGAAAGTCATTAACTTTTCTTTAAATTTAGAAAAACATTAACTTCTAACATTTTCATATGTGATATGATATTCATGATGACATTTTCATACTAAGGCTGTCTAAATGGGTCAATTAGTCAAATCAACCCAGCAGAGTTAGGATCTGTAGTAATAAGGGAAGCATTAAAAAGAGCAAGTCTCGAACCACAAGATGTATCTGAAGTAATTTTGGGTCAAGTTCTCACTGCAGGTTTGTAAATATGATGATAAATTACTTGCCTATTTGTTAGTAGTGATATGATATTCCTTGATTACATTAGGTCAAGGACAGAACCCAGCCAGACAAGCCAGTATTCTTGCAGGGATACCAAACTCAGTGCCAGCCTGGATTGTCAACCAGTTGTGTGGGTCTGGTCTGAAAGCTGTGGCATTGGCATATCAAGCCCTTCGATTGGGTGATTCTAAAGTGGTTGTGGCTGGTGGCCAGGAAAGCATGAGTAAGGTGGGTGTGTTTTGTAATGGATAATGTTTTTTTTAATTTTAGATGTCAGGAGAATAGTCTTTTATTGATTTCATTGAAAATTAGAATTGATAAATGAAATAGTGACATTGTTCATAATTTTTCAGCTCAATTAAATTCATCAAATTAATTGTGGTTATCATTTGCGAATCAAAAAAGTTGAATCTCAGTTTGTGAAACTGAAACTATATTCATATTGTTATTTCTTATAGGCTCCACACGCTATGCACGTAAGAGAAGGGATGAAGTTTGGTGATGCACAACTTAAGGACACCATGCTCAGTGATGGATTGATGGATGGCATGCACAAAATACACATGGGAATTACTGGTCAGTATTGTCACCTACATTGGTTTTCTTGTAAGGATTAACCTGATAATTAATTTTTAGATTTTTTTAAATATTATTTATGGTGGTCTCTTGATAATATTTACTCTTTGGAAATTGCTAGTTTTAACTAGAGATAATAAAATTGGTGGCACGTAGTTTTACTATGAAAGAATATATATTTTAAAACAATGTTTATAAGTATTAATAGAGAATTATGATGGTTATTATTATCATGATTTATTTCCAGTAAAATTTTGATGTAACTCTTAATGTTAATTAGACCTTACTGTATCACATCATAAAATAATTATATAAATTATTTAATTGCACATTTTATATTTTGTGGACAGCTGAGAATGTGGCCAAACAGTTTAATGTCTCAAGGCAGGATCAGGATGAGTTTGCTCTGAAATCTCAATGGAAGTGTGAAGAAGCTCAAAAGGCAGGACTCTTTAAGGAAGAAATCGTCCCTGTAGTTGTTCAACGTAGACAAGTTGAGTATAATTGATAATCAATATTTTACTAATGTTAAGATATTTTTCATATCAATAACATAACTTTTTAACCGTTTATTGAAAATACATTCTTCAAAATATGGTTTTAAACTTAACAAAAGAAATTGTTATTAATAATCTTAAAATAATTGTTGAATGCATTTGTGTTACTATTTGTTTATTGATTTACAATTATAGTTATTTGTGATTGCAAGAAAGAATTTAATTAAGTAATTAATTATTAATTATAACTATTAATAACTCAGTATTTACCAAATGACATGGTGTCATGATTCAGTAGATGGCCTTTCTTGCGAATAGGTGACATAACAGTCTCAGAAGATGAGTTCCCTAGGAAGGGTTGCACCATTGAGGCTTTTCAAAAACTGAAGCCTGCTTTTATATTGGATGGAACAGGAACAGTTACTGCAGGAAATTGTTCTGGTAGTTTTTATTTTATCAAATTCATTGGAGACTTCCGAAGCACTAAAAATCTATTTCTACGTTTAGGCATAAATGATGGAGCGGCTGCACTAGTATTAACTTCATTGTCTGAAGCTAATAGGAGGGGCTTGAGACCAATGGCCAGAATAGTAGCCTGGCATCAAGTTGGGGTGGATCCACTGATTATGGGCATTGCACCAATAGAAGCCATCAGGGGAGTGGTAAGGATTTTCAGTTGTGATTTATGATGATCATCTTAGATGCAATGACAACATCAGTGAAATTGTAATGCACTAGTATTAATTAATTATTTGTGTTTCAAGTTTTTTTTGTTTATATTAATGCTAAAAAGTAAAGGGATGGAATATCTAAACTATTAATACAGGAAAAATATGAATGTTGAACTGACATGATGTGAAATTATTGAGTTTAAATATTGGCTTGGAAATCAATATGGAAATATCTTAAATAAAATGCTTTTAATCTCATGTAGATACAGAAGGCCAACTGGGATCTTTCAGAAGTTGACCTGTTTGAGATCAATGAAGCATTTGCTGCCCAGTCATGTGCCATCATCAAAGAACTAGGATTGGATGCTGAAAAAGTAAGCTGTTATGTTTTGCAAATTAGCCCAAATTCATTTACTTATTATTGATTTATTGTTTTACAACAGCTCAATCATTGTTCAGGTTTAACTGTATTGCTCTATAACCTCTAAAGGATTGTTGAAAACAGGAATAACTTAATTGTATCTGAGTTCATCAGGTTCTCTAATCTATTTCAGGTCAACATTAATGGGGGTGCCATAGCCCTAGGCCATCCAATTGGTGCATCAGGAGCCCGCATCATGGTCACCTTGCTACACAACCTGAAGAGGAACAGTGCCAGGAGGGGCATAGCATCCCTCTGTGTTGGTGGAGGCATGGGTGTAGCAATTGCAGTGGAAATGAATCTACTCTAAATGAAAGAGAATTAACAGAAGTTTAGAACCACGTTTAGAAATCATGAGTTGTCCATGGCATAATAAAACCTTAATAGTGGTTTTAGATGTCAGAGTTCTGTAATTTAAATGGACTGAATTACTTCTGATTACTTCTGAGTATGCATATTTCAAGAAATTCTTGTTTTTGGTTAATTTAGACAATAGCGCAATGTCTACATAGTCCCTACCTTAGTTAGCATTCACAGCAGTCCGCATACGTTGCTGATGTACTTTAGTTACCAATGTTCACAATTAATGATCATGGTTACTTGTTATTATCAAGGTTCAACTGCAAATCTCTATTTTGAAACATTTTTTCTCATCTTTTAACATGCTTTAAATGGTCTTCAACTAATTGCACATGAAGTTCCACACTTAACTATTTGATCCAGTTATTTTTCTCAATGTTTTGATTCTGTGGGTGATTTTAGTGATGAGGCTGAGGTTCTACTATCTTTAGTGGTATTTCCAATAAAAGAAAATCTTTGTTGAAATGTCTGAGCTCCTACTACAATTACACTTGAGGAAACTTGGATGGATCAAGAAATGTCAATACTTTCAAATGAAAGTACTTTGATTTTGTGACAGAAACACAAAAAGAACAAATTAAAAATTTGTTTGGAGCTGGAATAGCCAAACTCTAAAAGCTTTTGATTGCATGTCCAGAAGTACTTGATGGTATTGGCAGATACTTTCACGCAATAATAAACTCAAAATTTAATAAATATACTTTATTTATTAGACATTTTTGTACATGTTATAAATTCCTGTCAGAAATATCGAGAAAAGACAAGCAATGTCATTTTATGATTGCCACCATCATTGTAATGGCTTCAGTCTAATGATTACTCAAGCTTCACTCTCTGAAGATTTTCTTTTCAAGGTCGGTCTCATCGAACAGTCCGAGTTTCTTAGCCTTCTGCAACTCTTCAGAGAAATGTGCCACAGATGAACCAAGCTTGAAGGAAAATTTCAGAAGTTGGTTATACTACACAATTGGTCCCAAATGACAAAAAGTAATAAGTAAAATCAGAATAACAGTGATGATAAAGAATATTTATGTCGCATCACAAACTTAGTCGTCTGGACACTTCGATAATAATATAATAAGAAGATATCAACAAGAACCTTTATTTTTCTCTCCAGAGCATCATGGATAGCCATAACTGCCTTAAGATATTCAACATCTTGTTTTGTTTCAACTTCAAAATCTTCAATCTCTAGTTTCTTGGAATTGACTTCTTTTGCTCCAATCACTGTCAACTTGTCCCCTTTAGTAAGCATACGTGTCTAAAGTAAAGATTTTAAATACAGTTTAAATACAGATTTTCTAAAATCATAATTAGTTTAACGTACTTATTATGAGCAACATATTGCTAAAGCCATTGTTAACCCTTTTGAAATAAATAGCAACAATTTTAGTTTTTGTTGAATTAGTTACCAATCTTATTCTGATAAAACTTGAGACATATTTAGTATAAACAAATTGACAAAATATTATTGATTAAATAAGTTTAGTTTTTGAAATATTTAATTTCAAAAAGTGGAATTTTTACAAAAACTTCTCATTTTCTGAGCTGCTTTCCTCAAAAAACATGACTCACATAATATTAATTTCTATATTATTTAATAGGTTTAAATTAGGCAAACAAATCTTCTAAACATCATTGCTCTCTCATTTATGACATTAGTTGTGACGCATTATGTAAAATCAAAATTTGAAAAGTGAGGTGACCATTTATAAATGGCAATTTCTAAAATATTGTTCATATCTAAACAATATTTTGTATTTCCTCATTATATAGATCATTGTTGTATCAAAATAAAGTTTCTTTGAGATAATTTGGCAGGATATGCTTACTGAGTTCATTTGATCTGACTCTATTGCATTATTAAATGTATTATTGGCATTAGGTTCTAGCACGGGGGTGGGCAAACTTTTTGACTCGAGGGCCGCAATGGGTTCATATATTGGACCCGGGGGCCGGACCAAGAGTAGATGGACGGTGTGTATGTGTGAATTAATATAAATTAAATTTACATTTGTAACATTAAATGTTTAGATTAATTTAAGGTAGAAAAGCATAAAAAGAGTTATTTTACAAAACTTTTATGCAATCTTTAATAAAATAGTATCTTCAATTTTAGTGGGAACAGTGTTGTTGGTCTCCCTTTCATTAATGAATCAAAGTCAGGCGTTAGCTTTGTTGTAGCAATTCGCAGAATAGATCTGAGGTGTTGGTCAGTTAACTGGTATCTGTGACGGAATTTATTGATCTTCATGACGCTGAACGTCTATTCACACATGTAGGTTGAGCCAAACAAGGCCCAAATCTTCTGTGCCATCCCCCGGAAATTTGGAAAACAGTCATCTTTAAGTGAGGCATATGGAAGAGAGCGGAAATTCTCCTTTAAGATTGCATCAGATTGACGATCGATTAGTTCCAATTGCACTTCTTGTGGGGCTGTTTCTGGGTCTTGTGACAAGGAACAGGCCACCAGCTGAAGTGACTTTTCAATTTTTTAAAAAACTGAAAACCGACGGCAGAATTCTTCATGCAGGTCATTCAGTGATTTGCTATATTTATTCACATTTTGGATGGTCTTTTCCTGTGTGGCTAGTGTGGGAAAATGAGAGAAGATTTTCTTTGAAATTTGCCTAGAAAAAAAGGTCAACTTGGCTTTGAAGGCATTTACATTACTATACATGTCGTGCACATACAGGTCTTTTCCCTGTAGCTTAAAGTTAAGCTCATTCATATGAGAAAAAATGTCAACAGCAAACGCAAAGTCACACAGCCAATTCTTGTCTCTCAGCTCTGGAAAATCATCAGACTTCCCCTTTAACTCCAAAAATGTTTCAATCACTTCTTTAAGATCCCACACTCGTTTAAAGACTTTTCCCAAACTCAACCAGTGGACACGAGACTGGTAAAGCAAGTGGTGGTCTGCGTCGGTTTCCTCCAGAAATGCAATGAACTGACGGTGCTGAAGTCCCTTTGCTCGTATGCAGTTAACAAGCTTTATAACTGACTAAATTATCTAGTGCTCCGCGGGCCGGCTTGAAACGGCCCGCGGGCCGTAGTTTGCCCATCCCTGTTCTAGCATTTTGACTATTATCAACTGACATCAAGCAATTTGAACGTAATGGTTGCTTACGATTGTTATTAATAAAATATTCACTTTTAATAAAAACATTCCTACAGTTATGGTTATAACATTGCTTATTCTTTTATCAAATAGATAACATAAATATGTCATATTTGACCTTACATAAAGCATTCTATTGCTAGACTTTTGATGTTAATAAGTTATTTTATCAATTAGTTAATTATCAATTACAAGTGTATATTACTGCATCATCATAAACATCATTCATCATATTCAATCACATGCATCTATTCATCAACTCACGTAATAGGCTTCAACAACACTGCACTTTTCGATGAGAGCCTTGGTGCAGACCTTAGGTTTTTCCTTCCTGGCCATAGCTAGGGACACTATTCTTCCATCCACCTCCATGTTGAGAGAGGCTATTTCAGCCTCAATCTTGTCATTGCTTCTATCTGCATTTATTATAGTGTTTTGTATTGAAATACTATCTGGTATTTAATTATTTAGCAAAAATAGTATTCAAGTATAAAATGATCCTTGTAAGCGATTATCGATGTGCTACAAACTTTGTAAAGTTTTGGCAGATATTGTTGAGTTTGTTAATTAATTAATACAAAAACATGACATCATCACAATCAACATAAAAAAATATTGATTAAAAATGTATAACAAAATTAATCAAGCACAAAAATTTCAAGATTTGTTCTAACAATTCAAAGTGATCCAATATATATAAATTCTAACCTTCCAGAGACATTAGCTTTGTAATATCCTCTCTGTAATGCTGGAGCAGAAATATAATACATTTTATAATAATCCATTCAGATTAGGTTTTCAAATAAATACTTTTTAATGTTGAAAAGGAAGAGACAAGCAAAAAAAAACTTAAATTGATATGTGAAATAGCTAATAATATAATCTTGTAAAAAAAATGAATGTTACAATGTCCTACCTTCATCCAATTTTCCAAAAAAATCCTTTTTGTTTTTTCGTAGTTAGGAGGGAATCTATCTAATGATTTCAACTCCTCGATTTTTCTTGTAACAATGTCGACGTTGAAATCGATATCCATTGCAGGTTCTATCACATTCAAGTTACTGCCTTACGAAAGAAACTACTGATAAAAATACTTATCTTTTAATTTGCCACGACTGCAAATAATTAAGATTTTATTCATAACCCGCCGAATTTTAAAAATGAAACTCATATTTACTTTTTAAAAGTTGATATGTTATTCAATTTGTAAAGCTGATTAAATACGTATTTAATTATTTTAAAATATTGTCACAATATAATTAATATTTTATTAGTAGCTCACAAAATCTCATTTGTAGGCTTATTAATTTAACTTTAATGTAGCTTAGACCACTTGACCTTGTAGAGTTACAGTAATTAATTTAAGATTTCCTCTTGTGTAGAAGGACACTGTATCTTCTTCTGGCGTCTAATTTACGAGACACTAAGTTATGTTAATATGGTTACAGTTAAGCAAAAAAAGATCATCAGATGACTCAGAGGCGTAGCTAGGATATAAAATTGGCGCCCCACCACATTTTTATAGAAATTTTATTGTATTACCCAATCACTGACGTATTTTGATTTACTTAGTCTACAGAAGATTTATTTTTCTTGATTTTCGCAAACTGTTCAATGACATAAGCAAAATCTATTTTTCCCAATGTCTCTCTTGCATCGCTAAGAATAGCAAGATCGCCAAGTTCAGTGTGTATGGGACCGATGCAGTGCTTTGTCAAACAATTCGAATATTGATGTCTGTTGTTGAGTACATATGGGCAGCTGTATCCCATCCTCTTTTTTTTTTAAATTAAGATGGGTTCCAAAAAACAGCGCATAGAGAATAAGTAACCTTTTCCGGAAACGAGTTAAACAAGAAGTTCCAAAGAATGTAGATGGAAAGAATAGGTCTGTATTAAGCTCAAACATTGGAGAATGCTAATGCTAATTTTCATTTCAATTTTCAATTCATAATTCACAGGTAAAGGAAAATAATCAAATACAGAAATTCTTCAATAGATGGATGACAAATCTAAATTTCTGGATAGTTTGCACTAGTATCCCAGTCAGGGACGTACCGAAGGCAAAATAGTGGGGGGGCATAAAGGACAATTTTTCCCAACTCCAAAAAATGTTTTCTTAATATTTAGTCAATATTTATTGTTCGCTAACAACAACTATTATGACCAACTCAAAACTTTGATAAAATTTAACAGACACGAGTCATGGTACATTAGAATATGTGTGCAATGTCTCCCAAATATTAAACAAAATCTATCTTTTACACAAAAATACAACTTCTTCACTAGTAGTATGGAAATCTTCACTAGTGCTTGTATCCTTAAAATGGCCAACCAACTCATATACTTTCTGTTGAGCTCCTTTAAACCCCCCCCCGACATTGAAGCAGCAAAATCATACGATTGTAAAGAAAGATTGTCAGTATCAACGGCATTGCGTTGCAAGCAACTGACTGTACTCTTTCCTATTCCAGCGCCAGTCTTGTCAGTTATTTTGGTTATTTGCAAGAGTCTTTCATTTGCAATTCCTTCCTGATTGACGAAACAGATTACAATAGTCAACATGTCTTTCCTCGAACTGCCTGGTGTTGGATCCGCCGTCACAGTGTCGAACTGATTGTCAGAAATTTCTTTAATGATTTTACTTTTGAGCGTGTTCACAATTAATTAAACAACATTTTCCGATCTACGCCTCAGATATGAAACATGATAAGGTCTCAGCATAGCATCCTCAAACCATCCTTTTAAACAAGGATTATAACGAGCCATAAGATATACTATTTACTGATAATTACTGCGGAATTGTAATAACAACTTGTTGATTAGACTTATTAAACTATAGTAATATTTGTTATTACTACAAATTAAGCGCTTATTATAACACGTATCAAAAAACTCAAACTTTCAAATAACCGTCAACAAATTATGAAAGTAAACAAAATCACCAAGACAACGAAATATCCAACCAATGGCGAATTTAATTTAATACCAAGGGAGATGGGCGTCTGCTGACATTATTTCATTTTAAATATTTGTTGTAACTTTAAATCCTAAACCTTGTAGGAATTATTATAATATGCATTTAAATTTTGAATCCTAATTTTCCCAACTTATTTCAGTCTGTTCCAAATGAAGGGGCAGCTTGCCCCACTTGCCCCCCTCAAGGGGCGTCCCTGATCCCAGTAATAAAATACAACTGGCATACCATGTTCCACACCGGTTAAGGATGACTATAAGTTTTCCATATGCAGAGATGGTTACTTAACAAAAAGATATCCTGTTTTCTCTGTCGTCTAGACTATTGCAATTCCCTTCTTTATGGCACAGCGGCCTCTTTAATTCATTCTTTGCAACGCGTCCAAACAGACTTGACAAGGTTGTTCTTCTCAACCGTACCCTCAATAATACGGATTGCCTGAAGCAATTGCACCGATTCATAGTCGTATCACCTTCAAAATCGTCATCATGATATCACACTCTAGCGACATCCACCCCATCTTATCTCCATCGCCTAATAGATCGCCGCAAAACACCTGGTCTTCGTTCATCACCCACCATTCATCTTCATCAATCAGTAAACAGGTCCCTCGCAAACAGAGCCCAACCATCCCTGGAGCTTCAGGAATTCATGGATCATCATTCTGACGCTATGCACGCGGCGCTTTTTAAATTTATTTCAATTAAAATTTTTTAATTAAAATTATTTAAATTTAATAATAATTCATGAAGAGTCAATAATAATAATCTATTTTATTAGTTTTCTTTCTTTCTATATATTTGTTGCCTTCTTGAAACTGATCATTCAGATGATGAATGATTTAGGTATACAGTCAAATCAACCTGTCAGGACCGAGCAAAAGTGGCATAGTAGCGAGAGTTTGTAAAAGCGGTCTTATTTTCTCAAATAAAAACGCATCGATGATCTCCTTTTCTCCTTCAGCGTAAAGTCGGTTCGCTTGCGTTTCTGAGCTGACATTATGGGCTGAATTTTAAGAAAAATAACAATAGAACGACTGATTGAAAAGGAAAAGGTTCTAGAACCAGCCAAAGAATAACAATCGTCTAGATTTTAAAATAAAATTTAACTAATTTAGTTTAGTGATGGGTAAATTTATATATGCAGTCATTAGATTATTATAAATAAACTGCGCAGAAATACAGACTTTTTAAACTCGTGCCTTTTAACAGTCACACAATAGTGGCATGGTAGCGAGAGTAGGGAGTGGCATAATCAATTTATTTTGTATTGAATTTTGTCGGGACCGAGCAAAAGTGGTACAATAGCGAGAGTGGCATAGTAGAGAGGTGGCATAGTACCGAGATTTTACTGTATTTGGACATGCATAAATTGTGATTAACATGTACGTTTATGTACTTTTCTAGTTGCTATAACTTGAAAAGCTGATGAAGATATTAATCATTTCTGATTTATATTAATAAAATTTAAACCGCCATCTTGAAGTCATTTTATTCGACTCTATATAATGTGAAATTAGTCAATTCATTACAGGGTTCCAACTGTCATACACATATGTCCCAAATTATTAAACCCTGTGGCTCTGAAAGCTACCAGGAACCTACCTTAAATTGTGTCTGAAATTCTCAATTTTCACATCCAAACTATTCCATATTAAAATGAATTGTGCAAGTTAATTAACAATTCAATTGTCCAACTTTATAATCTCCAGTATTTATCTGGGAGTTCTTTTCATCCACATTAATCTTCAGTGAGGGTACTTTTCCCATTTTATAGATCTTTGTAATATTATCTCTTAAAAACATTCCCGATTCTTCAGAACATATATAGTGCAATTGAATCATCTAGATATAACAGGTGGTGGAAAGAGGAAGCGGGCGGGCGGAGAAAAAGGCTCGAACTTGTTCGAGGTAGGGACATTATTTTTTTTGGGGGGGGGGGGGGTGGAGCGGTGAGGGACGGCAAAGTTTTTTGAACGTGAATTTGGGCTAGAAACAAAAAAGGGTCATCTCAGATTTTGCAAAGGTTTGCCCCCCTATCCCCTTGAAATGAGGCCTCAAGGTTGCAAGTTCAATCCTAGCAAAAGTTTGAAGGACAATAGGAGAATTCATAATCAAGATTCTCAATTAAATTTTGGTAGTTACGATATTGATGCAATTTCTGGCACATTGACTTTTTTGAATTAAAATAAAATTGTGCTTGACTAGTTTAGTTATTAATCAAATCTTTATTTAATTGTGAAATCATGCTATTAATAATAAAATGAATAACAATTATGAAATAATAATTACCGACAGTACAAGTTTATTTAACCTGATCGGTTTCACAGAGTCCACACTGTTTATAAGGAATCCTTATTAAGGATGTATCTCGCGCCTTTGCTTTACCGTTTAAGAGGAATACTGATATACTGTGTTTATACCAACTGTTTCATAGGTTTAATTGAAGCATTACAAGGTAGTTCATGTTTTGATATAGTTATTTAGACGATTACATAGATTGTTGTAGATGATGATTGAAAAATATATTTATATTTATTTATAGTTTAAGTTTGAATAACAAAAATGTGGTTAAGTATTAAGTAAAAAACGTGGTTAAATTTTGTGATTTCAGAGTATCATGTTGAAGCTATTTGCTGTGATGTTGGTCAGGAAGCTATTGAGTCACATTTCAACAACTCTTGTATCAGAGTAGAGTCATGCTTTGATACATTATCTTATAATTTTGATGGTGGCAATATAAAGGTAAACTGTACTTTTGGAGG
Organism: Whitmania pigra; assembly: GCA_021613335.1. Taxonomy (NCBI): domain Eukaryota; kingdom Metazoa; phylum Annelida; class Clitellata; order Hirudinida; family Haemopidae; genus Whitmania; species Whitmania pigra. Next base: position 54,574 of record JAJTWR010000067.1, read on the forward strand.
TCTGTTTTTTTGTAATGATGATGACAAGCTAAAAGGATGTGCTCTTGTCCTAAATCCAGGTTGTTATGTTTTGCTTGCACGTTGGAACTATTTTTAATGTGTTCTTAATTTTATTTCTTGATCTGTTATTTAGCCCCACAGCTACCAGTATATGATGAATGCCTGAGGTTGGTATATTTACATGTGTATTGATATGCATTAACATTATGTAATTATTAAGTGAATTAATTAATTTAATTATTTTGCAGACTTTTTCATAAGCTGTATGGGTTTCACATTCTAAAAGATAAATTGGATTGCCTTAGTGTATTGTGTGAAAAATATACAAACAACTCCATTTGTTCAGCTCAGGGTCACAATGTCACACATATTCTACAAAGTGATTCATTAGGCAGATTTACAAATTGCTCCAAAGCAGAGGAAAGTAAGTTAAATATGAAGTCAAGCATTTTTCATGTATGGAATAATACAAAAGTATTACAAATATAATGCATATAATTAAATTTGAGGGAATGATAATGGTATGGTTTTTGGTGCCCATGCAATGACCAGCAGTGATAGAATTGCAATGGAGAATATTGTTTATTAGGGTATTATTCTGATAAGGTTCCTTACCTTATTAAGCCAGTAGAAAATCTGCCTTATTTTCTTAATTAGTAGAAATGTAGTGACTTGAATGTTGATGACTCGTTGCTTATCTCTGTGCTTTAAGATTTTCATCAATTTAAATTATCCACTTGAATAAAAATCAATTACATCATTCAATTGTCTATTTCCTTGTAGTTATGAAATCCAATCTCACTCATTACAAAATTTTGAACAATTGCTTGAGGTAACGAGCAACTAATTGAAATCAACTTTAAGGCATTATTCATCTGTAAATATTTCATAACATCTTCTTTAAAGCCTAGTTTTTGCATGAACTATTTCTCCTTGTGACTCAGTGGCACAACCAAGAGGGTTAATTATAAAATCTATTTATTATATTTTACATATTTTTATCTCAATATTCAACAAATGTCATTGGTTATCTCTCTTTCCACAACGTAAAGAATTTACAATTTATTTAAAGGTATTTTAGTGTTGATGTTATTAATTGCTGATTTCTTTATGTCTATTATATGACATATTAAATTAATGAGCTCTTACAATTAATGATTAGTATTAATATTAATCTTCCTAGATGGGACTGCATGGAAAACAGCCACAATCACATTAGCAATAATAATTTCATTTATACTATTTCTCCTCAGTGCAATCATCTACATTTTATGCAAGAAAAGAAGAGGTAATAATTTTGTTGTCTTTGTTCTTGTGATATTATTCTATATCTTATATATTTTACCATGTAGCGTTATCATTAAACATTAAAAAAACTAAGGTGCAAGCAATTAAATATTGATGTCAGCATGAAGTTAATCTTAAGCTATTCAATGAATCCATGCTTATCAGCTGTTTTCACTACTATTTTACTACTTTTATGGGTAATTCTACAGACAGCAAACCAAAGAACAGTGAGGAATCTAGTACTGATCCCATAAGTTCAAAAAATTCAATTGAGGCCAAATTTGATGATACTGTCGAGGTGTCTATCTTTTATTGTTTATCTGTTTCAAGAAAGAATTTAATGATTTTTAACTTTTCTGTTGCAGGGTGTAACATCTCACCTTATACCTGAAAATTATCCAGTTGAATTAGTAGGGTGATAAGTAATGATTGGACTAACCTAATTTTTTTAGGGATAAAACTGCAGGATTTAAAATGCCTTAACAAATAATGTTCTTTGTACCAGTAAAGTTGTTTCAAAATATATTTATTTTATTTATTTATTTCAACCAAAAAGAGGGTTGCAAGAATGAAGGTGATAACTGCCCCTATTCTAGCCCCTTTTTAGGGCTGTTTTGTAAATGCGATTAAAAATCAACCGATAGAGATAAAAATGTGCGGATTGTTTTAAAAAATAGAAGAAGGATCAAAGTGCCAGGGACGAGCATTCAAAAAAACATAAAAAATCGAACTATTTTTAATTAATGCTTGAAATATTTGAAGATTGGCAAAAGCCAACTCATCGACTTTTGTTAGTTCTACAGAGAACAGGAGAGTTAGGGTTAAGGATGGAGCTAATTACCAAAAGTTGTTGCGCTTGAGTTGGCTTTCACATGTGACTTTTCCAAGAAGCTCTTTGTAAACTTTGAAAACAAGCTTTTATGATATTGATATATGCAACCATTCATACATTACTTTATTCATATGTTAATAGTAGGGCTGCGTTACATTTTTTAAAATTTTATTATTTTTAATAAAAAAAATATCTCAAATATTTTTGTCGAAAATTTCAAGTCATTGATGACGGTGCGATTATGAAAATGCGTTAACTACGATTAAAGTGAGAGTAATCGCGACTAAAAGAATTAATCAATCTAGTAAATAGGTGTAGTAATAGGAAATGACTGCTGATGAATCTTGGAAAGTTTTTATGTTAGATAATAAAATGACCAAAGAATTCTAATGGGAGTTACGTGTTTTAAATGCATTCAAATTGCTCTTCATGCAAAATCAGATCTCACAATGACAGATGTTCTTGAGGCTAAGGTCAATAATAAATATAGTTTATGTCCTTGGTTTCTGTAATTCAGAGCAATGTCACCAGCACTTGGAGAAAAATGCCTGATGAGAAAATTTGTTGTGATTAAGATAAAAAAAAATCAGCCACATTTTGTCACAAATGTGCTGATTAACAGAAACTTTATTTATCATGATGATAGTAAAAATTAATCCAAAATATGTCAAATCTGTTTTTTAAGCACTGATTCAAATTTCAAGCATGTTGAGATTGACAAGATGCCTTATGGTTGGTCGACCGTGCGGACAATTCTGAAGAAAAAGAGGCGCAATCTCAATGACAATCACAAGTTACAAAATAGTAACTGAACTGATTTTTCTGATCAGGTGAACTAACCCATGGTTGGTTGATTTCTCCCATGTGAATGATAAGCTGAAGTTAAAGTGCAATATTCAAATAATGAATAATTTCAAGCCATAATTGCGTGACTGTCTCTGAAGGTTTTAAATTCTTATTTAAAATATTATTGATAATATATTGGTAAACCTATTCCTCTAATGTTTTATGATTTGCAAATTTGAAAGCATCAAGAAATAAGAGCTTCATATTTAGTCGTCTTATGCCACCATACCTTCTTCATTTCAGAAGCACTGAGGGCAGTTCCAATCATTACTGAGCTCCTGCAAGCTCTTGATGCCAGCATTTGACGAATCCTTGAAGGTCTACACATGACCCCCTGAAAGAACGGCAAGCAGTACCATGTTATGCATTTACTTGTATTACTGTTACCAATAAAATGATCTAAATGATTCAACTTACAGGTGATTCAGTAAGCATGAATATCATTTCCTCTACATCTGCAGGAAAGCAATTTAATAAATGTAATAATGTGGATCAATAACCACAAAAATTAAAATTAAAGCAACAAATAGATAAAGTGGGTAATTAGTTACCATTATTTTACTGTTAAGTTAATGCAAAAGGTAGTGCAATACCTTGATGACCAAATGCCCAGTTCCTGCTGGTTGGAATACTGGTAAGCATGACCCTCTCCATCATGTTGGCTGGAGTAACAGAAAAATTCATCAACATCGTCATCTTTGAGCAACATCACTCATAAAATTAATAATTGCAATACACAAATAAATATAATCATCAAGGTGAATTATTGTTTCTAATACTTATATTATCCTCCTTATCAAGTTAACTGATGTATGAAAATGGCAACAAACCTTCCAGGTCAATCTGGAACTTGAATCCGTTCTTGAGGAAAATGTCTAAGTTTTCGACCAAAACTGATTCGTTTGAGGCTGTCAATTCCATTTTCATAGGTCTGATAATGATAATTATAATGATAAAGATAGGGCTCAATTAAACTATGTGGTTAACACATTCATGATGATATTTCTGATTATAATTATAATCCAGCACATGTCATCCAGTATTGCAATGGTGATTAAAACACCGATGATGACATTACCTGAGACATTTAATAAGTATATTGTTTAATAACTTCAAAGCAGTTTTACATTTTTAGAAACTGTTTTTCTGTGAACACTCCCTGAAGCCAAATCACCATCTTATAATGGTTAATCCAAATAACTTCAAAGACTTGTATAATGTGCAAATAGACAATTATCCCTTTACATGTAATGGGTCAAATATTCATGTAACATTCCATCTCAAGCAAACCTGATGAGCTGCTGATTTTGGAGCACGACAGTCTTCTGAAGTCTCTCAAAGTTAAATTTCTCATCGGAGGCATGTTGGTCGACAATGAACAAGTCCGAGTTGAGTTTCGTGATTATGAAGCCAAGATTGAACTGTTATGAATCAATCAAATTCTAGATCAAAGACAGACTAACAAATCACTATTTGTTAGAACATGTAAGATGTATATGCAAAACACTCAACAAACTAATAATGGTAATTTTGAATATCATAACGAATAATTTTATAGTGATTCGATGAGAATGTGGATTCTCTTAAACATAAAAGTTAATAATTAGACTGATGAGAATATCATTGCAGATGTTAGTAAGCTGAGAAGCAGTTGAAGACATCAGCTATGAATATTAATGACCTGATTATTCCATTTGTAAACTCAGAAAGGTCATAGCATCACTGACCTGGCCTAGAATCTCCATCTTTTCAAACATGTCTTTGCTGGTGATGGAGATTAAATATATCATCATCATTAATAAAATTATCAATATTACCATGATTATAATATTTTTTTAATAAGCAAGATAAACCAAAGAAAGGACAGATCATGATTAATTCACCTTATCATTCTTTGTAGTTCTGACTCGGCTTTGCCGTTGTCACTCGGCTGAATCTGTGCCTTGAACCTCCTCTCAGCTTCTTTGGGTGAATGGCTGGAGTTCCTCCTGACTGAAATTAAAATATTTGTGTTAGCTTGATATATGCGATGACAACATGACTTTAATGACTAAGGAAATTATAACCGAAATTGAGTCCAGGATTTGTGAGCATTCTAGCAAAATGTCAAACCACAACACTTTGAAGAAAGCATTAAAGATAAATATTAACAAGTATGAAATCCAACCGGACAATTTTAGACATAAACGTTTAGAAAACATATTCTTTATTCACAAAGCAGAGGGTCATACAAACAAGAATGTAAATAGTAAAGTAGTGTTCACTTCAAGAGTGCATTGGTGAAATGCTGAAAGGTCAATTTCATCAATCATCATCCAAAGTGTTCATAGGATATGAAGCTGACAATGGCATTACACAGTGAGATAAAAAATATTTGTAATTCTATTTGCATAGAAACAAATTGTGAAATTGATGGAAATTTTTATAATTATTTATAATTATAGCAGAGGCATCTTGTATCTTAGAGACAGCAAACCTTGTGTAATTCATCACCATGCATCTTTAAAGCTCAGCGACAAGAGCAGCACAACTTACATTCCTTGTTTTGCAGCTTTTCCTTGAGCTTAGAGAGTGAGAAGTGTATGATTTTTGATCTCCTTTGTTCCAGGAAGCTTCTGTCCAGATCATCATCACTCTTGCTGTCATTATTACTATTCTTTTTTGACTGAGAATATAAAACATGCACATTATTGTAATTTAATTATCATAATTTAATGTTATTGTAAGAATGCAATTTAAATAATGGTATTCATGATGATTATCAGCATCATCTATTGTGTTTATTATGACTACCTTTGCAAATATTATCATAACCATCAAGAAACTTAAATATCGAAAACACCGGAGACAGGCAGTTTTCAAGGCGCCTCTGATGCTATGCAGGTGGCGCTTTATAAATTTATTATTATTATTATTGACAATGACTGGAACAAAAGTCCTTCCAGGTAGACAAAGACTAAATGGTGACATTAAAATGTCATTTTAATGCTAATTAATATGTTTTGCATTTTGTAAATGAGATGTTAGATTTCAACGACTCGGAGGATCATGAGTAAACAGCATCATCAGCATGGGGAACAAATTTAATGACATTAATAACCTGAAATGGCCTCTCTTTCCTGACATTTTTCTCATTTGTGTTTGACATTTTAGCAGAAGGAAATGAATATCTCATCACTGAGGAAGAATGTGTGGTTGTTGAAAATTGTGGTTTATTGGCTGAAAATGAAGAAGAGATGTTTTTTGAAGATGGATCTTTTGCAGAGGGATCATCCAATGATGATGACATCTTGGGGAGATTGTGATCTTTACAGGAGCTAACAGTCTCATCACAATGACAGTTTCTTATGTTAATGTTGGTATCAAATTTTTGTATGTCATATCTAACTATGTCATCTGTTATACTGTTATTGATGTTAACATTATTGTTACTATCATTATTCTCTTTGTGATTTGTAATTAATGCATCATCAGCTTTGTCAATGATGATTACATCATCACCACAATTGTGGGTAATAGTTCCATTGCTGTAATGTGATGATGAGTTTGTTAAACAAAACGTATCCAATGTCTTCTGCTTCTTCATGGAGCTGATGATAAAAGACGATGACAGTGTCGGTGATGATGTCGATGGCAATTCAAAGGCTTCTGTGAAATTCCTCTTCTTGCTGGTGGATTGAGTCTTCTGGGGTGAATGCAGGTTCTGAGATGCTTGGGGTGTGCTGGTCTTTGAGCTTCCTTTATCTGTGGAAGCTGATATGGATTTACAGACAGAAGGTGTCATGGCATACATTCTCTTGAGGGAAGACTGCAGAATAATTTTAGGGATATTGTGAGTGATGCTATGACAATGTCATAATAAGATGAGATGCCAATTAATACAATATGATAGTATTGGTTTCGTCAACTCACCTTAATAACAGCAAGTAGAATCTTTTCATTTTGAAGAAAAACTTGCCTTTTGTCTGGTGTGACATTCACATCAACAGATGCTGCAGATAAGTACATTGATTCAGCATTACAAATACAATTTGGGAAAGGTTTCGGAGTAATTAAGAGTATGCGAATAATTCATAATGATGTGAAATGAAATAAAAATTAATATTCATATTACACATTCATAATAATGCTTGAATAAACTGGGTACCATCCAACAAAACAAGCCAATGCCTCGCATGAACTCACATCTAGCAATTCTCACATCCAGCACAACAAATGGATACTGATTCTTATTGAATGAGTGGTACACCTCATTGATAAGCCTGGAAAGTTTCTGAGAGTCAAAAGGCCTCTGGTTGATGAAGAAGAATTGTCGGTCGGAAGAACTGCGACCCTGTCCATGTTCTGCCGAGGAGATGTACCCAGTGACAGTGAGGTCTCGAAGGAAGGAAGATATTTTGTCCTGGCTCATGGAAATCCCAAGTTCTTCTATCACCTCTTCATCTGGCTGGCTGCAGGCAACAAATTCAACCAAGCTGGTCCACTGCTTCATGCCAAAAACATCCATGATATTCCCCTTTGTTGAGCTGTTTCCTGATACCCTGAGAACAGTGGCAGTTGACCCATTGTTTTTCACAAGATTTGTGATGGTGAGTTTCAGACCAATTCTTATGAGGCAATAGCCTGATATGTAGTTGACCATCCGGCCAAATTCTCGACTAATGTTCTTTTCCAGCTCTTTCCTTCTCACTGGAAGAGTGGAGAATAAATCTTCCACAACCACTGTTGTGCCCTGCTGACGAGGACAAATAGACTTTGATACGATTTTCCCTCCATTGTCAAAGCACAACTTTGTTCCAACTTCTGCTGAACCTGACCGAGTTAAAACAGTCACTTTGCTCAAGGCACACATGGAACTCAGAGCTTCCCCTCTAAAACCGTATGTTCCAATATTTACCAGGTCGTCAAACTCCGATATTTTTGATGTGAAGTGTTTAAGTGTTAGTGCTTCGAAATTATCTTCGTCAACCCCAGATCCGTTATCCGAAACCTCGAGCGATTCCAATCCGGACTTGACAAATCTGACCGTTATGTTTGTAGATCCAGCGTCCAGGCTGTTCTCCACAAGTTCCTTCACGGCCGTTGCCAGGGTCAAAACCACTTGGCCCGAACATAACTTATGCACTGATGTCTTATCGATAGACTTAATAAGACCTTTTGATTGAACCGTTTGATCGCCCATAGTCGTAAAATTTAATTTTAAGTCCTTCAAATAAATGCATTAATATTATTGGCTACACTAGTCCTGCGAAAACTATTGCCGCTCTCTTTTGGTTAAAGTTTACATTCTAAAAGTGGATTGCAAAAAGTTAATTGGATATTTTTCATGTTTAATTGGTTTTATTTAAAGAATTGCAATGAATAAAATTTATTTATTATAAAATATAATGTCATCTTAAAAAATAAATAGTTAATAACACATTAAATAAATTTTTTAAATTTAGAATTATGTTAGTACCAATGCAATTAATTATTATAGGCAGATTATGTTATGAAATTAGTTTGTCAGTGGTCGAGAAGCTAGAAAGGAAAGTTAACCGATACACCAGAAAATGGCTAGGACTACCTCCAGCGCTGTCATCGGTAGCCCTCTACAGTAGGAGCACTAGCCTGCGACTACCATTAAGGTCCATCGTGGAAGAGTACAAACTTTCCAAAATAGAAACGCAGTGGATGCTCAACATCAAGCCACTGTTCATATCTGGAAGGAAATTACGAGCGCAGAATGAGATCGACGAATCAGTTGCCGAGCTAATGTTCGGTCCTACCCAGACGGACCGTCATGCAGTCGGATGGAAACACCTGCCAAAATGGTCCCAGGCGAGCTCATCAGTCAGAGCCGCTATGATTAGCCAGGAAAGGAGGCGAAAAGTGGAACAAGACCGAGTCACGACGGCAGTTCAGCAGTCACAGCAGGGTAAGTGGACAACGTGGGAAGACGTGATGCAACCATCCCTTACCTTAAGCGACATTTGGAAGATGTCCCCGCTCCGACTTGCCTACGCGATAAGGTCAGTGTACGACCAGTTGCCCTCCAGGGACAATTTGCAGACGTAGGGTCTGGTGGAAGACACCGAATGCCGGCTATGTGGCGGTACTGAGACACTGCATCACGTGCTCAGCAATTGCACATACGCCCTTGCCAATGGTCGGTACACATGGCGACATAACCAGGTCCTACGAGAAGTGTGTGAAGCCGCAAAAGCAGCAGTCTCCAAAGCAAACTTGCGCACGATCGCAAATCAGCGAAAGATTTACTTCTTGCGCGAGGGCTTCGCACATCTCTGCAAAAAGAGATGTCAAACCCCCAGGCGAGATATTCTTGCAGAGGCAAACGACTGGACTATCGCAGCCGACTTAGAAGGGATGAGGCACTACCCCCAAGTGCTGATAGAAAGTGGCAAGCGGCCGGATCTGGTGCTCGTATCGCAGTCGACGGATGCCATCATTCTGGTGGAGCTGACGGTTCCATGGGAGGACAGGCTACAATACAGCATGCGCTCAAAGCAGATAGGTATGCAGATCTAACGATGGACCTGGAAGCGAGAAGAAACCGTACAGACCTCTTCCCCATCGAGATTGGCGCAAGGAGCGTGGTCGGCAAGTCGACTTACGCTTTCCTTACCAAGATTTGATTGTCAAGCCGGGAGAGAACAAAGGCTATGACAACGATGTCTGAGGAGGCTGAAGCGGCTTCATTCTGGATCAGGTACATGAGGAACCAGAAGAAGTCTTACTACAGAAAACCGGGGAAAACCGTCGGTCTCCGGTATGAATGATCCACCAAACGACGGAGCCAAACCATTGGCCGAGAGAAGCGGTATTGTCGGGAGAAATGGGCCGATCGCTGACTCGCAAAGCAACATGAACTTCGATCCAAACCGCAGTCTCAAAAAGGCCCGAAACGTTTGAAAGCGGGGGAAACTCCTCTGAGGATTCCTGTCGGAGCCCTAAGGCGGAGTAATATGTAACTACCTTGGCTAGAATCAAGAACAAAGGTAGCGTTAATTTTGTGTGAGGGTTTGCTCCTTACTTGTACCTGCACTAGAATCTCAGCACTCGTTCTAATCAGATATGGGGTACTTGGGTATTGAGTCACAATACTTGGTTTGGCATTAACAAGCGAATACACAAAGAAACTAATATGAAGACTGCGGTCGCACGAATGATACAAAGCCGAACAATTAAACTATGTAAATTTTTAATTTGTAATAGGTCTACTTAATTTTTTCTTATATTTTTCTCGCCCATCCCCCTTAAATCCGCTCCCGCCCTACCACACAAAGCCCAAGTTAGCAAGAACTTTAACCGCCCTTTTAATTCAATTCCGTAGCTTAATAACATTCGACAATTGCTTGATTCAACGGGAATGACTCAATATTCTTTGTAACTCACAAACACCCTCTTGGAGGTAATTCCAGCATGTCTGGAATGGAATTTATTATCAAAATCAAGAGATAATCTTAGTTTGATAATTTCCGACCTCCTCAAAAGCAAAAACAAGAATGTCTGGATTCGGCAAAAACCGCCAAAGGCGTTACTTAAAGGTAAATTATCATTTAATTAATAGGTCCTATCGAATATTGGCATGGTGAGATCAGGGTAGCCTTGAAGCCATCATTTGCCACTAGATGCAAGATAGAAAAACTTGCCACAGCAAGCTGAGATTATGTTGCGTCCAATCTTCCGTCCGTAAAGAGGGGAAGCATCACAAACTCGACTGAATGGATTTATTTTTGTTTGCTTTGTTTGATCGATGTTTTCTCCTGACATCCAACGGCGAATAATTCGTAAGTTTAGATCGATGAATATTCCGGTTTGGTCTGTAGCGAAGAAGCAGAGACGGGGTTTATGGGAGGACATTCTTGTTTCCGCTGACGTGAACCAGTATCCAGTTTAACTCATTCTTAAACTCCTTGACGAACGGTTTTGAGCCAGAGATGAGATGAAGTTAAGACTGATCACTGAAACCACAAAATGAAATAGATTCACTAAACAAGAAAGACAAAAAACAGACGCAAACCTTACCGCACAACCACTGGGCGGCTGTCATGTCCTTTGCGCAGAAAGAAGGCTATTTATAGCTTACTCAATGCCACGTTGGCAAGAGATGTACAGAAATTATATTAAATTATATTAATTATATTAAAATATAATAATAACATTTAACTATAACTATTGTTGTTATCATTAAACTTAATAAAATGTGGAATCAATCACTTTATCAAGTATTACATATTTGTTTATACAAAATCTGCTTTAATCTGAAATGTTTAAGGAACATGTAATTAGATCTTTCAAGTGGAAAGACTGCATAAATTATAAGCGAATTATTTTATTTCATAAATATCAACATATTCTTCGCATGCGACCTAATGAAATACATAAATTAGTAATCAACCTTAATGTTCCAATCAGACAACCTAAATAATGAATTGATGAACTGAAACTGGGGAATTTTGAAATTATTTCCTAAAAATAGATTTCCACTGTATACGTCATTGCATAACGGAGTTTTTACTGGAATATTTGACAAATAAGGTGCAGCTTCTGGTTATTTATTGAAATATTGAACTATTTTACATATGTTTTTTTAACTTTTTACGTGTTTTTAAGTGAAGCAGTGTGACTCATTACACTGCAATGTACGTGGGCCGAAAGAAATGCTTTAAATAGAGCAATTCCGTCGTCGGACGAGCTAAAAATACATAAATAAAAACTAGATAAACCCTCGACTAAACTTATTATTTTGTTGTTGCTTTTACAAAATCTATATATATATATATATTGTTAAGGTGCGTCGTGCGTATTTAAGATTTTATTTTTAATTTTATTTTTAGTTTGATTTTTGTGGAAGATCCCGATTTAGGCTTATGACGATAATAACGCACCAACTTCAGAAGTTGCTGCAATATTCGTCGGTGAAGATGGCAAACCCCCTAAATAGAGATATATGCGTCTACCCGAATGGAGATTCTTTCAAAAATATTTCACCTCTGAATTGCTGCACTGACCCGATGGTGTATTCTTTACTTTTCTCACGGGGTGAGTTTGGTTTGAATACTGGAATGGAGCGTGTTGAAGAAAAACGATCTGCCAATCAAGTTCACATAACGTAACTCCAATTCTTCGCTTATCGACTGTTCGTCCCGGTTTTAGTTTCTACACCCTCTAAGTCCCAGCAGTGGAAAATTGTTTCAGTAATGCTTTGTTGATACTTACATAAAATTCAGAAATTCCATCAAGTCTTTTCTGTGACGATCAATAAATCTTAGGGTTAAACTTTTGAAAAACTTTGTATTTACCTACCAGAACCGGTTTTCAGCCATGGACAACTTTAATGGAACAACAGATCTGTCCAGAGTAAGATCGTTCAACCCTTTAACTAATGTCTCAGAAAATCAAGACATTAAAAACTGTGTTTTCACCGAAATTCTTGACAAGGATATTTAAAGTATAAGAAATAAAATTTTGTTTTGAGAAATGAAACGCAAACCACTTTAACTTTTGACACTTTTTTATTATAATAAAATATTATTATTTTAATCAGTTGTAGACGCGCAGATGCTCTGCGAGGGTGCTGCTAGTATTGGTTATAATATCTAATAAAAAAAAAACCGAGTTACAAGGGGAATTTGTCTCATTTAACTTACCTTATAATTATTTATTCGTCTCATTAATTTAATAAATGAGGATGGATAAATAATGAAGACCAAAGAAGCTTTGAGGATAACAAGATAATAAGAACGAGTTTAGTTAGAAGCAGATGTTCCACAATAGAGGATGGTGGGTGTAAGATGTACGAGGGAGAACTCAATATTCTGAGGCGAGCAAAATGAAAAAAAACTTCCTTAACGACATTCGACAGAAATGTTAGTAGTTAAAGATCTCTCTCATATGAGAATAAAATTAAGCAGATTACAGTTTTTGTTTTGATTGTAATTCTTTGAAGCTGACAATCAGGAGCAAATCTGAGATTGGAATTTTAAAATAACTGACCCATAGAAGCTGGAAAAGTTTTGGACTTCTGATTTTTTTCTTAAGAGCAAAGCTTTAAAATTGTTTCGTGAAAACGAACTGACCTTAAGTCGACAAATCAAAAGAACTGAAAGGATTTATTGTACTAAGGAGAATCATTTTTTGGTATGTTAATAAAGGGAAATGCAAATGAGTAAAATATGATCGCCCACTTCACTTATACTTAGATTCAGATAAGATGGTTTTTAAGCACTACTTCAAAACTCGTAAGATATTGACTTAGCAATTCTCAGTTATCTAATTTATCTTGTTACAGTTATCGTGTTCCAAACTTCTATTTGACATTTTGCCGCCTGTTCGATATGGTTCACGTTTCCAGCGTAACGAATCACACTTAGTCACATTCAGGCTAGCTTGGCATGACATTATCATTACTTTCTAAAACTGATGGGATAATGAGTTTCGAAAGCTAAAATATTATGGAGTTCCACTGTTTGATGAGATCCACTGTCCTGCGAGATGTTCGTATAGAATATGTGACAAATTGTTTGATAACGATTTTTTATTTATCAATCTACTCCAAAGACATGGAAGTGTGACCTAAATAGAACACCAGTAATATGATAGTACTCTCAGATATCTGATCTAATCTCATTCCTAATTTCGTGCGAGTTTCAATTAAACCTTTCAAGTTGCCAAGTTGTCTACAAACATCGATTTTAGACGGAGTCACAACATAGTCGAAATCAATGTCAAACGGAATTTAATCGCCAGTCAGGAAATTAGATTTTCATCGGCAATGTTTGAGCGCGTGTCGATGCTGAAATTAGTTCGTGGAATACAAACTTGGAGTAGTGGATTGAAAACTTTTATTTAGATGTTTTAGTCGTACATATTCTATGCTTTTCGAGGTAAATCTCTTTTACATTTGCTAAATGTTAAGGCATTTTTTCTTTTGAATATTCAATTTTCTGTTAGTTTAATGTTGCTTTTCAAATACTATTCTTTGCTTGCTCGTGTACATTTTTGCGTTTTCAAAAAAAAAAGTTTAGAAAGAAAATGTCTGCTTGTGACTATTATTTTACGTTGCATTTTAATCATTGGTTTAAACATATAACAAAAACCTAAACCTGCAGAATCAATGTTTCAAATTTAAGTTTTATTTTATATATTTTTTTAAATTTTTAAATATAATATCTATTTAATATCTAAATATATTAAATTTTAGACATCAAATCCCATACAATCATTATGAACTCCACAATCCCTCCCAGAGACGATCATTACCAACACTGCACTTATAACCAGACCAACCTCAAAAAGAGAATCCGCTATTACACACCTCAACTCAGCAGCAACGAAAGTTGCAACTTTGATTCAGTCAATGCCACGTTCTCCAAATTCAAGATCACATCGGACAGCGTACAAAGTACCAGGTATTCTGGCTGCAGCAGTGATCAAAAGAACGATTCTGAGGTGGTGACATGTATCAAAAATATTTTTGAGCCAAGCAAGATCGTCCAAGGAGCATTAAGGACTCAATCTCTTCTTCGACGATGTTACACTCCAAATCCCGGATTCGAATACAGGGTTGAAATCGCCCCAAAAGAGGAAACGAAAGCTAAAAAGCAACTTCCAGAGTTACCGAATAAGATCTTGACATCTGATCGGTATCATTCTGAAACCCAAAACATCCTCAAACAGTTTTCGTCGCTGTCTAAAGCACCGTCTCAAAATTGCAGCTTATTGGGTTTTAAGAAGCCGATTAAACAGCGTCCTAAACTAGACGCGCTGGTTGCCATGAAGAAGTATTCCAATCGACAACCTTCACAAACAAACGATTTGTCTTCAGTAGTCGCTTCAAAGGCAGAGACTGAAAGCAAGAGTAAGCATTTTTAATGAAGCTTAATTATTGCATTTAACTGCTCTTAAATTGATTATTAGCATTTCCTTCTTTAAATTTTCCACAAACTTTTTTCAATCTGGTTTATGAAATATTCCTGTAATAAAAAGTATTATTTATTAGTATAAATATTAGCTTACTTTATATCACAGTGCCACTTAATAGATATTAAATTGCGTTTATTCTTATAATTAAAATTGCTCGTATTCGTAGACTTTTTGTACGACATGTACTTGAAAAGAGCAGAGGATAGCCTTGAGGAATTCGAAAACAAAAAAGAAGTGTTCAGTCTACCTGAATGTCTGAGGCAGTTGGATCGATCAATAGGTTGATTGAGAATTAATGTATATCGCTTTTCGTGTTGATATAAATTTTATTATTGATTGATAACTTAATATGGCGCTACTGCACTTGGGCATCAAATATCTGTTTAGGATCTAAACTTTAGATAACACCACTTAATTTTTAAAAGAATTTTACGAGCTCGCCCTGAAGACGCTCGGTGGAGACAAAACCAATGAAAACTCGAGAATCCTGCTGCGAGTGAAACAAAGTCAAGTCATTTTGAAGAAACGTCACATATGGAAGATCAAAAACTCACAACGACCTTTTACTGTCATCAACAAAAGCGGCAAAGACGACACTAGCTACAACGAAGGTAACGCAATCTTCAGGAGCTGCAAGGTTCAAAAAGTCGACACCCAGACCTTAGAATTCCGAGATGAAAGACCAGCGCCTCGATTAAAGCCTTTTTCGGCAGCTCCAAACGGATCTCTGCCACTGTCCTCAGGAAATAGTTTCGACCAGAATTACGCAACTATCAGCAGCGTCAATAACGACAGAAATGGCTACCAAAGGAGTGTCAGTTTATGCAGCGCTTATCAGCCTGGGAAGATCAAAGTTTCTCTCAAGGGAGATTTGCATAACAGTCACAGACTAAAAAGTCTTCCCCCCATTCTTCAACGTAAAACTTTAAACGATTTCGATAACAGCTTTTGTCTCCCTGATGTCAATTTCTCAACTTCGACTGAGGTGGTGAGCAGAAGGAAACTGCCACGAATCCCGGAATTCAAAATCCAGGAATCCATTGATATTAAAAGTCGCCAATATGTCAATGAGCAACCTATTGTTAAAATTTCATTGGTTTGATAAGAGGAAATGGGAATATGGATCGGAATTTCAGAGTTTTGATGTTTCAATATATTCCTTTTATTTACTAGGTCTTTTTTTTTAAATTAACGATGATCGTGATAATCATTTTGACTTTATGGTTTGTCATACGACATGTTGTGTCATAAGCAATCCTCAATATGAATTACATATTTGGTATAAGCAAAAATAGCAATGCTCGATAATTTGGCAAAATAAAAAGCGTCTTCCGCAAATAAGAATTGAGAAAAAAACGCCACGGCTTAAAAATGTGACAAAACTAAACAAAGCACCTGCATTCCATCCAGAATTTGTTTCGGAGACCAGATTGCATAATCTGAACCATTTTCGACCATCACTCCTCTCCAGTGGCTTATGAAGGCACTTACGTTTGAAATCAATCACAATTGGACTGGAGCTTCTTTTAACATCCAATCGTAAACATCTTGGATGTCTTTAGGGACGTCATTTCAGCTTTTTCTAAAGGTTCAAGCTTTCGCACAACTTAGGGAAACGACTTTTTTTGCGTCTAGCCAAAATTCAGGAGGTGGGAACCCTCGTACAAAATGAGGAAATGACCTGTTCCTTCCCAAAATTAAGTTCTTGTATGTCTTATTTGAAATAAGTTATTTCAAGACTTTCCTGTCATACTGCCTGTCTAAATCGACAACGTCCGAGATAGTTTCACCATAGGCGTAACCTTTCCACAATGCTCGCCCCTTGATATTTTTTGAATCCTTATAATTTATAATAATGATTTATTTTTTTCAGAAGAAATAGCTCCTTCTACTGTTGATATCATGAAAGTAGAACCTTTGTCTGACTGTTCCGACACTAATCAGGATACAAATGTTTCTATTATAACGCTAAAATGTGCTTATTATTTTTATATAAGTAGCATCGCCGTTTTATTCTTTCATTTTACTGGGTGAGGACATCATCTTAGTTAAAGTATCATGCTTTAATAGACTACAATCGAAAATCAGGGGCAAATGTCAAACGACGCTCCTGATTTTTGAGTGCACCTGTCAACCAAAACTTGCGTGAAATATTCCACTGATTTAAAAATTGCCTCAAACTTTTAAGTATTTGCTTTTGAAGAAATATTCACATGCAATTAAATTTATATCATTACATTTTTCACGTTATTTTACGTTCATAAATTAAACAGCGCGAAGGTAATCACACACTCTTTCAAGACATAGCAATATGTAGTCGTAGTTAATTTGTAAAATTATTTATCTTTAAGAAAATTCTTATTTCGTACGATTGCTAAATAAAATACCTAAAACTGTGACTTTAAAATCTTCCCTTTCTCCTCTATTGCCGTTATCAATTGTTTTGGGTAGTCTAATAGGACTCCATCAATGTTCTGTTGCGTTGTTTAACCATTGTCTCAGAACTGTTTTGTCCTTTTTTAGAATTTTTATTCAAATTGGGTCGTTAGAGTTTTCATACATATTGCGTTTAGTAGGATCGCCGGACTCTGGAAAACGAAAGTTCGGAGACTCAAAAAAATGTCTGTGGACAACGTAGTTAACAATCTGAGGGCCCGTGAAACAGGCCTGAAGACTAATTTGAAAAGAAAAAATAAAAAAGCAGTAGCAAATACATTGAGAAGATTTGCAGAAGACAGGGCCGCTAAACCAGATACCAATAAAGTGATCATTCTTGTTGATATTTTTTGATCCAACATTTGTGCTAAGCATCGGCACATATTTACTTAAAATTATTTAGTGAGAATTTTTATTAAGGCATTAAGAACCTGTTCCTTATTCATGACTCTAATCATGTTTAGGATGAACTTATAATTGTCAAATTTGAAAAAGAAACCTAAGCATTTTAAACATTGTCATTTTATTCAGTCATTTGAGATGTCAAGGAAGGCAAAATCAACTTTGGTGATTGAACTTAGTCCAGATGGGTTTGTTGAAAAAATTGATTATACATATTCATGGGATGAACCCCATATTTTTTGAATGTGAGCAGCCTTGGATTTACCAGCTATCTCTGGCTCTCCAAAATCTGTATTTTATTATAAGCTAATTATTTTGTTTCATACAAGCTTTTCAAGCTACATTAATATTCAGAAGATGAGCTTTCTAAAAACTTTATTGGATACTGATTCTTAAAGATTACATTTTAGATGGACCTTATAGGATGGCAATAACTAAGATAGCAATCTAGTTTTAGACAGTTGGATATTGACATTAATGGATTAAACATCTCACAGCAGACTTAAGCAATGAATTGTACATCATTTGTACTTTTAATTAAAAATGGCATGTTTTACACTTTGCTTTTTATGCTTTACCTAATTGACAATAACAGTTATTGTTATTTAGTTGTTTTAAAGTATTACTTTCATCTAGACTTTGGTCTATCTTTGGAATCTAAATTGATGTTTTGTTTCCTTACAGCAAATTTGTGGCCTCATCTCACGGAGACCATACAATCAGGATTTCAGAGATCTCGACAGGGAAATGCATCAAGACCCTATTGGGCCACACGAGGAGCCCATGGACCATGTCTTTCCATAGCACTTACATCGACGTCCTCGCCTCAGGGTGCATTGCCGGGGAGGTCAGAGTCTGGGATCTCAAGGTCAGACCTTCTGAAATTATTTGCACTTTATAATGTGGCTTTAATGAATTTTAATTAGTTATGTTTGTTATTGTTTTCAATAATCAACTAATCTTTTATTTTATTTGTTTTTACATGCATCTAAAATATATTTTGTCACTAATTATTAGTCATCCAATTTAGCCATTCAAGTATATTACCTAATAGATAAAGCTCCAAGGCAGAGTAACAAGTAACTAATAGATAAAGTCATAATTATATTTTTCTTGTTTAATTTATTTAGTTAATGGAATATGACTAGTGATTGTCGTAACAAAAGATACAACAGTACATTGCAATAGTAAAGTTATGATTATGATGCCAAAAAGTGAGAGTGATATCCTACGGAAGCCCAGGTCTAACAGTAATATAATACTATGAAGTGCATGACAATTTATATAGCAATTATTGTTATTATAGTAAAATATTTTTTTTATTTCTACTATTTATTTTATTACATTGTACATTACTGTTACATTGATAGAGTGCTATTTCAATTATTATTGTAATCATACTGTAATATTAATAATAATTAAACCTTGTAATTTCATGATCACCCAGTCAGGAGAGAGTGATTGTTGGTTGTTCCCAGACAAGAAAGCCATCTGTTCAGTCAGCTTTCATCCTATCCTTCCAATCCTTATTATTGCCGTGGCCGACCGGATTTACGCCTGGGATTGGACGGCTGGTAGACCGTACCATCTCTGCACTGCACCCAAGCCAGATCAAATTAGGTCAGTTAAAATTATGGATTGCACAATAATACTATTAGTGAATCTGTAAGGATCCTCATGCTACATACATATGTAATCAATGAGAACATATTTAGCTTAAGACTTACTTAAATTCATATATGTATTTTCAAACAAAGAATCTGGTATGAAGTTACTTAATTAAATAATTATATTATATCATGTGGAAAATATGTACCATTGCTTATTATAAATTTTGTTTACACCTCATTAAATACAGATGGTTGAAGTTTCACCCGACAGGCAACTGGTTGTACACAGGCATCAGCAATGGGTTTGTGGCCTTCAACTCCAAGTAATCATTAGAGATATTTATGTCACGGATATTAAGGGCTTCTCTCCTTTCGTGCATTATCGTAAAGTCAGAACATTACATATTTCTCAGTCCAATGGTTCTACATTTTCTCATAATTCATAATATTGTTGAAATGTAATAATATTATTGAACTAACATAAAGGAATTGTCATTTACTTGGCATCATAACTATTTATTAACCATAACTATCGATGGATATAATATTGTTCTTGTTTTTGTTTGGCTGGAATGGTCTGTATTGTTGTGCCACTCGAAGTTTTGGCCTGATGCTTTGTTCTGGTCTGGACAATTGTTAGGAAAGGCTCCTTTGTGAGGATTACATAATACGAAAATATGGACAATTGTTGCAAGCTGGTGCTTTCATGTATCACATGCATTGATATTGATTTGGGAATCGGTAGTTGAGCTTTTGCTCGCAAGTGTTTCTATGACAAGTATTAGAATTTATAATTTTTAATATCATTACATTGTGGCCCTACCTTTGATTTATAGAAGACAACTTAGTATTTCTTTATTATTATTACTTATAAGGCAATAATTTCTTGTACTAGCTTTGATGTGAAACCCTGAACTCCGTGTATATGTATTTGTTTGTTGCAGTTCTCGTCAAACATCAGGAAACAGTTACTTCTGGCAGTGTAAGTGAATGTTATATGGAATGATGATGAAGATGATTAAAACTAGATTAAATGTGAAGTAAGATTAACCATTGACAAGTTAATTTGGTACCTCATAAAGTAATTAAGTTGATTATTATTATTAATATATCAGTATTAGTATTGATGATGACTTTTCAAATTTTAACCGCAGTGGCAGTGAGTATTTTCATTCCATTTCAGTCCTTCATGGTGAAAGGTCGAGATGGAGGACCAACAACAACAACAACAACAATGCTGAGAACAACAATGACGAGGATGATAACGATGATGAGGATCGTTTAAGGGGCATATTTGTGTTGGGACACCATCCCAGGTTGGTTGGATGATGAGGTGCCTTTGTTGTATCAACTCTGGTGTAGTTGTTGGGCAATTTTGAGAAGAGATCCAAAAGGTTATGATGCACTTCAAAGAAGGATCAGAATTTTGAAGCATTTTACAAACTTGTGAAAAGATTCTGATGTCAACAACTATATCACAAATATATGCTAACACATCTTATAGCTGTTCAGTAGGTGTGATGATGGCACCACAAGATTTATTTCACTTGATTATGTAGCATCTCTTTTCATACAATATAGAACTCCAAGCAGGGATTCAAGATCTGACAGGGGTTCTCGCAGGGGAGTGTTTGTACCCAGTGGAGGAGAAAGGGAGGAGAGCAGCGGGGAAGATGACGGATCAGATGACTATCTTGTTTTCCCAAATCGGGGACGAAACCAGGACAGGATTGAACGCCATAGGAGAGCATACAGGAGCCCTTTCATCACTTACACTAGAGACCGAACAGGCAGCGAGTCTGCCAGTAGGCCGAGAGCATCCAACCATGATTACCTCGGACAAGTGAGAGACATCTGGCAGCAGCGTCTCGGCAGGAGGCTAGGCATGTCGTACAGGGGTGATGGCAGGAGTCGAGATAGAACTTTTCCGGAAGGCAGCCCGGATAGAAGTTCTGAAGGCAATGGGCTGGAGGAGAGGGTCATTAGGAGGCTGACAGGAGGCTATTTGGAGCGTCCGTTCAGGAGGCTCGGTACGCAAAGGGATGTAGTGGAACAGCCGAATCCTGAACCAGGTCCGAGCAACTTGAGTTCGCTTTATCGTGATTCAGTTCAAAGCAGGAGGCCAGGAAGGTTTGTTCAATAATTTTAGATGCAAACACGTTTACATATTTTAGAAATATATTATTTTCATGCATTCTAGGATGTTCAAATTTTACAATGTGTGGTTAAATGGATTGCATAATTTAAATGGAAATTCCTTATGTGTTGCACACGGTTTGACATCACCTGCAATGTATCGACTTTTTAGAAAACACGACATACTGTCGACTTTTGATGCATCTGGAAGCTTTTTATTGGGTGCTAAATTTGCAAATGCAAAAATATTTAGATTAATATAACGTTATAAGGATTATTTCCTTCAATGCAGATATTACAACACTTTGGGAGGTCAAGAAAGAGAAGAAACTCCAACAACATCATCTTCTCACCTCACCAATAACAGCTGGGGAAATGACAGCCTAAGACGCATACTCGACATCGACTGGCAGAACCCTCATTGGAGCAACTCGGAAATAGCTGGCGGGCGATCTTTTCCAACGTCGAATGGCGGCACGTCCTTCCAGAGCAGTTCAAGGGCAGAGAGCAGTACTCGAATGACTGCAAGGAGTTCCAGAAGGTCGGCACTCCTGAGGAGCGACCCCATCTTGAGTGACTACGGGAGTCTCGATGAACCCCTGTTCATCAGGAGCGGCAATCAAGATCTCGAGGCCGCCGGAACCTCTGACTCAACCAATAACAACAACGAGTCATCGGAGGATGACGTTCAGGTACTCGACCTCAGCATGAACCTTGAAGTCGAAGTGAACAATGCAGCTTCCTCATCGTCCGGTGCCGTCTCCTCGGGGATTGATGGTACAAGGAGGAGCAGAAGTAGTGAGCAGGGTGGGGACCCACTGCAAGTCGAGGTAGAGGAACATCTGAGCAATATCACTGACATGACTATGGCTCTGAGATCACGCATCAACAGACTGAGGGAGTACATCGACGAGATAGATGCAGCAGCTGCACCTGGAGCTGTCGAACCGATGAACACAGAAGCTACACCTCACGAGGACATGCCGACAATGGACGACTTGGCAGCCACCGGGCATGGTACCTCCATGGAGGTCGTAGAAGGTGCGGACGAAGACCAACCTCCCTCGTCCAACATGGTTCAACTGGGAACGCTCAACGATCTTTTTGCTGCTGCTCTCGGTGGCGATAATGGTCTGTCTAGCCTGGATGAACCCATGCCTTCAACTTCTAGAGGAGTGACAGAGACCAGTGGACAGGAAGGAACCTCTTCGGGCAGCAAGGGATTTAAGAGACGTCGGTCAGTTCTCAGCAGCGATGAAGAAGGCATCTTTGGTCCCCAGACTCCCCAGTTCAACAGGCCATATGATTCTAGTGATCCTGCTACACTTTTGTCCTTCAATGCCAGCGACAATGCAGGTACGGGTGAGGAAGCAGGAGAGAGTTCTCAGCAATTGGAGAACTCTGGAAATAATTCAAGTTTTGCTGCTGTCTCCAGTGAAGCTAACACCAGTAGCACTATGGAGACCCTCGTTAATACTAGCTCCCATAGTAATGCCAGCAGTAGCAGTTCCTCATCTTCTCAAAGGGATGAAAATCAGGCTTCCGTCACCACCACGGAACCATCTGCACCTATGGAGGGAAGCAGCAGGACCATGCCAGTAGCAGTGGTTTTCACATTCAATTCGCCCACCCTATCACCAACCCGATTTACCAGATATTCAAATGCTCCGAGGACTTCTTCGAGGGTGACCGGACCTGAAAGGGATCACACGTAAGTCAAAAATACAATTCCAGAATTGCAAATATTAATTAATTATGCAGTAATCTAAATTTGTTCTAAAGTTCCAATAAATTTTCTTATAAAGAGATTTTGAATTGAATTTTCTCGAAGCGCTGATTTTTCAAATCTCCAAAACTTACACCAGTTCCAGCTCAGCGAGGCAATCTTCACCATTCCGCTCCCTCGGCAGCAGGGAAGAGTTCGTTGCTATCGGCAACGACCCCGAAGATGAGGAGGATGACGATGAGATCGACAGCGGTAGTACCGACAGCATTGCCAGGGATCACAACTACATCCCTTTCTCGAGGGGAGGTGGTTCCAGCAGACGATTGAACCTCAGTTCGAGTTCGAATGAAGGTCCGTCCAGAAACGATCGCAACTCGCGCATGACCTTCATGGAGACATTCTTTCTCAGGAGAAGTAAGATTTTTGGGGGACAGATGTCCATCAACTTTGTGTTGATTAACATGCTTGAATTATATTTTTTTGATTGATTAAGTGTTTGGATGATGTTTGTGTTTGGTTGACTAAATGTTGGGATGGTATTTGTTTTTAGAGCTAATTATTATTTAAAGATGCTTCTTCAATATGGATTATTTACTACAGATACTGAATAATCACATTTTATCAAATATTGCATTTTCATTCTTGCCAGATTGTTGCCTCTTCTGATGTTTTGCGGTTTATTTTATATAATAGGTTATAGACAATTAATGATTGCATCTCTCCTGATATGTAACAAAGTGTACTTAACAAACCTTATATTAAAAATCCCATTTGGAACTTTTTCACAGGACGAGATGCTGCATCAACATCTTCTAGAGCACCGCCAGTCAGTCGACCTCATGCCTACATGTTCAACCCCAGCCTCAGGCACAGGTTCCGCGTCCCTACTCCTCCCCGCAATGTCTCCAATGGCAACAGCGGCACGAGCAGCGGTCAAGGAAATGTCAGGCGCCGAAGCTTCTGGAGATTTTTCAACTCGTCGACGGCAGCCAATTCAGGAAGAGGGGGTGAAATTGGTAGCGGTGGTGGCGACGAGGACGACGAAGACCTAGACTACTATTTGATGCCCGAAGGTCTTAGAAGGGTCAGGGAACAATTGAGGAGGAGAAATCAGAGGTACTTGCAATCCAGAAGGGTCGGGTTCGGCAGATACGAGGAGCCGGATGATGATGATGATGATGACGACGACGATGACATTGGACGGATGGATGGCAGTAATGCAGGAATCAGAATGAATCATACCCCTGGAAGTGATGGTAGTTTTCATTATATTAATATAATGTATATCATTATAATATATTATAATATTTGGATATTATTTAATTTATTTTATAATTTTACAGACGATATACCTCTCTTTGGCTCAAGAAACATGTTAGTTACTCATGCTACAAGAATCCCTAATTTACTGAGATTTGCTCAGGAATAATTCTCATATAAAATGCCTTATTAGCCATTATTATTATTACTACTACTACATTGGTATTATAATTTAGAGACTGGACAATTCCTCGCAGGACAATTCATCGCAATAGAAATATTTTAACTTAAAAGATCTTAATAGAATAAAACAAAACATCCATTTTAACAGGCTTAGAAATAAAGGGGGAGACTTAAAATGTTATAGAAATGTTATGTAAATATTTTAGATACTTTAATTTTAAATTTATATATTTTAAAATGATTCTGTGATTTATAGATAAGGAAGAAATCATAATTCATAAAATAATTAATTGAAATACTAAGCAAATTCACACAAAAACAATGATTTCAAATCAACATAAAAAAATCACAGAAAGGATTAAATTCCATGGTTTTAAATCATTTGAATTGAAATACTACCGATCAGTGGTGTCATGGTAGTCCCTAGGACCGAACCCTGACACTACTCCTAACATGACGCTTGGTGTGCGTGTACGTGATATGGAGCGTGTGGATTGTCATTAAAGATGATTGGCTGAGGGACATGTCACATGAGCTTGGAGAGAATCTGGAGATTTCCAGGAGTTCCGGATAGCATACATAGGTCGATGCTGTGTTTTTTTGAGTTAATTTAGTTGTTTCGGATTGTCACTTGGACATTCGTGTTGTTTAATTATTGACTCTAGTGAGGATTGTTTCCGTAGCTGTCCTGCGACGAATTGTCCTAGCACCCATAATTTGATGGGAATTGGATTCTTATGTTTGGATCACATTTTATTCAGGTCCAATCAATTGCCGAGGACAAATGCAGAAACAGATGGTAGATCTCGCCTTTTTGACTTCACACGTAAGTTGCACTCTTATTTTGACTTTTGGATTTTATGAATTTTAGTGATTTTATTGGTAAAGTTGTTCTTGTTAACAAGTTTTGAAATTATTGCATTTATTGTTAGGACCTTTTGCCACCATGTTGATTTTGATAGCCATATTTAAAATATAAATTTACTTATATGTAATAAATTTATATATATTCAAATTTATTAATATTCACCATAACATATGGATAACATCAGTTAATGAAAGCATAATTGGGTGTGGTAGCAAGGGTATTTACATAGCACTGTAATTCGAGGGCATTTAAAGCATTAATATAACTTAATATGACATTAACATATAATTATGTTTATGTTTGCTTAATTTAAATTACATAATCAGTGCAGCCAGTTACTACTAATTTGCATGAAACAATGTTTATTTCATAAAATATTATTTATTGCATTTAATAATACTTATTACAGCTTCATTCACGTCCGAGCACTCGTCATTCAGAATTCAAGCCTGGAACTTCAACTCAAAAATCTGCATAGATCTCAAGAAGGGTTGGTCAAATTGAGTCATGTTTATCATCAGTTTGTCATCATCATCATCATTATGAACATCTTAACTAAATGTTCAAACTGACTGAGTCATTTAGTCTTATCCATTTTGTTTATATATTAAAATAGACTACATAAATTGAATTATATGAGATTATCAACAAGCCTGCAAGGATATTATGATATGCTAACCAGTTTATTGAAATTAACATAACTGTTATTATGGCAATGGCAATAATGGCTTAATAATATTGCCAGATTTACATTACCTAGAATCACTTAATAAATATTAAACCTCAACGATATACAGTCTACAAGAATATCGTGGTCCCCTACGCGAGCATCCACAACGACGCCTCAGTTGACATCTCACAGGATGGAAGAATCCTCTGTACCTTTGTTGTCACTGAGAAGACCGTCACACAGAGGAAAGAAGTCGGCCTGTTTTCCCTCGAACCATCCACCCTTGGGGACTGCCTATGTTTTCTTGAACTAGGTAAGAGCTCTAATTGTGCCTGATAAAGATAATACAATGGGCAAGGATAAGGCAATAAATTTAATGTCAAATGACTTAATGAATTAATATTCCTACAAATTTTGAATGCTTTCTGTGTCTCGTGAATATAATATAATGTATAATATATATAATATATAGTGTGCTTTCAATTTGGCCACAACTGAATTCATTATTAATGTCTTATGTTTATGGATTCAAGGCAGATATCCGATGACAACCTGCTACTAAATAAATCCCTTAAGAATTTTATTAATAAGTTTTGAAGTACGTTAAAAACTTCTTCAGAATCCACTGCCATATCGTTGAGTCTATCTCCGAATAACCAATACCTTCTCGTCGGTGTATCCATGGGCAGATATGAACTCACCATTCTCAAACCGGTGAGTTCAACAGCATTATTTGATGTTAAATTTGGTCACAACTATGTTGGATTATAAAATAGTAATAAGGGTAGTGTAATCATTCTTGTATACAATGCTCATTTCACTGGTTGATATAAACATAAACACACAATTTGTGGATTATTGTGATTATTTTTAATTAATTAAATTCAATTATAGATTCAATTTTGCAATAAAAATAATTCTTAAAGGCATCCAATGACAGATTTCCATGCTTCAGATGACTGTTTGCAACATGATTTTGTCATCATTTTTTATAATTTTATCTTTATTTTTTTATTATCTTTGTTCTATTATTTTGTAATGAATTAGTGAAATGTCTTTGCCATTGGGAAATGTCATTGCAGGTGATTGGTAGCATATACAAACTTCGCATGAACAACGACAAGGAGCTCACGGCCGACTTCGTCAGCGATGTTACCCACCTCTCTTCCGATTGGACAACCAATTCCATTGACTTCCGCATCGCCATCGGGGCAAATTGTGCTCGGTGGTTTCTCGGATCTGGCGAAGGATTCGTTTATGGCACCAACAAAGGAGACATGGTAGCTCGGTCACACAAGTGAGTTTGATTTGTTCTCCTTGTCTTTACTAGGTACTGTAATCTGTAATGTGCACCTCACAATATAATTTATTTTGAGTTGTTATTATTAATCAATGGGCTTGCAATTGTTTGCAGGCTTTACAATCCAGACCTGTGGCCAAGGAGGGACAGGGAAAACCAAGATCGAATGGGAGGTGATCAGGGTGGACCTTGGTCATGGCTAGGACCAGGTCAGATGCGGTTGGCTGATTTCCTTATATGGAGTGCACAGAACAATATGAACATTGGTCCTGTTATTGTCTGAGGCTGATTGCCATCGGTCAAGGGACCATAAACATTGCTTATAAAGAATTGACTTGTGTATAAATATTTGTATGTTGAATGCATCCTCAAGAAACCTCTCAATGTCCTTGTATGTTTATGATAATAATGGGAATAACATTCATGATGATAGCAGCTGTTCCTATTACTGTAACTATAGCAAAATTAAAATTATTCATTTTCTAATTTTCTTGTCTGAGGGTAAATTTTGTGGAGGGATTAGGAGTAACATTTGTGGATGAAATGTAAAAGCATGAGCTGGAGACTTCTGCAGCAGAACCAAAAATATTGGCGATGCCTTATATCCTCAGCTGTTGGAGCTTCCATCTTTCCTACTACTTTCGTTTTGAGGTTCAATGGTATTTTGGAATGGCTTTAATTTTTCATGGTCAAGACAGGAAGTTGCTGTGACTGGCATACAATGAATTGGTATAGGCAATCACTTTTTTATTGAGTTTTTAAGCTGATTGTATCATAAATTTATGGACATAAAAGTTTGACTCTAATTATAATTAACCAGCAACAGAGAGTAATCACAGAGGTCAGGTAGTTTTTGGGGCTTGCCTGGGTTTGGCAAAATTCTTTGCCTTTCATTATCATTTTGGCTTAACTTAGGGCTAGAAATTCTGTCTGCAGTCCTGCCAATAAAAAGCAGAAACGTTTAGGCTCAATTACTGGACTTTTGTGTGAGGAATCGTAGCTTACGAATGTTGTACCTCCTGTGACGTCATCTCAACATTCAATAGGTTAGGCCAAAATGTTTTTTGATCGATCAAAGTATTGGGCTTATTAAGAAAAAAAATTTAAATTATTAGATATATATAGAGAGAAATTTTTTGATATTGCAGATGAATGGCAGCAAACCATTATCGTTGAAACTTTCTGCAAGTTTACATTTACAAGTTAACTCATGACAGATGCTACCTCCCTGGGCTGTCTCAAAATACTAACGTTGCTGAAGTCAAAAACAATTTCATTGACACATTTGGAAATTTAACAAGTTTATATTTTTTTCAATAAAATGTATCGCAAACTTTTTTAATATGATAGAAGCACTAGCATAGTTTTATTTTTTGTAAAATTTTAAGCAGATTAATAAATTTGTACGATTATATGAGTTGCCTAATATAAATTTAAATACTCGAGCTTTTATTAAATGTCTTTGGGAAAACTTTTGTTGTTTACACGTATTTGAGGCTATATCGTGTGTTTTGGACCATGCAATAATAAGTCTTATGCAATCGATGCCATACAATTCGACAGTCATGAACGGAACAAATGAGCATATAAGTAAGTTAACAAATATTAAAAAAAGTTGTTGCTTCTGTCCAAAATATAATGTCTAACGTTTTTAAATGTTCTGAATGACTTCACGTAATGCTATTATTAACGACGAGGCGTTTTTAATAGTTAAACCTAGTTGCTCTATTCCGTTTATTTGTAAAATTTGTTTTGTAATCAGGACCACATGCAACGAACATGGTACGCTAGTTATTTTGTAAACGAATGCGGTTTATTAAAGGTGTCACGGTGGTTATAATTGAAAAATACTATTTGAAATGTATTATTTTAGCAAAAGTTAAAGTTTTTTTTTTAATAATCATCTCGCTTCATGTCACTGCATGACTTTAATTTTTCTTGAAGATGAATCATCGAGCAGGGAGAGACGGAAAAACCGTCGTCCTGATCAGTGCCTCTATCAACCACCTGGTGGGAGGCATGCCAGAATGAATGGTGTTAACAGTTTGAGCAACTTGAGAAGTACTGCACAAGAAGACTCTTCTGAAAATTATCGAGAACCGCTGAGGCATGAAAGCAGCAGCAGGAGTCGCACTGATGGAAGAGACCAGGAACCACATTCATTTAGAACTTCAAGAAACTCCCATGAGTCAAGAAGAGAAAATAGTTTCAGACTTTTTTCTTACGAAAATATTGAAAACAAGAAACCTATAAAATCTCAGACAAACAACAGTACTTCGAGTAGGCGGGAATCGGATGAATTCAATAGAGTGTTTGCACCACTTTTTTCTGGTGGACCAGAATCAACTGTAATGGAACGAGAGGACAAAGAAACTAAGCGTACTAATGAATTTTCCCCAACTCGCAACAGAGAGACAAAGCAAAAAAACAGAGGTCTCAAAACGAGGAACCGCCTAAAGAAGAATGGAAACAGTGATGATGAGGATGATGATGATGATGGAGATAATATTTGGAAGAGTTTTGACAGGTCAAAGGTTCCGGTAAAGAAAAGTTCTCAACTTTTGAACATTCAAACCCCAGAACAAAAACACAAACAATCTCCAATAACACCGAACCATCGAAATAAAATTCACTCATCGAGAAGACTAGAATCTCCTCCATGGGAGAAAGTCACATTTGACCTGCGCACCTCCGATGAAGTGAAAGACTTGGTCTTTGTTGATGATGATGATGAAAAGCACAAACCATCGAGGCCAAAGTCCAGAAATGGCCACAAACTATGGCACCCAGAAGACGGTGTCCCGCCGGGCAGTCGCGGCATTATTCAACTTCCAAAGACATTTCCTCTGAAACCTTCTGATCCTAGACCAAGGAAGGCAGTCGACCCAGAATTTGTGAGGCTTCCTGTTATCAAGGAACAGTCCAAGTACATCTGTGTTGCAACAACAGAACAGCAACAAGTTGGTCCTGGCAATGGTCAGATAGTTCCAAAAATGTGAGTTCTAAAGGGATTTGGCAATGTTCTTTGTTATTGAGATTATTTTTAGTATATTGTATGCTTTTGAAATAATAATTCCCCTCTTTGAATGTATTCTCAAATATAAGCTATGTTCCTAGATGTCTAATTTTAGCAGCTGAAATATCCACATTTTTTATCATTGGCTTGAAAATCATGGTTTCTCATTGCATTTTAGAAAGTTGAAATTAACTAAAAACCGTGACAGTACGAAAGGTGGCACTGCAAATGGCGAAGGACCAAAATCCATGCACCTTCTTTTGGATGCCAAACTGACCGAGGTGTCCGAGCAGGGCACGAAACTGTCGGCCCTCCTGCGCAAGTTTGCAGGACCCAGTTGCAGGGCGGACTCGACTTCGGATAGGAGCACGAGCAGACACAGGAGCCATCGGAACGATTCCAGGAGTTTGAGCCACGGGTCGACAGATGACATCGGTTGCCTCTCAGATGGAGAAGTGGAAAGTCTTTTGAAGAACTTGGTTCAGCTGAGGCATGTCAACAGTTATTTTGATGCTGGACTTTATCAATTATATTTTACTTGAATTTAATAGTTTTGTTCTCTTTATAATTGACTTTGTACCTCATTAATTAGGTCTGCTATTGGAAACCAATTGAAGGAGATCATCATCAATCATCCAGAAGTCTCCATCAAGAAATATCTCTGCGATGCTTTGTGGAAGTTGGGCTTCTACCAAAGCATTGAAATGTTCAGAAGGATGCTGGAGGATCGAAACAAGTTTTCAAACTTTCTGATGTCTGCAACCAGGAACGCTCTCGGGAGCACCATCACCGAGGTTTGTAAATGTTTTGTTTCTAAAATGCGATGAAGACAGTTTGTTTATAATCATTTGGTTTTGAATGTAAGCTTAAAACAGTTTTTTAATGCCAATTATGAAGGCTTTATTATTTTTAAATGTGTCAAATTTTGTTGACCATGATTTGATACAATGAACATGATGCAAAATGCATTGTAATTTGTTATATCTCTGACATTAAATCAATATCACAACATTATTAAATAGCTATTCTTGCAAACATTAACAATGATGATGACAGTCACATGAGCAATCATTGACAAGTGCTAATTGCCTACATGCAGTTGTTAGACAAGCAACGCATCTTCAGTTCTATCTTTTTCTGCATTCCTAACATTACAACGAGCTATCATCACATAAATGCATCTATCATTTGCATTTATAGATATTTTTTCACTTGTTTTCATTTTTATGGTCATATATTATCAATATTATTGTCAAATGTGCAAATACGTTTATTTCAATCAATTTTAGGGCATTAAATTCTACGAGGGCTTTGTGAAGGACATCCAGTCGAAGTATTCTGTCAACTTATTGGATCCTGAAAACAAGGGGGCTTTGTTTGTCAACTCCCTTCATCTCTACTGCAATCCTACTGAGGTGAAATTAACATCTGCCCAGAAGCTTGTCTCCATCATCTGCTACCAGGTGGCCATAAATGTTGGCGACCTCGAAAGGTACAGAGAGGTTCAAGCAGCTTCCTTTGAGAAACTGAACAATCCTGAGGCTGTTGTTCCATGTGCAGTAGGTGCCAAACGTTCAGCGGACACCAGGATGTTCCTCGAAGCCAGATGGTGGTATTTGAAAGCCCATCAACTCCATGCTAAATTTGGAAAGCCTTTTCACCAACTTGCTATTATTTCTCAATTGATGGTTAGTTTCCTATTTGGAAAGTCAATAGTTATTGATTGTAAATGCTATAAATTGCTAGTGTTATTGTTTATGTTGCAAGCATGTTGCTTATTTCTATTGCTAAATAATAAGTATCATCATTGGTTAAAAGCATCATTGGTTATCAATGCTGCATAGACAAAGTGATTGCTAAGATAGGTGAAATGTTAAAATGTCGTCCAAACAGTTAATTGGATTTGTAATGCATGTTTTTTGTGATGTAGTAAAATTAAAAATTGGAGAGATAAAGGAAAAATAATTTACTGAAATTAAATTATAAGACATAAATTATATTAGTAGTCATAATACTTCTATAATTAACAACATTTTATAAAACCATTCAAAAATTGAATGCTTTTAATTATATGACAATAAATTAAATTTACTTCTTATCCATCATTTCCACCAGAAACGTCGTCTGGACGCAGTTTACTTCCATCTAAGAAACCTCCACTCCAAGAACCCGGTCGAATCCGGACGAGAAGAACTTCAGTCCATTTTCCAGGGGGTTTGGAAGAGGGTTACGAACGATGAAAAGAAGAGGAAACTCGAAGTGGTCCGAAGGAAGGAGAAAATGATGAGGACTTTCAAAATGGGCAGCAGGGTGGAAGTTTGGATCCGCCCGAATGGGAAGCGAGAGACGGTCGACATAAGCGACGACGAAGTTGAGGAAAACACGCCTGAGTTTTTGAGTGGCATGGATGTCATTGATGTGAGTTTATGTTTTGCTGTGAAAGGCTTCACTTTGACTTGAATGCCTATTTATCTTGTACATATTTTATCTTTGCCTATACTTTTGTATTTATTAAATTGGAGAGAATTTAATTTTGATGTTTGTTATTATTATTATTATTATTATTTAAAATAAAAATTTGATTGCAGCTCAATAGGAAGTTTCTATTAGATTATTTGGTTACCATTGGAAGGCTCTACACAAAGATTGGGTGAGTCTGATATTTCATATAGTTTATTTTATAATATTTGTTTATTTCAAGACAGATTCCCATTCTTTATGGAATGTAACCATTCCAGACATGCCATTTGAAATTGATTATTGCACATTTGTTATTTGTTACACATAATTAATTCTTTACGTGAGGATAAAACATTCAATTTACAGCATGGAGAGTTACAAAACAACAGCCTTGACTTTGCTACAAGGTTTCAGAGTACTTCTCAGTTCTAGTCCGATAATCATTTCTGAAGAGAGACTTTACCAGTTGCTTGCGATCAACATGGCTGTCATCGAACGCCACAAAGAAAATGGTGAGTTTTCAGTCAAAGTTTAAATCATTGGCATTAGTTTTATCAGCACGATTGTGAGTTGGTGATGGCTAAACAAGTTAAGCTGACATTTGTTTTCACTCACTTCAAAACAGCTGTAATTCGCGAGGAAGTTATAGCACTGACCATGGATATGATTGGTCTGCTTTGCGAATGCTATTTTCGGCTCATCGAACTGCTGGACAAAGGCTCGGACAATGGCAGACGTTCTCCTGCTTTTGGAACAATTAAAGAACTCAATCAGATCATGGGGGCCATCAAGGTGTTTGCTGATTGGATGGTTGGCCATGTTCAGCTGTGGTCTCCCCAAACAAGCTCCTTGTTGGAGACTTTTGGAGAGTAAGCTTATTTAAAAAATTTTCTATTAAATGCTTATTATTATTATTCACCAAATAAGTTCAGTAGAAGTTGCATGAGATTATAGTTACAAAATAGCTAAGGATTTTTATTTAAGATTGCTTTTAATACAATATACTGCAATGGAAATTAAGAATTGATTATTAATTAATTTGCACTAATTACAATACCTTAAATGTTATTATTTGTTCGTTTGTTATTATATGTTCATTTGCAATGTTAACTCATAAATTGATTCTGATTGATTTTAGAAACAAAGTAGATCTTTGGAAACATCTCATCAACTTCTTCAACTCAGTCACACTTGTCAGTGCCAAACTGTCCAAAGGCCCCAAGGTTCTGGAGCTGACTGAGGTCAGTTTCCCTGACGAGGAATTCTTCAAGGGTTTCATGCCCGTGATGACTGGAAATGATGAAACAAAGGGAAATGCAAAGGCTTTTCTGGAGGTTTGGCATTCATTTGCAATAGATTGGAATAGTTATGAGTCAGTCATTTTATGTTAAGATACCAGCTTATTCCACATTATACTGTGTGAAATAACTACTTCCTCATTGATGCTTTTTTATTTATTTAATAATTTTTTGATGAATTATGAATTGTTACCAGGAAGAGGAAATGGCAGTAGCTCGCTTATCACAACTGAAGGCCATCATTGATGTGCTTAAAGACCAAGAGGAACCAATCATATCAGTTGATCCAACATCGAAGCAGTATCAACTTTGTCCGATAAATGATTGTCGACAGATGAAATCAGTTAAGAAGGTGAATGAACTGACCAGACATCCCTTGTATTTTTTTTATTTAGCCGATTTTTTGAGCGCCTTGTATATCTAGATAGGATGTGAAGGCGTTTCTTTATTGATCCACTATTTATATAGCGCCCCTACTCAAAGGTGCTCCCTATAAGTGCAAGCTGGGTTGCAAGCACGACAAATAAGGACTGTTGCTGTCACAGATGTTTGCAGGAACGCAATCCTCTGAGCCAACTTGCATGCCTTGAAGTGCTTTTTTTTGCTTTACTTTGACTAAAACAACCTTTCTTGCAGGCAATGAAGAAAGATGGTAGCGATGATGATGATGATTATGATATTGATGACGACGACGACGACGATGTTGTAATCATCAGCAGCGAGATGATGAGTGCGGAGGAATCCGAAGATGAAAAGGAGCCTGATGAAGTATGTAAAAACGTTGATTTTGGGCTTATTTGTTTTTATACATTTATAAAATTATCTTCTATGTTGGTAAATAGTTATGCCAATTCAGAGTTACAAATGTATTGAATGTTGGAATCAATTTTCAAATTGAGAGTTAATAATATTACTAAAATGGAATCCTCAAAATACATCTGTTGCAATCCATTACAACTAAACTATGACTTCTTTTCAGCCACTGAAAGTCATCTCAGAACGTGGCCTGGAACTCATTGTGAAGCCTAAATATGTTGTTCTCGACACCAACTGCCTGGTTCATAACTTCAGGAATGTCAAGATTCTATTGGACAGCAATATGTTCATTATCATAGTACCACTGATTGGTCAGGAAATTAATTACATTATTATTTCATAAACCTTTATGTTTAGTATACAGCTAATTACTGAAATAAAAAATTGAATCTATTGCATTATTATTAGTTTATGGAAGCAGTTAATCAATTGAATTAATTACTTAATTTATTAAATCAATTGTTACATTAAAACCTAAGTACTTAAAACTTAGTTATCATATCACCTATCTAACATTCCACCATTAATGATTTTACATTCCAGTCATCAAGGAGCTTGAAAAGCTTGAGAAGAAGGGCAGTGCTCAGCACCATCCTGAAGACAAGGACTTCAATGATTGGCTGAAGGTGCAGTCCCGATTGGCACTGGAGTTCTTGAGGAAGGAGTTCAAGAGCAACAACCGCTATTTGAGGACGGCCACAATCAATGGAAACATCATGACCTCGATGAACTTCACCAATGAGGATTACACAGATGCCAAGAAGGTCAGCTGAGTGTTTGAATAATGCCCATAGTGTTTCATCATTGCATTAGAATAGCTTTTTAGGAGTACATACTTTTACTGTTATTTCATTTTATTTTTGTGCTTATTTGTAATTTTCTGCCATAACATAATTTCAACAGCGTATGTGCTACAACAATGATGACCTCATTCTTGTCTGCTGCACTAAGCTCTGCCAGGGACCAGGAAATGAAACAATGCCCACAAATCTTAGTTAGTACCATTTGATTTATTAATATTATTTTTATCAAATATAATTTATCAGTGTGCAATGCTCTGGTTCAAATGTCTTCATAAGGATAGAAATATACATATTCTGGATTTTTCAGGCGACCCTGAGAAGAAAAACCGCAACGTGGTTCTGGTGACCAACGACAGAATTCTCAGGATCAAGGCTTTCAACGAAGAAGTTCCCTCGAGGAACGTTCCCAAGTTCATGCAGTGGGCTGGCCTATCAAAGAAGTGAACATGAGCGATCGTCGACACTACCTTCTCTCACACACCAATATTGGCATGCAGAGTTTGGATGAGAGGCAAGACCGACTGCCAAGCTGCTCCTGGGCGCCCTAATAGCCCTAGGCCATTATCGGATGCGAAAAAGAGTTTCGAAGGAGAAGAGAGTTTTCCTCTAAACTTGATTTGAATTCTAGTCTATAAGTACTTATTGATTTTAGGTTTTTCTCGTAGTATCCAGTTGCAATGTTATAGGATTCAGCTGACAATAAAACTATTTTCTGACTAATTACTAAAATGAGTGAATATCGTTTTCTGTGACACTTAATGTGTTGTGTTTTGTAAATATTTCTAAAATTGTTGGTTGGGGAGTTTGGTAACATTTTAGTGGTTTGGCGATATGTGCACGAATAATGCTACTTTATGGGTGGGGATATTTTTGTGTCAGGTTGTAGGCATTCACATAAAGTGAGAAAATCGGTTATAAGGTATAGGGAGATCTAGATGTATCATAAAAACTGTTAATTACATGTCGTCCCGTTGCTCTTTGCTGAGTGAGACCAACAATCATTATTGGGGTTTTCGTATTTATATTTTTGAATTTATACTTATTAAACTTTACTATTTAATATTATTTACGAATTTTGTTTATTAAATTTGATTAATAACTACGCTATATTTTACTGTCATATTGTTTTGGTTAACAAAGTAAATTCCGCAGTTAATGCTCCCTTTTAGTGTTTAATACAGGCTTATGTTTGTTTACTTTTAAAAATGGAAGGACGGGGTGAGGAGTTCAGTCGCAAACCTTTCCTTATTGGAGTTGCAGGTGGAACAGCTTCTGGAAAAGTAAATTTAAACGTTTACTGCTTTATTTACTAAAATGAAGTATTAGTGAAATTAATGCTTTCAAATTAAATGGCCTAATTCAAAGAATCATTACTTAATTTGTGATCTACAGTCTTCAGTTTGCAAAAAGATTGTGGATGAACTTCGACTGAAGGGAAGTGACGAAGAAGGCCAAAGAGTGTATGTGTTAAGCCTTGAAAGCTTTTACAGAACACTATCTGAGGACGAAATAGCTTTGGCAGAGAAAGGGCAATTTGATTTTGACCACCCAAGTTTGTTTTAACAACACCAATTGTAGCAGCAAACAACACGATTCTGAATTTTATTTCTGTTTATTGTCATCTTAGACTTCAAGCAAAACAAAATTTGCAACTGAAATAACTGCACATAAATAAGAAATTTTAGCCACTACTCATGTCTCTCCAACAAATATCCTTTTATAGCCATTGCTATCCCTTAGTCTAAACAATATTTGCCAAGTTTAAATTATATTCAATACTTAGAACATGCTGGAAAATAGTCATTATATCAAATGACAGGGAATGGCTGTAACACCAATTTAAATAATTATTTTTCTGAATCTGTTTTAAAAGTTGATATTTTTGATCAGGGGCCTTCGACTATGAAATGCTAAAGAAAACTATGCTTGAGATTATCAGCAAAAGAGCTGTTGAAATATTCGAATATGACCATACTTTACACAAAAGGTAATAAATATGGTGTGGATTTTAAAAGTAAATTCACTTTGGATTCTAAATTAAAATAAAATAAATGCCTTAAGACTCATTGCTCTGTTATTTGGTTTCATGACATTAAGAAAGATATAATAAGACATAGTTATAGGATTTTATAATCATAATCTATTTTTGTGCTTGGCCTTTTTTGAGAATCTAAAATCCTTCACCAGAGACTTTACAAAGTCAAGAAAGATTGTCTCAGCCGATGTTGTGTTTATTGAAGGCATATTGGTTTTCTATCAGGAAGACATTAGATCTCTCTTTAACATGAAACTCTTCGTGGACACTGACGCTGACACAAGATTGGCAAGAAGAGGTCAGCAGTGAAAATCTGACCAATTCCTTATCAGTTTTTATTATCTGCTGTTGTTGAATAATTTTCTTTAGCTGCTAGATGCTATTTGGGTCAATTAATCGATTTGCAAGTTGTTTCTTAATATTAATAATAATTAGCAACCATAACTAGTTTACGGAACATCTTCGTTTTGACATCTGCATGTTTTTGGATAAAGATAAGTCATGACTTAGCAAGGATGGATGTCATCATTATTTTTATTGTCGCTGCAGTTGAGAGGGATATAGAAGTTCTTGGTCGACCCCTAGAAAACATCCTGCACCAGTACATAACTTATGTCAAACCTGCCTTCGAGGAATTCTGCCTTCCCACCAAGAAGTATGCAGATGTAATTATACCACGAGGAGCTGATAACACTGGTTGGTGTGAAGTTATTGTCTATTTGAGCTGTCATCCATTATGCTCTGCTGTGAGACTTCAAAAATTATTCTTATGTAAAGTAAACGTGATGAAAGTTTTTCTTTATTAAAATTGTGATAATTTTCTATTTGGTTAAAGTAATAATATTCAGATTTGTGATTGTTTTATTGAATGTTGTGCATTTAATTATTAATTATTTATTGTTTTGCAAAATGTTATATACTTTAGTTGCAGTTGACTTGATAGTTCAACACATCAAAGATCTCTTGAAGGGCAGAGGCATGAGGGTCAAACAAAGTCCAAGGGTGCGTACAGTGGACCCCCTGCAGATTTATCTCTCCACGGATCCCACAGGCTCTGACCCTGTCCTCCATAGTCCGAGTCCAGTCAGTACTTCACCGAGACCTCACTAATTTTGAATTTTGAGATGCAAAGAATTATTCATGAAAATGCTTCTGTTTGGCATTTTAATTGCTTATTTTTCGTTTTTCTTTTTTTCTGGAATGCTCACAAGTAAACAAAGTCTTATCTGCATGTCAGCTTTCAAGCATAATTCAGCTCATGGATGTCTCATTTGAAGTCATGTTTCAATTATTTTATTAATGAATTTTTATGTTATATTTGTGAAAGTCTGTTTTAAGTTTGGCGATAGGAAAATCTTTCTTGGTTTAGTGGTTTAACTTTATAGTCAGATGTGTTTGCACAGTTTGTTCTTTTGTTGATTGTTAGATGACCCATTTAGGGTCTACAAAAATACATCAGTATTCTTGATTGCTCATTCTATGGCTCAAATGGTTTATGATAATCAAAGAGGCTTCACTTTTTACACAAAGTTTGGGGTGACATCAAGATGGAATGTTATGGAGCTTGATTTACATTGCATGACAATTTTGATTCATTTGCAGGGTTCTTCAATCAAGAGATATCTATCCGAAGACCAGTACTCAGAATACCATTAATAGTGATTGAACTATCGGAACGCCTGAATGGTGGAGCGTTCCTTGATGCAGTGTCAGCTCCTTTTAATATTTCTGCTCTTTTTTGGAACCAAATTTGTTAAAAGCATTTATATTCACACAAATCGTTTTGCATGAAACTTGTTCCGATATATGTTATGGAAATTTCATGTTGGTGCTCTGCTTTTTTTTAGACTCCATCTTTGTCTCCTGATCCTGTTGTGGTGATGCTTGAGTTTGCGTTGTTGAGGTTTTGTTTCGAGTCGAGTGCTTTGTCATCGTTGATACTCTCGGCATAACCTGTGGCATCTTCTTTCCTTCTGAAAAATTTCCTGGCCATCAAGGCGAACGGAAGCATCGTCAGGACCCAGGTAATGTGTAGTATCTCTTGAAGAAACAAAGTTGAAATGCTTAATAAGTTTCATCGTAGCTAGTGATATAACCTAGTGCAAAATTTTCTGTTTTAACCTTTAAATGATTGTGCAGGAAATTGATGTTGAAAATAACTTGGTTTCGGTCTTAATGCGACAAAACGTAATCACAGCAATTCTAATAGAGCATGATTTAGTTTTTAAGAAGGCCTATCTATGTAGTAATCGCCCCAGGGGCGGAGGGGTACATATGTCAGGCGCCAAAGTGAGGTTTGCGACGTTGTATTATAAAAACTGAGCAAATCAATCATAAGATCACTGCAGCAGACTTGTCATACGTCTGCCTTCTACTGTGGACGAGTGTAAACAAGCCCGTCACAGTAAAGCGGGTTTCTGAAACATGTTGGAGCGCACAATCAGAAGCTGTTAGAGCTATCCATGAAGGACTGGAGGAATTATATATTAGGGCTGCCAGACAAATTGTCGGAGAACTAAACTATAAGTCTAAGCCAGAAGTGATTCTAAGAATTTCAAGGAAGCAACAACTGCTATTGAATCTTTGGAACAAGAATTTGTCAAGCTTCATGATTATTTGAGCCAAATTGCTATAGAAAAATTCTTCTATTCTATGTCGATGCATTTCATCAAAATTTGCACAAATTTCTGAGACACGAACATCAATGGCCACGAACTTTTCACAGAAATTGACGATTGCAAAATACTGCTTAGTAACCGGAATGAAGTTGAATGAATCAGAAACTCCATTGGATCTTCTTGGTTTTATTGCGTTTTATAAAAATGACTTATTTCCAAATCTTCTAATTTCACTGCAAATTTTAACAGCAGTTTCTACTGCAAGCGGTCGTTCAAGAAATGAAAACTTATTTTGTCGTATTTGCATGCTTCGATGGGACAGAATCATCTGGGCCTGTGGTGCACAACCTCAGGCCCGCAATCAGTCGTCAAATGGACCGCGAAGGCTGACAAGTAAAGTAAAAAAATAAGTCCTTCAGTTAATTTAAGATTCGTGAATGAACACGGGACGCATATCTCTAAATTTAAAAAGTTTTTCTCACTGGACTAAAACAGCCGAGCTGACTAGTTCCATGGTGTGATTTTAAAGCTTTCCACACACCTCGACTCAGTAGACCCACACAACCTCCGCCATTTTCGTATTTGATTATTTTCCATCGTTATGCAAACTACGAACAGTCTGATATCTCAAAGCTTGTTGCAGCTTCAGCCTTCACGTTTTCAACTCTCGTCAACTTGTCTTAAGATTTACTATGAACATCAGCCCATCTAGTTCACAACTTTGTCCTTATTCTCCTGTGCATGTGTCTTATTGCTCGCGTTGCCTTGATGTTGATGAGGCTTAGAATTTGGAATTTATTTTACACGGTCTCATTCGCTCGGTCCCCGGAGGTTCTCAGAATTTTGTTTGTAGGCCCCTGCTAGATTGTTCACCGCTGGTCTAAGTGATCTTGCTCTTCTTAATAAGTAATCTTAGAGTTGCAAGAGAGACATTGGAAAAAAGATTTTGCTTCAAAGACCAGTTTGCGACAGCAAAATCAAGAAAAATAAATTTTTTATAGACTGTAAAAATGACTGAATGAGTCAATATAATTTCTATAAATTTGTTTCTTTTAATACAATGTTTTATTACAGTTTAAATTTGTTTCTTATTCGATGTAATAGAAAAATGTTATTAAACGGGGTGGATGGGGGAGTGGGGCGCCAATTTTATAGTTTGTACCCGGTCCCCTAGTTACGCCACTGAGCATATATACTGAGCATCAATATGATGGTTAACTATACCTTCGGCAACTGTTTTTGGGGATAGAATCTTTGTGCATGGCAATTTGTGGTTAACCAGCAAGGAATTGAGGACCAAACTTGGAATTATGCTCGCAATGAGACACATTTGAATGCTGGCTATCTTTCCACCAATTTTGAATTTTTCTTCGAGCTCAGGGGTAAATATGCGTCTCAACAGCATGAGTCCATACACCGCTACCAAAGTTGATGTGGTGTTGATGATGGTTATGTATAAGAAGGCCTTATTGAGCTGCATCTACAAATGGAGAAGTTTTTGCTAGGCTTGCAGTTCATATTATATTTTGAATTGCCAACCTCTCCATGGACATAAGAGTCATTCGTCCACAAAACAGCCGCTATGAAGTGCATCAAAGGCCTTACGATTGCTACTTGCATGATCTGGAGGTTTATTCTGGTGAAGAGTACCCTGTTACGAAATTAAGTGGTTCATAAACTAAATTAATTTTGAAACTCTAGTCCTACTTTGAGAGTGGTTTCTTGGGCAGGCAAAAACAGCAGCAACACACTGGGAGAGTCCTGAAATCCACCAACCTGGCATTGTCTCCAACTAATACCCATACCCTCTTACTGCCTCCAAGGTAATTGATAATGAGACGCCCGAAGTTGTAGAGGCAGGTAGCAAAGTATCTACATAATTTGAGTTTTTTATTCTATTGTGATTAAATTTATCCATATCACTTTATGATGTCATGTCAGACATCAATAACCTTCTAAAAATCATATCCTTGGCTAAGTTTTTGTAATACGCTTTTTTTTTTTACAAAGCAACCAACCTTTAATGGCAAATGAACTTTAAACACTAACAAGGTTGCAATGAGGTCCACTAGAGTTGCACATCTCGGAACTACGCAGCCTACTAGAGCGCAGACTGAAAAGACCTACAAACATTGGAGAAAATGATAGCATAAGGGGTTTGGATGGCGAAAATAAGAAGTGGAAGAGAAGTTGGCCGATGGCTTTGCAGCCGAAATTTACTTATTTAGCTTGATGAATGTGGTTAATCCTGGCGTGAAGGTTGGCCAAATGGGTCACGGAGGTAATAACATTTGTTATGTGTCGTGTCCGCAACCCGGCTTTCACTTTATTTATTTATTTATTGAATTAGAGTCCGTTGAATAATTAAGATGATTTGGACTCCCGGCTTGCACTGCCAGTGAGCGCTCTTTGTAGAGAGTGGATCGATTAAAAAAGTGCCTTCCTATCCTACCTTGATACATAAGGCACTCAAAAATCGGTTAAATGCATGTTGGTAACTTGATATGGCGATGCGAAATCATTCAGGATTATTTTGTGACCATCTAGGAAAATGCCTATATAAAGAGAAATATTTTTTTGCTTACTGGATAGAAAGCCAAAACCCAAATGGTTTTTTTGCGTCTTGAGGTAATGGTATAGTTTTTTAACAGAAATATCACTTCCTCCAGGAAAATAGCAAGATTGCAGAGAGTTGAAACGACCAAGCATGCCAGAAGAACGTAACCAGAAACGTTGAGATCTGATATGAAATGAGTTTTATTTTGATATAACATACTTATTAAGCAAGATTGATTGTAGTTTTCATGTGATGAGGTAAGTCGCGCGTATGTTTCTCATATAGTGAATTTTTCAAATTAATTTAAAAGCGGTTTTCAATGGTCATGGTTGACCTAATACCTGATATGCTATTACTCGAGGAGATTCCACTAACAAATAGTATAACGGTTTACTTGACAAAAGAACCTCTGCAGTGGGGGCCCTGAGACTCCTGCACTTTGTGTAGTTGAAGTCCATTGCAAATTCGTCTATTTTAACGTCTTTAGAATCTGTGTTGTATTCGTAGAACCCATCCAGATGCGAATCTGCTATTAGCGGCATTCTTCTGGTAACATTTCAATTTTTTAAATACGATTTAATATGAACGTCGAAGGTATTCTGGAAAATAATCTTTTTAGAATGTGCTTCAAACCTAAGCTTTGGCTTGCTTGTTAGCAAAATTATTTTCGAGCATAAGTGCTCTGTAAATACTGTCTTGTTTCTAGTTTATTTCTATCCTACATATGAAGCCAGCTTCCTAAAGTTCGCGAAACTTAGATTCTTCAGCGATAGAAAGATCTTTTTATTTGGAATTCGGAATATGGGACGCAAGGTTAGATTAAGTCAGCCCTCTGCGGAAATGAATGGCTTCGCTTAGCAAGTAGAT
Source organism: Whitmania pigra (assembly GCA_021613335.1). Taxonomy (NCBI): domain Eukaryota; kingdom Metazoa; phylum Annelida; class Clitellata; order Hirudinida; family Haemopidae; genus Whitmania; species Whitmania pigra. The sequence continues at coordinate 98,528 of JAJTWR010000067.1, forward strand.
CGCAATCGATGCCATACATCCGCCTCTAAAGTCATAACGTTGACTCTACTTTTGAGATTAATTGACTCTTGACGTAGTCGCCGAGAGATTTCAATTTTATGATACTTAAGTCTATTATTGCCGACTAAAGGGTGACAGTCGATTTACCTGAATTTGCAATAAATTATGTGTGGATATTGTTGGAAGCATGGTGGTTGTGTGTTCCTTATTTTCTATTCGGATGTTTTGTGCAAGTTTTGTTTTTGTTCTGTTGACGTATTGGGGGATGATAATGCAAAGGATCGGCCGAAGTGGATTCTGGGGTTTCCATGGTTGCAAATGTGTCGTTAGGGATGGTGCATCACATTTGTTTTGAGTATGGACTGATTATTATTATTATTGCGTGATTAATTAATGAGAGTAACTTTTACTATTTCTCTTCTCGGAGGTCGGGGCGTGGCTTGTAATTGCTTAAACTTGTATGCAATGGCGTTCTTTATAGATTGAAATACTTATAATCTCATATCTCATTATTACTTTTTAATTGTTAATCGTTACTGGTTATCGTTGTCATTATTTTTTTTTTTTGAATGCCCTTGGAGTGATGCACTGCAGATTCGTTATGTAACATGAAAATTGTTTTCTCAATTTTGTCTGAAAAGATCAAATTCCTCAAACTCCACATGACAACTCATATATGCATTTCATTCTAATATTATTTACTTAAATTATTCTTTTACTTTCATCAATTTTTGAAACAAAGAATCAATCTCGTAATTAAACGATGAATCGATGAATTAGCGTTAACGTCATACCACGTATTGAATGTATTTGTGCCGTGTTGAAAAATTATGATGTGGATGCATGTGTGGACTATGAAATGTGTGGTCATTATAATAATCGACTACTTAACACGTTTTCTAAGAATCCTAATTGATTCGATAAAGTAGCTCTTGTTTGTATTTTAACGTGTTATTAATTGTTAGTCATGCTATTACTGATTATCATTTTATTGATTGTTGTCATGGGCACAGTTTATTATAATTTAATGATTAAATCGTTTCAGATGTTAGTCAACATAATTTGGTTTGATTTGATAAGCTTATTGATTTAGAGTGACTTTATGATCTGGTCACCGTAAGAGTTAAGTAGTGTACTCAGGAAACGCAATGACCTTCCTCTTTCATTTTTGCTGAAGTAAACAATCCACAATTAGGATTATGTGGAAGTATGATGGAGGAGTTGAGTGTTTGCCCAGGATAGATTAGGCTCTGCAATGTAGGAGTGCACTTGGCAGGTGAATGAGATTCTGAAGTGAAGCACGAGATCGTGTTATCGTGCGCGAGAAATTAATGGCTTTTGAAGGACTTTAAGAATTTAATTTTTGAATATAATTACATTAATTAATTTGATTACTCATTTCTCATAGAGACTCATATTCACATAATGTTTATGTGATGCTGGGAGATGGGGAAAGACGATGTGAAAATAAAATGAAAAATAAATAAGAGTGGTGGATATAATTTATGTGAATCTGAATGAACAACGCCTTTTGTCATTCGTAGACCCCATGTCGTCTGAGCATTAAATCGATATCACTATTTAAAGCAGTTTAATCGCTTTTTCTTATTGTTAAAAAAATCGGTCCTCAATCTGGATAAAACAAGGACAAAACTCTGTTTCCCGAGATGTAATTTTTGCTGATATCTTCAAACTTGATATCGCAGTTCATTTAATAATGTTATTGTTGTGTCGTATCTCATTTCGCTGTTACACGAATCTGTGTTAGAAGTGAATAATATTTATAAGAAAAGAACTTCCTGTTTAGCCTCAAACATGGTTTCTAACGTCTTGAAAAAATCAAGTGCCCGTCAGAAACCTGTGATGATTCATTTGTTTTCAAGGAAAAAATATCTGCTTGATCAAAAATTGGTAATTTTTTGCGAACATCTTGTATGGATGAATTAAGGAAGTCAATAAAAATGTTCGCGACACACTATGTCACGTCTTCTTGCACAATTCTTAAAAACCTTTATTTAAGAAATAACAACAAATGTACAGAATCAGGACGAAGTCGGCGTTTGAGTTTCTACAAATTCTTTTAACCAGTGGCGTAGCTAGGGTATTTCGCGCCCTGGACGAACAATAAAATTGGCGCCCCCACCCCGTTAATCATGCCTTAATGCCGTTAATCATAAGAAGAGCAAGATCACTTAGACCAGTGGTACATAATACGATCATAAAAAGCCTCATTTTGGCGGCCCTGCACCTTGCGCCCGAGGACATATGTACCTCCTTGCCCCCTAGCTACGCCACTGCTTTCAACCATTCATTTAACAGGAATGTCATTTCAGCATTTTCCAAGGGGGGCACAACTTGAGGAGATGACCTTTTTTGGGTCTGGTCTAAAGTCAGGGGGGCCGTTTACCCCTTCCCCCTTTCTCCCCAATATTACGTCCCTGGGTCTTAACGTCAAGCTGGATTTTCTTTTCTTAGCAACGTTTAATACAGTATTATCAGTAGCTTGACGTTTCGATTTCTTTACAGTAAACGTGCAAAAAAACAAATTCCGAGATCAGTCTACTAAGGCCTACGAAGTTCTCATTACAAATACTTTGATAGGATGGGCTGCATGAAGTTTCCGCCTAATGCTGGCCACTTGAATCTCCAAATGTAGTATCCACTATCCAGACTAAAGTACAATGTCCAGCGGCTTGATTTCTATCAAATGTAAATCACGATGCGACTTTAAAAATCATTGCGCGGCATTTGGAAACTGCTGCGCGAAGTTTTCTTGTCAAGTGCCCGGCCTCGCAGCTTAGAGAGAATGTTGCTTGTGACTTTGATTAAGGTTGATAAACAAAGATAGTTAATGAAGGAGTAGTATACACATGTTTAATATGTGCAAATGAGTTTTGAAATGATGAAATTACAGCCAAATAACTGCATTCATAACTGCATGGTAGCATTGCAAATAGTTTTAAGAAGTTGAATAAAAAGCAAAAAAATGACACTGTCAATAAGTTAGAAAGTTCCATCTCTAAACATGTATTTTGTATCCCGGCCCTGGCTAAAAATGCGATTCCGGTCGATCATAACTAAAATAAGTTAGATGTCAAAATATATTTACTCCCTACAAACTGTCTCCGTTACAGATATAAATAATTTTTTATGATGGGTCCAGCGGGGTAGCAGGGAGGGCGAACACACATAACATTTATTTATAGCAGTTTAAGGAGACTAATGTCTGTGTAATAAACCACTTCTTTTTTAATCAATATCAAATTGATTCTACCGAATCTGAATATATTGTTTCCTCGTAAAGGTTATTCCAAAGATTAATTACTCTGGTGTTGAAATAATTGTTCTTAAGATTGCGTTAACTTCCTATAAAGCTTATATCCATGCTCTCTCGTGGAACTACTTTTTGGTGGCCTCAAAGAAATGTTCAGGTTTAAATTTCTTTTTGCTCAAAATCAGTTTGGATTTTTACCATCTTGTTCTACGACTCTCCAAATGCTCAGATTTATGGATACACTTACCAGTGCGGTAGAGGACGGAGATGAAGTTGATGTAATTTACACGGACTTGGAAAAGGCCTTCGATAAGATCTCGCATGAAAAGCTACTCTTCAAGCTAGAGAGGTATGGGGTGCACCACATGGTTGTTGTGTAGATTGGTAATTATTTGTCGGGCCGGAGTTTCCAGGTGAGGGTCGGTGAGGAGCTGTCAGACTCGTTGCCTGTGACAAGCGGAGTCCCTCAAGGCAGCGTACTTGGTCCATTGCTGTTTCTCATATATATTAACGACATATACACAGTTTGTGAAAACTTATTCTTGTTTGCGGACGACACAAAAATATATAGAGTTATTAGCGAAGAGGAGGACTGCAGCAAGTTACAGGTGGACGTGGATAACGTAATTGAGTGGTTCAACAGATGGCAAATGAAAGTTAATATGAACAAATGTTGTGCACTGCATGTAGGGGGGAGACACCACTTGAATAGCTACCAGCTATCAGACCTAGATGGAACAAAATATGAAATTCCAGTTTACAACTCGTTCACGGACCTTGGAATTATAGTAGATTCAGATTTAAAATTCAAAGAACACATTCTCTCACGGGTTAAGAAAGCAAATATGATGTTGGGTATCATAGCAAGAAATTTTAGATATCTGTCGGATTTTGCTTTCGTGGGTTTGTATAAGTCTTTGGTGAGGTCTCAGTTGGAGTATGGAGTACAGGTGTGGAGCCCTTATAGACAGGGATTGATTGAAGCGATTGAAGGTGTACAAAGAAGAGCTACAAGATTAAGACAATCCTGTAGGAACCTTCCTTACCAATCGAGACTAGAGAAACTGAAATTGCCAAGTTTGTGTTACAGAAGAAAAAGAGCTGATTTGATTTTGTTGTTTAAGTTGTTGACAAGTGGAACGAGAGATTTAGTTTGTCCTTCCCTTTCTGTCTGCACATATTCCAAGACCAGAGGACATGAAAGAAAACTGATGACAAGACTGGCTCACAAAGATTGCAGAAAGTTTTATTTTTGCAACAGAGTGGTCCAGGAATGGAATAGTTTGCCACAGGAGGTTGTGATGTCAAGGGATGTGGAGGAGTTTAAGAGAAACTTGGACGGTTTTTTGTTAATAGAATTTACAATTTAGATTGAGGGGTTGGTGCACTGGTTTTTGTTTTGTTTTCGGTTTCGGCGAGGGGCTCTTCCCATTAAAAGTGGGAACGTTTCTATGAGATCTATACTTCTTATTTATAAATTTGTGAGCTTACATCTTCTTAATCTCGCCATAATTCAAATTTTCCAGACATATAGTCATCCTTGTTGCTCTTCCCTGAACCCTTTCCAAAGTTCCAACATGCCAAATGGCGGCGTTAATGATAAACATGAAACGATATAAATATTTATTATCTGAAATTTTATAAGAAAATGAGTTTTTAGGGCTGTTATATGACTATATGTTTAATATGTTTAGACCGTGTTTAGAGAAAATTTTCCTAACCTAAGAAGCTGTGAGCCCTATTCTAGCTTAATGGTTTCCGGATCTACTTGCACTTGTGTTTATGTAAATTGCACGTTAAATGTTTGTTTAAAAATCTTTGAAAGATAGACAGTAAGATATTACTTTGTTTTATTTATTATCGTATAAAATGACAGGAGATTTTAGCTAGATTACTGGACATCACCAGTTTTCTCAATTGCCACACTGAAGCTTTAAAAAGTTGTTCCTTACATAAACTATTGCAAATGTTAGCTTTAGTAATTTTCAACATAACTAAACGGAGTTCCTTAAATCGATATATTTTGTATATTTATAAAAGTATTCAAGTTTATTAAGTATATAAAAATAATGTCTGAATAAATTGGGTTAAATAAGTAAAACTTTTTAAAATTAAACATGAGCAATGTTTATGGTTCTAAAACTAATAGAATGAACGAAATAAAATAATTAATGACCGATCGAGTTAAAGCGGTTGCATTAAATTCAAAAGTTTATAAACAATTGGGAATGGAGGATGCCGAAGCTGAGATCGGTGCCGCAGTAGAGGTACAAGTCTATTTTGAACGATTTCTTTCATTTTTGCCCACAAATGTATACATTTATTATATAAATAAATATATACAAAAATTATTTTGAATATACCAATTAAATTTGTGTTTCTTCTTTTTTCTTAGCCCAAAATAAGTCTGGAAATTGTGTTTTGGAATTTGTTTTTTGTGTGAATATTGCTGTTTTGTGGGAATGCTTAATTTTGTTTGTTTCATATTAATTGTATAAATACTTGAATAGTGATTACTTGAATTGTGTAAATATGATGAATAATCCACTGGAGTAAAATACTAAACATATGCCTATATTTTCTGTGCCAATTTTGCTAGCAGGGTTCTCGTGCCTGTGTCATCAGAGCAAGCAGATGCAAAAGTGCAATCCAAAAAACTTATAAGAGCTGTGTCAAATCTGTCAGGTTATTGAATTTTTATTAAAACTCTTATTTTTATAAAATGAGTCTTGCTAAATTGCTAAATATGTTCAACTGGCAATTTGTTCATAGGTCAAATGTTGTTCTTTGTTAGGACTTTTTCTTTTAACATTAAACAAATTTGTCAAGAAACTTATTTTTAATTCAGGAATGTCCTGAAAAAAGAATGCTATGCTGTTATGAATAGTCAGAAATATGAAATAAAATGCCTGGCAAATGATTTTGAGAATGATACAAACAAGGATATTGAGGCATGAATGACATTTTTTGCTCTGAATAACTTATTTACAGTAATGTTTTTGCAGGAAGAAATTAATTTGTTGTTTGAGCAAGAAGGAATTGCTGAATTTTTAGATAAATTAGATCTTCTGTACTTAGAACAAAAGCTAGCATATGGTACTGATTGTACTTGTTGGTTAGTACAACATTTGTAACTGAGATATATGTCTTCCCCATAATCTTGAATGCATTTATTTTGTGAAGGAGACCAGGTAACAAAGCTAAGGAAAATTTGGCACCTCATTTATATCAAGTCTTTGAAAACCATAAACTTAAACTTAATGGATTATTGAAAGTAAAAAATAATGATATAGAATTAATCAGCAAACAAATTAACAAGGGAAGAAAAGATGTTGAAAAGCTATTGGAAGAGATATCTCAGATGAAAGATATTGTGCAGGTTTTTATTTTTTTTATTCTGTTATCGGTTTATGGTAATTTTTTAATGTTAATTGCAGGGATTTGTTTGCCAGGCATCCCTTGGAACTAATTTTAACTAAATAATTACATTTTATACTTTAATTAGTTCAGTGTAATTGTGCCAAAATTACAAACCGGGAATTTTTCATAAGTTGTGTTTTGTGTGAGTTTTCCATATTTTCTGGGTTTTGTTCTAGGGTTTTGTCAATATTCAGCTTTAATTAGCAGTCTTAAAGAAACGATAGCCAGTGATAAACTGTATCACTTAAACAAATTCTAACAGCTCTAACTCTCTGATATGGTCACAGGCTATGGGCGTGATGTTGTTTATTATTAAAGCAATAATGCCCCGAATAGCATTTTGGTAATGTTTTGGAACTTGGAAAAGGTAATTAATTTAGGTTTAAGCCTAACAATTGTTAAACTTGCAGCAAAAAATATTGTGGGCGTGTTGCCAAAAGCGGACTAGGGGGTCAAAAATTGGCAATTTTTTGCGGACGTCTTTTGTGGATGATGGCTGTATCAGGGACATCATTTCAGCTGTTTCCAAGGGGCAAAACCCCCGCACAACTTGAGAAGGCGACCTTTTTTGCTTCTAGCCAAACCCTCGCAAGACATGAGGAGATGAATTTTTTTTGCATCTAGTCTAAAGTCAGTCAAATTACGTCCCTGCTATAGTTAGATGAAAGTCTTTGATTGTAATACCCTGGCAATTTCCAGGCCGATGCACGTCCTTACTTGCCTTAGGACTTTACAGTATTTTAAAGGTCAACGTGTGCGCGACTAATCTCAGAACGAAAATTGTTCGAAGGAAATCTAGGCAAATTTCCTGCCAGGTCAAAATCGAATGAAAGTGACCAGAAAATATGCGGACTGGAAATTTGAATTAATTGTATTTCTTTGTAAACTTTAAATTTTCAACGTCATTATTAGAAAATGTAAATAAATCTTCAAATTATTATACTTAACATCTTATATTTTGTAAATAAAATGTTTAAATAAAAAAAAACAACGTAATTGGCTGAGATGTATCTGCACTCATAGTAAGTTTGTTTATGTTTTGGGGGAAGTGGGTCTGATTTAACGAGATACCTGTAGCAACAGGACTGTGATGGGCAATTCGCTGAAGGCGCACATTGAACATGCGGAAAAGACTGGTGTTTGCAATCTATCGGGCAAGACTCTTTCTGAGGTATTAGATCATTTTGTTGGCTTTTGATAACTACTGAAACTGACGAATTTATTTTAATTTGCCAGATTTCTTAGATTATCACACTTTGTTTATAGCTGGCTGAAGGCACTTATAACAAGTTATTTAATAATAACCAGAAACATTATTTTAACATAAAAATATGTGTAATTTGTTTGTCCAATTTTAGGTTCATTTTAAAATGTAAAAACTAGGAACTACTTAAATTGCTTAATATAATAAAAAATAAAGTCACTAGTCAACATCAGCAATAACGGTTGTGATGTACTGCCGAATTTTTAAAAAGTTAATACATGTATTATTAAAATTAGGTGACACAGAAGCTGATTCATTACTTTCCAGCTACCAGAAGAGATGCAGCGGCTATCCAAGAACTTGAGGACATTGGATGTCTCTCACAACAAGCTTCGCCAACTTCCTGAGTCTCTGCGCAACTTCGGGCAGCTCAAAGTCCTCAACGCCTCGAAGAACAGACTTTGTTAAGAGGGCTTCTACTTTAAATTTCTCTTACTATTGTCAATGTCACAAACTTTTCTGTTTCTAGCTCATCCCTCATAAATCTGTACTTCATGTTTTATGCACACCTCCTTGCAGCCTTTCTGCCTCAGGACATTGGAACCAACTTGAAACTTGAGGTGATGAATATGGAAGAGAATCATCTGACCTCCCTTCCCCTTTCCATCTCAAATCTCAAGAATCTCAAGACCGTCATCCTGTCTGACAACCAATTCAAGGTCTTCCCGAAAGTTCTCTGTGAACTGAAGTCGCTCAACGTCCTTGACCTTTCCAGAAACAGACTGACAGAACTTCCAGACGACATCCAGAATCTGTCAGCTGTGGAGTTGAATCTTAACCAAAATCAGGTCATTTAATTTGTCAGGAATGTTGAATTTAATCTGTGTTAAAGATGTTTATAATTATGTAACTTTGAAAAAAAGAATTTTGAATTTTTATTACTTTTAAATCCTTAGGAAAAAACATTAATCAAACTCATCAATTATGGAACAATTATTAAAATTATCAGTTGAACAAGTTGAACGAGAAGATTGCAGAATGTCAGAACTTGAAGGTGCTCAGACTTGAGGAGAACTGTTTGCCCCTCATCTCCTTCACCCCAAAAATTCTTGCTACTTCCAAAATTTCTCTCCTTGCAGTGGAAGGGAATGTTTTTGATCAGAAATCTTTCCAGATGCTCGAGGGGTACGACATGGTGAGTTGTTGCATTGCTGCTCGTAATTGTAATGGCTGATTAACTTACTCATTGTTTTTTATTATTGTTGTAAACTTGGAAATTAATTAAGTTTATATTGCTAAAACAATTAAATTTCTATTTCATTATATTTGGTATCTTCTTCGGGCACGAGGTATCTCAATTAATGCTGTAAAAAGCATTCTCGATAATCACCTGACAAACAGCGAGAATCAAGACAACTTGGAAGCCCAAATATCCATTTGCATCCTTAAGTACCTCTTTCCTTAAACACTTAGCTTCTATTATGCAGTTCCATTAACTGAATACTTGCTCTAATAAACCTATTAGTTAACTTACTTATTTGCGGACTCCTGGGTTATTTCATTATCATTATTACTGATATTGTTTTACATGTTTATTGGTCTGGCAGGTTACTTTTCATGTCTGGTTGATGTTCCATGTATAAGATTTGTTGGCTTGATATTATTTTAATATTAATGTTTTTATTATTAAATTCACATAATTGTTGCTTTGAACTATGTTTAATAGCATTTGGATTTCACAATTTCTGAACAGCTACAATTAATTAGTTTAAGTTTTCTAACATTACATCAAAGTTCATTTCTGAGATTAATTTATTGTTTAATCTATTTTCTTTAGTACATGGAAAAATACACAGCCACCAAGAAAAAGTTGATGTGAACCATCCATCAATCCACTTCTAAGGGGATGACCTCTGGGATGTCTTAGTCTTTGCAAGGCAATCTGCAGGCATCAAAATATTTTTCTTACCAAAAGGGGGTTCTATGCCTACATTGAGTGATGGGACTAATGATGATTATGATGTTTGGGACTTGTTGTGATTTTCAACATACTACGTGGAAACAATTGAGTCAATTTATTTTTCAGCTAATCAAATTAATTCCTTTAATTTACATTAATTTAATGTAATGAACATGCTGGTGTAGAATGCTATCTTTTGATTTTTTTTATTCTTGAATTTTTGCAGCTTTGCTAAATGAATTATTATTTTTTGACTTTGAGACGACTTCTCATTATGACTTTGCGTAGTTCTGATTTCTATTCAAGCATAAAATTCACTGTAGAGTTGGAAGTAGCTGCAGAATGACAAATTGATGTATTCTGAATCAGTACTGAAATGCTTTTGAGTCCTCTCTAAATACAACCTTGAACAATCATAATCAATTTATATTGTTGCACAAGTGCAGCATCTATTGTTAGTTCTTATCAAAGAAATCAAATTATCCATTCTACAAGTCCATATTACTAATTGTAGTAGATTGCAGGTTTCCTAAAGGGGCTGGCTAACAAGTGACTAACAGGTGAAGCTTTATTTTGGACTTTATTTATTTATTTATGATAATCATGCTAAATAATTTTTTGCTGGTCTTGGTTAGTTTCCTTCTGATGATGGCCATACGTTTGTCTTATAAGGCTTAAAATGTCAATAATTAAATTAAATTAATTTGTTCTGTGTAACATTTTAGAGGTAGAGTAACATTTTATTTCTGGGATGCACTGTGGATGAGGCATCCCAGATTACCCCTTTATTGGTGTCCCCAACTTGCTATGATACCAAAATAAACCTTAGTGTATGTTTAATATATCAACAAGTTGAGAACTGAGCAAGAGTTACATGTAAAAATATCACTTATTGTTATTAAATTATTAATATTGCAGACATCTTACATTATTGTATTCGTAATAGTATCCTCTTGCAAACTTTAAAAACATTCTCACTCCATGAAACAATGTGTTCGTTTCACAATCTGTTTACATACGTACAGCTAGGAGGGAACAGTGGTCGTTGTGAAATATGATTTCATGACAGTTTCGCACATGACAGTTATCTAGAGATTCAGAGCAGAGTGATATATGTTTTGGGCATAGACCAATCTACTTGAATTCAGAAAATCCTGTCAATTTTCAAACCCAATTGAAGAAGGAATGTGTACTCTTGCTTACTTTTATATCACATTAAAAAAATTAAATGTTGCCAAACCCCAAAATAGACTATAACCTATGAATTAATTCCATCAAATTGTTACATTGAATATTCTGTTTCAGTCCGGGCAGAACAGCTAGTTATTTCTTAAAATATTAAGTAATTTTACCCGAATAAAGCCGGCAGGTCGAAAAGTTCCATTGTTGAAAGACTGTGTTATCGACGTAATGTCCCGATTTTTAAATTTGCCGCGTAATTCGTGGTAAACATGCGTTACTTATCGGCAGCGTTTTTTAATCAAATCGACTTGACACTATTTGCTTTAAGCTTCAAATCATTATTTGTAGGTAACTCATTTTTAAATATATTGTAGCTTAGAGAGACATTTTCTATGATTGTTTTTTTTTCAGCTTTGAAGTTTCTATAGTTTTATTGACAATAGCATATCGACCTCAATCTTTGTATCCGATTCTGCGATCAAGTTGAGTTACCCTACATTGCAAGCTATAGGCTCTTTATTCTCAATGAAGAAGAACAAATAATAATTAAATTTAAATGTAGATAATAAGTTGATAATAAGCTTTGTAAACGATAAACCAGAATATGGTTTTTGTAAAATAAACAGTTTTTCAAGTAATCTCGAAATGGAACGAAATACAAAAAACCATCTGTTATCACCTATATTAAAAAAAATAATAAGCCAGATATTTTATACTATTTTTTTTGGTTGACTTATTCTTATTATGTAAGCATCATTTGCTAATGACATTGTGTTTAGTGTCACTGAGCGGTTTTGTGATTCAATGAATTATTAATTCGGTTCCCTGACTTTTGCTCAAATGACGATAGCTCACATGGCGCTGGCTCACACGGTGGTTGCTCACATGGGCAATTGCTCACACTGACAATAGCCTACATAGACTCTTGCGCACAATAGACTATTGGATCTTCAGCACAAACATGCGCATACATTTCAGCACGTTGTCGACAGTGGGCTGGAGTTGTTTGCAGCAGTAATCAATTACTCATCTAGGTGAAGAGGCGCAAACATACTAGTGATCCAGTCAGGAAGTGCTGAATATTAATAAGGAATCGATGTTTTGACTTATGGTGTTTATAAAACGCTGCGTTTGTGTCGAGTTTGACGTAGTGGATAAGGCAACTAGCAACCCCTGCCGAACTCGAACTTCCCGCCTCCTCGAAGTCGTTTGTTTTTGTTTGTTATTAACGTCCGTTCCATATCTAGATGATTAGGACGGTGCCCCCATCGTGAGAGGCGCAGCCTTAACCGTTAGGCCATGCGGGCGCACCTCCTGGAAGCTTTATTTATTTATTTATTTGATTAAAGTCCGTTGCATAACTAGGATGATTTGGACTTACCTCCTCGAAGCTTGTTACTCCTTCCTTTTATACTCCAACATGGCGTGACAACATCTCCGCGCCAGCTGAGGAGTTTCCCAGAGCTTTGAGGCGTAATATTTCAGACCGTCTAGGAAGCTCTGGATCTTGTAGATTTGGCCGCTGAAAGTCTCTTCGTCCTCTTGGCCGACCTTTGCGTCTTCTCGGCAGTTGTACCGTTGTTGAAAAAGGAATTCCTTCATTCCTCGAAGTTGGAGTGGGACCCGGTGCATGCTTGGATCATCGTCCTCATCTATTCCGTGTCTGGGCCTCAATTGCTCAACGTATCTTTTTCAAGTAGGTCCTTTTGGCACGGCCTGCATCAAAACATGGCGAGGCTCCAAGACTTGAACCACAATTGCCGGGATCCATCTAGGAACGCGATCCTTACCCGGACATATGCGTTGTACGTAACAGGGCTTCCTGACATCGAATTTGGTGTTGCTCGTTCTCTTGTTGGACGTATACTTGTTCTGCCTGTCTTGTAGGCTTTTTAGCTATTTTAGACACCGAAGGCAAAAGCGCACCTAATTTTCCTCGTAATTGCCTCCCAATATTAACAATTCAATTGGTGAAAGGCCAAAGGTGTTCGTCGATATTGAATTAGAAATTTCTGTAGTGCTTGGCTATATGGAAGCCGCGATTTTCTCAACGATTGTTTGAAAGTCTGCACTAACCTCTCCGCTTGTACGTTTGTAGCGGGATGGTAAGGTGCTCCTCTCAGGTGTAGAATACCTCGCTTTCTTATATATTCTTGAAATTCCTCTGATATAAAAGTTGGCGCATTGTCCGTTGCGAGGCTATGCAGATACCCGAAATTGGCGAAATTCTCTTCGAGTAAATCCATCGTTGTTTTCGATGTGATGCTTGAAATAGGGTGGATGCACGGGTATTTCACCATCACCAACCAGTTCTTTCCCATGAAATTAACCGTAGATTCTGCTCCAAGGTCCTTGAGAGGCAATTACGGGTAGCATCCAGGGGTGGTTTGCGATCTTTGGTGGGTTGTTTTGATGTTCCGCGCAAGATGCGCATTTCCTACTTCAATGTCGGAATCTATTCTCGGTCAGTAAACAAACGATCGTGCCAGCAACTTCATCTTCCTCAGCGACTAAGGTATAATAAATCCACAACATGAGATCTCATCTTCTCTAGAATTACAACTCTATTGCCGAAAATAAGACCGTCAGAGTATCTTCCAACTTTTGAAAATGTTGAATCTTGTCTTCTACCACTCGAGGCCATCCCCCGTTTAAAAATAGTACCACGGTTGAAATGACCTTATCTTTGTTAAGATTCGAGAATCGGTCGGTCGGATTTGTTTGCTGATGGCATTGATCGTGAAACTGTATGATCGTCTTCTTCATCTTCACCGTCAAAATTAGAATCTTGCCCACTTGGTAAACGACTAAGAGAATCCGCGTTACCATGGTTTTCTGATCGTCGGTATTCTAATATGCTTGACGAAATAGAACTTAGAACATAGAAACTCCTACCGCGGAGCTAACCGACAGGGAATCATCAGAGGAGTGCCCCCGTCATCAAACGTTTCGGCTCAAACTCCTGACGTTCTCGAGGGTTGGGCCACACACCAGTTGATCAGGCGGGTGTCCCTGTCGGTAAAAACCCTACCTATCCAACTCCATCGTAACGCACCGCACGTTATATGATGATCGATGAAATTCACGACGACCTTTGCGCATCGATCCCATATAATGCAGACTGAGCGTTATAATTTCTTTGAAGCGGCCGCCGTCGCTTAGAAATATACGCTCACCGGACGCGCTCAATCGCGTTTTTACGTCATTTGCGAATGCGCGCGTCAACATCTCAACAACCAAACCGCGATCTCTATTCTTAGCAACGCTTACGGCCCCTCATCTCCCAAATCCAACACGATGCTGCCTCTGCAGCCTCCGACATTTTTATCATAGCCCTAGTTCTTTCCCGGCTCGATAAACCTATTTGAGTGAGGAACGTGTAGGCTGACTTACCAACTAAACCTCTCGCCTCAACTTCAATGTGCATTAGCGTTACCCGAAACCCGCTCACTTCTAGATCTTTCGCTAGCTCAGAGTATTTCTCTTTCAGCACATTACTTGCTTCGATCCTATCTTCCCACGGGACAGTCGACTCTATCAAAAATATCGCTATCCCTAAGCAGCTGGGATGTCTCAAACCTTCCAGGTCGGCTGCGACAGTCCAATCATTAGCTTCTGCAAGAATGTCTCTCTTCGGAGGGAGTCTATTTTTCTTACAGTGTAGTGAAAAGCCCTCTCGCAAGAAGTATACCTTCCTCTGCAATACAATCTTGCGAGAATTTGCTTTAGCTACGGCCGTTTTGGTAGCTTCAACCACTTCCTTTAGGACCTTATTGTGTCGCCATGTGTACCGACCATTGTCGAGGGCATATGCGCAACTTGAGAGCACATGATGAAGTGTCTCGAAGCCGCCGCAGAGCTCACATTTACAGTCTTCCGTCAAACCCCATCTTCTCAAATTGTCCTTAGAGGGCAGTTGGTCATAAATCGAGCTTATCAGAAAGGCCAGACGATATGGAGACATTCTTTTTTCTAATATGCTTCCGGGTTTTTGACGAAATAGCTATTTTTAGACTGGCGAAGTGCGTTGCAAAGAGTTTTCAAATATTTATAATTTTTCATTATTTATAACTTTAATTTTGCAAATAAAATAATATTTGGTTGTTTTCTATAAGTTATTTTCTATTTCATTATAGACCATTATATTATTATTATTATTATTATTATTATTATTATTATAGACTTCTTGTTCTTCTGGATAATCAATACATCATCTCATGAGTTTATGTTCGTTAATTCTGTTTTGATTAACTTGCTTAATTCGCGATTCTTATTGTTCTACTGAAAATCATTTAAAGTAAATTGTTGGATTCTCGAGCATCTCGGTGAGCATAAGCTTTATTTTTTTTTCGATAGTTATAAAGTTATACTTATCTCAGTAGAAATTATCATTCTGAACAAGTTGTTAGGACAACTATTAGACTGGCGCTGCCAGTTTTTGCTGCCTGGTTTTGACACACCAGGGAGTAGCGTCACTCTTCTTTAATGGTCATTTGCAGCCTGCTTAATTAACTTGCCCGCCAAATATAAGTCAAACTTTTTGGCTACTATTTTGTGTTGAAAAGGAGTCCCTGGAAAAGGTGAAATGACGTCTCTGGAAATTTTGCTTTAGACACGCCCCAGCCTATTTTAAACTTAAATTAATAAAAAAACTACCTTCCATCATCGATGAGCCAGACAAGGCTTAGATACTTGGCAGTCCTCTTTGTAGATAAGGCATTTGCTGATGAACAGAATTTTGAAACTGTTATAAAAAAAACTTTGCAGAAAGATTTGGTTGTAGTTCCATGAAAATAAATATTTGGGAGCTTTTCAAAATTTTGAAGGTTAACTGATTGACATGTAGTTTTGTCACACGATTTGTTTTTTCATATGAATCGGATATTCAGTGACTACAAATAAAATTTTAAAGTAAGATTATTTACGGTCAAGAGGGGGTCAGCAAATCTTATGACCACCTTGGACGCCAAGAACAATTGGTATGCCACTGACTACATTGCAATGTCAGGCACTTCATTCACAACTAATATTCTGAACTGTCTCTCAATTGATACAGTTGTTACTTACTTATTACTCTGCCTTGGAGCTCCGACAGGAATCCTCAGGGGAGTTTTCTCCCATCTTCAAAAATTTCAGCCCTTTGAGTCTTCTTACGGACAGTCACTGCTGCCTGGACTTAAAGTTGGTTGCTTAACTATTTATGTTGCAGACTTTACGATGTTGACGTAATTAACAGCCAATTAGACTTGACCCTCTGCCTCCAGGATTTTGAGCAGAACCCCCTACGACAGATTTCATTCAAATATTAAGAGTAAATGGAAACCACTGGATCACCATATCGGGGTGACAATGTGACAGCAGATTATGTCAGTGTTGGTTAAACATCAAGGTTGAAGTTGAAGTGAGGACTTTCAAATCCAGAAAAACAGCAATTGTAGTTGATCGTGTCTCTCTGCAATAATGTAATAACAATTTGGTATGCTCTGGTTGAATGAAAAGAATAGTGGCTGACTTTGCAAATAGTTTGGAGTATGAGATTGCAAAAATTATTGCAATTAATTAAACATGAACACCCTGCTAGCGATTTGTGAACAACTTAATTGAATATTCAAATAAATTATTGCAAATTTGAATAATGCTAATTAAAAATAAATAAATACATACATATTTGGCAATTTAGATAACATGCTGACAATTTGTTCTATTGTTACCCTATGTAATTGCACTTACACCTTGCAGCAAGGGTTTAGACTTAACCTGCTAGAGATTTGTAAACAGTCTTTATTGCCTGTGATCGTTATTATTACATCATGATACCACAATACTTATAATGTATTACTAGAGCCATACTTAATAATACACCAAATTACGCCAATTTTAACATTTTACTTTTATTGACAGGGAGCATAAATTTGCCTGCTTCAGAGTGAATTCTGGTTCCATGATATCCACCATGTAAGCTTAGAAGTCAATTATTATTAATAAGCCATTTAATAGTTAAGCAATTTATTTTTTTTTGATAATAAAATCAGAGCCACATATTATAAACTTAACTTCATCTTCTCTCTAGAAAAATACATAAAATAATGGGAGAATTGGTTTATTATTGTTTTCTTACTACTATCATTTAAATATTTTACTTTTTTTCAGTGACTCGATATTCTTGGTATCTGTTAGGCAAACTGCTGTTAACAAAAGCTATTGCCTTCTGTTCAAAATAAAAAGGAGAAATGCATTTCTTTTTGCCGATGTACTTCATGTACTACCTGAGTAGCATTTTATTTGTTATCTCTGGTTCTTGTAAGCAATTTCCTTGTCTTATTACATGAGAAGTACTATATTGAAATGATGTCTGCATTTTTTAGCAAATTGGGAAGAAATATACAGAAATTCGAAACTAGTTTGCTGCAAGGGGAATTATACATTTTCTGAGGGCAGGACTGATTTTTTGAATAATTCAAAAAGAATATCAGTGTCCAATGAGGGGATGATTTACAAGGCAGATTGTACTCCTGAAAATTATGGGCTTTACTATGAAAATGTAGGAAAATCAGAAAAGACATTGTTTCTTTCAGGTTAAGTGTACACCTTAAATAGTTGCTCATGATATAACAGTATCTAAGTTTAATTTGGTTGGGCCAATCATTTGCATATGACACTCCTTCCTGAAGGTTCTCCTGACTATTTTCTAGTTTTTGAAAACAACATGTTTTAGAAGTGCAACCCTCTCAACTAATTTGATATGCCCGAAGCTCATTAATGGGATGAAATTTTACTTGTAACATATTTTTATTATATATATATATTTATTGTAATTTTGTTGATGTTTAACATTTTTTAATACTGATTTTGGAAATGCAGGACATGAGCACGGTGATTGTTCCAAGTAAGTTCAGACATGCCATCCAACTTAGTAACAATAATAATCATATATCTTTTTAGAATGCATTGCATTTGGATAAAATATATGACATTTAATGTCTCTGGTGGCACTTTGCTTGATAGACCTTGGCTCTATAATGAAATAGCTGGCAGTGGATGTTCAAAAGAGAGCATCATAGCTAAAGGTAAAGACACCATATTTGTTTGAAATTTAAATATTTTACAATTGTTTTTGTCAATAGGTATTTGGAGCTATAGATTAGTCACTTAGATTGAATTAAATTTAATATATTATATTGAATTTTTATGAATTGACATATTTACTAGTTGTTTAATTGAAGTTTTGGAAAGTTTGCAGTGAAAAACTGAAATCAGTTTTGTTTTTTGTATTTATAAAAGACCTTTTAACTAGCTCTATAGCTTTAGTGATAATTTTTTTTGTCCATTGTAGTTTTGGGGAAAAAGTGAGTTGCATGGCTTGTTTTAAATGACAAATAATCACTTCATCTTTAATTCTTTATTAATTAATTAATCACCTTTAATAATCCAATTCTAATTTAATCTGTTGATGTTCCACTGTATGACCCATTAGTTGGTGTTAGTTTAATGATTCACTTCTGGCATTGAGTTGTTTTGGGAGGTTTCTCTTTAACGTAATAAACAAACGTGTCGCTTAGTGTTTTTCCGAATTAAAACAAATTTTTATTGCGTGGACCATCTTAACTACAATATTTTTTCTTGAATAACGTTGTTAATTGAGTTTTCTAATAATTGGAAGTAACTAAACGCCACCAAAAAAGTTGAAATCGGAGGAAGAAACCGAAACCAGTCATTTCAACATTTCCCAAATTGCTGAGGAAGTACACTGCTAGAAATATTGTTAGGACATACCCACTTTTTATGGAAAATTTCCTTACAAATTAACACATCTTGCTAAAATTTTCAGCAATTAAACAAAGCACCATTTGTAAGCATCATGCAAAATTTCCTTTCATGTGGGTTAATGGTTCCAGTAAATTATGCAAATGAACCATTTTTGGCCTGAAAATATTATTACGACTCGTTTCATCAATTTCAAGGTCTTATTTATAATGATCAAATATTAAATTGTCATTAAGAAGGCTATATAAAGGAGTGTGAAATTCAAAACTTCCTTTTACATTCATTTCATCATGGGGAAAAAAGCAGGTTTGACAGAAGGAGAAAGAAGACAAGTTAAGGCCTTAGGAAAGGCAAACTATTCAATAAAAAAGATTGCAAATGAGTTGAATAGATCAAGAGCTGTCATCAAATGTTTTTGGATGATCCAGACTCATATGGGAAGAAGTACAAGGGCGGACAACAGAAAAAACTCTCGAATCAGATTCAGAGACGTCTCATCAGGGAGGTTTCACGAATATTCTCTTCGTGTAAACAGCTAAAATTTAATTTGATTTGGATGTCCATGTTAGGACAGTCTGCAATTATCTTAATTCAAGTGAACAGCTGAAATACGAAATGCGAAAGCTTTCCAGCGTTGAAAGTCCATCACGAGAAAAAATGTCTCTTCTGGACCAAAGATGGATCAGCTACAACGAAAGATGGGAACGCGTAATTTTCACAGATGAAAAAAAAATTCAACCTTGATGGGCCAGATGGCTATAAATACTACTGGCATGATCTCAGAAAAGAAAGAGATGTTTTTTATAGCAGAAAACATAGAGGAGGTTCTGTGATGGCCTGGGGAGGAATTTCAGCATTTGGGAGGACGGAACTGGTGCTTTTGAAAGGGAGGCAGGACTCTCAGAAGTACATCAAAATACACAAGGATCATCTTCCTTTTGCTGAAACAAAACAACATGAATTTCAGCAAGATAATGCTCCTATTCATGTTTCCAAGGCAACCAGAGCATTTTTCCAGGAGTCCAACATGCAAGTGATGGACTGGCCTGAATGTTCACCCGACTTGAATCTGATTGAAAATGTCTGGGACTTCTTTCAAGATCAGTTTGTGGCAATGGACAGCAATATAACACAGAAAATGATTTTAAAGAAGCGATTTGAAGCACCTGGAGAAATTTGGATGAAAACATCATCAAAACACTGATTTTCTCCATGAAAAATAGGTGCATAGATGTTATTTCTAAGAAACGAGGAATGACATCTTACTGAAACATTATTTCATTTAGTTTTAAATAAAAATTTTTGCCAAAATACTGAAATTCATGAGTTTATTTGTAACCTGTCGTAACAATATTTCTATGCAAAAAAATGGATTTTGTGGGATTTGCGCTTAATTCTTGATCAAAGTGAAAAAAAATATACGAGTTATATTCTTTAAATATATTATACAGTTCTTCTAAATTTGAGCTGTCATAACATTTTTTCTGGCACTGTATTTCAAAGAATGCTCACTTTGATGAAGGAGTTTATGAAGGCCTATGATGATTAGCACACAGGATACACTACCTCAAACATCATGTCATGCATAAATGCCAGTTGAGAAATTATGCCATGAATCATCAAATTGTTTGATTTCAGTTGAGTAATGTAATATTATATTATGTAATAGTTGCACAATGGTGGCTCACAACTTTCACTGAAGCAGTTATTTTGGCTAATGACCTCAAATTTTTTCAAACAAGGTTGTCATTCTCAGAGGGAACATTGCCTGTGATGCTCAAGACCATTTCTTATTTACTTTATAACAAGACCAAAATTATTGGTTCTATTCAGTGGTACAGGTTAGACTTGGGGAGGGGGTTGGCTGTTCCTAAGAAAGCAAAATATTCCTATTTTCAAGATAAGTGGATTTAGGGGGGTGGCATGGCTCCACCAGAAAAAAATTAAGTAAATCTACTAGAAATTAACGAATCAAAATAAATTAAAAGCTAAAAAATATTTTAATTTAGTATTTTTAAAATTTACCAATTTTGACAAAAATTTTAGCAGCTGCACCCCCTCCCTCCCTCTAAATCTGCCCACTGGTTCTAGTGTGTGGCTCCCCACCAAAGTGTTCTAGATCCGATAACTATGTTGTTGTAGACGTGGCACAGAATAATTAAGTTAATAATTCCATTTGGTATCTTCTTCGTACCTATGTCTCTTTATTATTGCTATAAAAGGCGTCTGGCTATTCACCTAGCTTGACAAGCAGCAAGAGTCCAGACATTTCATTAGATTTTGATTATTTGTTTAGGCTAGCTAATGTTATTCTTAAATTCCAGGTGGGGGTAATTTAAAATAATGATTATTATTTTTAGGGCAACTGGTAGGTATGGATTGACCTTTTTTCATGAATTTCAATTGGCTAAGATTTTAGTAAATTTTGTTAGAATTGCTAATCAGATACAACAAGTATAAATATGGGCTCAATGAGAGCTGTTTGAGGATAATTCATTGTGCATTTCTTGAGGTTTTTTAGTCTTTTAATCATGTAAATAAAGATATAGTTTCAATTCCTTGTTTCTGGTGAAGAACTTAGGGTTGGTGGGGGCAGCGGTACTACCTGCTGCGGGCTTCGAGTGAAGAACATGATGCAGGAGCTCCAGGAGAAATATCCATTTGCATCCTTAAGTATCTCAATTTTCTTAAACACTTAACTTCGGTTATTCAGTTAAGTCAATTTATTAATTTGCGGATCCCCCGGGTTATTTCAATATTCTAATTTTGCAAGTGCCTTCCGAGTAAACTGTCCAGGTGCTGACAAAGGAATTTAATTACAGTTCAATATAAGATTATTAGAAAAGATATCGTTCGCGTGCTGATCTCAACTGCTCGCTTTGCTAATATTTGATTGTTTTAGCTTATAATATTGATTTAAATTTTAATAAATTTAATATTTTTATGCGCTGCACTCGAAAAAAGTTGGAATGGCAGACACGGTTCGAATTAGAAAGGAAATATCGGCTTCGGCATTTCTGATCGGATTACTTATCTGTGATAAATGTGTCAAAGAAAATGTAGACGTATTGAAAAGGATTTTAGAATCCTATCAAGTTGATGAGAATATTGAAAACATAACTAAGGATCTTGCTGAAATCAAATTGATGCTTGAGGAAAGAACAAGACATGAAAGCATGATACAAAAACAAATAGATGATATGAAAGATTTGAAACCTCAATTTGACAAATTAAGAGGGGAATTCACACAATTTAGAGACAAGTTGAATGAAATAAGCATGGACAAGGTGAAAGAAACAGAAAAATGGTCTGACTTATTTAAAAACAATGTTCAAGAAATAAACAAAAGTGTGAAATCAGTTCAAGAATCAGTATTCAAAACAAAGACTGCAACTGAAATAAAAGAAGACAGGGAATTAAGAAAAAACAATCTTGTGTTTTACAACTTGAAAGAAAGTGTGACAGATCAAAAAAGCAATGACAAGGACTTTCTTACAGAGTTGTTAAAAGAATTTGACATTGAATTTGATCATCAAAAGGATGTATTACAAATGAACAGAATTGGGAAGAAAATTGAAGGTAAAGATAGACCCATGATTGTAAAGTTTTATAATTTTAGTCTTAAAAACATGATACTTGAAAGCTGTTACAAATTGAAAGGTCTAATGAAGTTCAAGAAATTAATTGTTAGTCATGATCTATCAGTTGAAGATAGAGAAAATCGTAAAAAGTTGATTGAAAAAGCTAAAGAAGAAAAAGCCAAGACTGGAGAGGCTGATAAATTTGTATATAAAATAAGAGGAGCACCAGGTTCATTCCATGTGGTCCTGGTCAAGAAACAAAATTTATAAACTTGCAAGAGTTAAGCATTAATAAAGTTGATAGACATGAGAAGCCACAGATATCAAAATTGATCAAGACAAATGAATCAAATAAAAAGGATGATGTTAAAAAGGAAATTAAAGATAATATTCTTGCATTCTCCCTGAGGAAAAACATGATAATGAAAGATGAAAATAAAGAGATACAAGATGATGCAGATGTTACCTTTGAAATTCAATCAAGGAGTTTAATGTCAAAGAGTTCAGTTTACAGAAATAGTGCTAGGACATGTAAATGGATGATGACAAATATTAGAAGCTGCAAAAATAAGATTACAGAGTTATTTATGTTTCTGCTATCTGAAGATCCTGATGTTTTCTGTTGTTCAGAGACCTGGCTTAATATAGATATTCCTAGCTTTATGTTTTGCCCTCCTGGATATCTGACAGTTAGATGGGGCCGAGGAACCACAGGAGGGGGAGTGATGCTATTGGTGAGGGACAGTCTCCCCTGTCGTTCAGTTGATATTCCCACCAGATTTAAACACATTGAATTGGTCTGCATCAACATCTTATGGGGTTGTGTTACCTGGAGAGTGATAGCATACTACCGCAGCAGAGGTTTTGACATTAGTGCTGAGAATTATGCAGCTGAAAGCATTGATTGCTTGCATCACCTCTGCTCTGTTAAAAATACTGTTTGTATCCTTGGAGATTTCAATTTGCCATCTATGAATTGGTCTCAAAATACCGCTCCAAATAATAAAATTTACAATATGTTTCTGGGATTTTTTAATGAATTTGGACTTCATCAATTTGTTACGGCTCCAACAAGACATGAAAATTTGCTTGATTTAGTGATTTAGAATGACCCTCAGTTTATCACCAGAATAGAAACATTATGCCCAATTTCAAATAGTGATCACAACGTCACCAGCTTCAGACCAAATGTTTCATCAAACTGGTTTGCAATCCGGCAGTACCATCCACATCATACAACTTCAGAAAAGCTGACTATCTCATGCTCAATGAAAATTTACAGGGGATAAACTGGAATTTGCTTTCCCACAGTGGATGAATGTTGGAAGGAGTTTAGATATCAGATGGGAATTGCTTTTGAACTGTATGTCCCAAAATTTTCAGCTACAGTATTCAAATATGGATGGAAAAATTACCCCATACATATTAACCTGCTTCAGCAGTCAAAATCGAGGCTTTGGAGAATTTGGAAACAAAGTAACAATGATGAGGACAAAACAAAATACAATAATATTGCTAAAGCATGTAGCAAAGCCATTAAGAAACACTATGCAGCTTTTGAACTGGAACTGCTCCGTGGCAGGAACATCGGCAGACTGTATAACTATGTAGGTAGAAAGTTGCATGCACGAATGAATATATCTGAGATTGCCCTTCCTGATGGTGTATTGACGAGAGATCCTTCAAAAATAGCAAACGCCTTCAATGATTATATATCAGTCTTTACGATTGATGATGGTATAACCACCTATGTCCCTCCTTGATGCAGTAGCACATTAAACAGGATTGATTTCTCTCCAGAGATCATACACAAAACTCTTCGCACACTGGATTCTTCATTTTCAGCAGGACCTGATGGTATTCCCAACATATTCCTAAATAGGTGCGTGCCATCGCTTGCTGTACCATTATCCCACATATTTGACACATCTTTTAAAGACAAAAAATTGCCCCAGGAATGGAAAGTAGCTCTGGTCACACCCATCCATAAAAAAGGACCCAATACAGCACCTGGAAACTACAGACCAATCTCCATTACTTCAACAAGTTGCAGAGTCATGGAACAAATAATAAACAAGGCAATCATGCAGCATCTGACTCATCAAAAGTTGATAGATGACAGTCAACATGGTTTTATCCAGGCCCGATCCACAATTACAAATATACTCAAAAGCACTCAGCAATGGTCAGAGGAACTCCAAGCGAAGCGCACTATTGACATAATACACCTCGACTTCAGAAAGGCTTTTGATTCCGTTTCACATTCCAAACTTATCAATAAAATCTCAGCTTATGGTTTTGGAGACGACATTAAAGGATGGCTTGGAAATTTTTTTGATTCAAGGACTCAAAAGGTGAAAGTCAACAACTCTGTATCAGAGGAGGCTGTTGTCACCAGTGGTGTTCCCTAGGGTAGCGTACTAGGACCAACTGTTCTTACTCTACATAAATGACCTACCTGACCTGCTCAAGACCTCAAATGTTGTTTGCAAGCTTTTTTTTTTTTTTTTTTTATTAAGTGGGTAGAGGACCGAAGCCTCTTACCTGCCCACTATCAAACAGCAAAGCAATGATGAAAATTAACGAGAGGTTCAATCAGTAGTAAACGAGAAAAGGAGACAAGTCATATTCATTGAGAAGGGAGGTGAAGCGACTATAGGTACTAGCTGAAACTAAGCTATTAGGTATTTTATTCCAAATGTTAATAATTCGATTTGTGAAAAAATATTTGGTGTTGTCTATTGCACAAAAATATGACCTTAGTTTAAATTGATGACCTCTAGTGGATGAGTAGCTTGCAAAATGAATATGGTTTTTAAGGTGAGTTGATGTTAAATTATGCTGATGATGTCAAACTGTACAGTACGAATGGATTCTCTCAAACCCATCTACAATTTGCTCTTGACAAAGTGGCCCAGTGGAGTGACAAATGGCAACTACAACTTGCGCCTGACAAATGTCAAGTTTTCTCTATAACAGGATGCAAACAGACAAGAGGATCCCATGAATATTACATCAAAGGGCATGTCCTACAGCATGTCGACAAGATCAGAGATCTAGGGATTATAATGGATCCATTCCTCAAGTTTGATTCACACATTGAAGCCATCACCAAAAGAGCTGCTACAGTC
The DNA here is from genome assembly GCA_021613335.1 of Whitmania pigra. Classification (NCBI taxonomy): domain Eukaryota; kingdom Metazoa; phylum Annelida; class Clitellata; order Hirudinida; family Haemopidae; genus Whitmania; species Whitmania pigra. The sequence goes on from JAJTWR010000067.1 coordinate 124,044, forward strand.
TCCTGGATGATCCAAACCTCATTCTCTTCCAAAGATCAGGATATTTTAAAGCTTGCCTTCTGCACATATATAAGACCAATACTTGAATATGGTTCCCCAGTCTGGAATCCACACCACAAATATTTAATTGACAAAATAGAAAATGTGCAAAGGCGATTCACTAAGTCAATTCCATCCGTGGCATCTTATACGTATATGGAAAGACTAAGGTTGCTCAAGCTTCCAACCTTGGAGAGGCGGTGACTTCTGGCTGATTTGACGCTTGGCTTCAAAATATTACATGGCTTTACGAACGCCTTTCTAATACATTCCCTCCTTACACAAAACTACACAAGAACAAGAGGACATTGTCTCAAACTTAAGCAAAGTAATTATTCAATAGACAGTGTTAAATTCTCCTTTCGTAATTACTAATTACTAAATACTCCGCCTTGGAGCTCCGGCAGGGATCCTCAGAGGAGTTTCCCCCGTCTTCAAACGTTTCGGCCCTTTGAGTCTCCTTACGTTTTTGGGGGGCTGGCCGCATCCGGTGATCAGCCGGATGTCCCTGTCGGTTTGGTCTTGCTGGACCCAACTCTTACCACCGGCTTTGAGAGGCACTCGTTGGCCTTGTTATGCCGGTCACTGCTGCCTGGACTGGAGCGACTGCGAAAGCTCTCAATGGCTCCTTCATGTCGCATGCTGTCTGTTTGTTGCCTGCAAACTTCGACTATGCGGGGCTCTCGTTGGCCTTGTTATGTCGATCGCCTCCACCCCAGTTTGCCTACAGCGGTCATGCAAGCTCTCAGTGGCTTCTTCACACCGCCTTAATATATGCAAACTGGGCCTTATAATTTCTTTGTAGCGGCAGCCGGAGATAGAAATTTTCGGGACTCAACCACGGGCCTTTTCGAAGCCGCGGTTTGGACCGCAGTTCATGTTGCTTCGCGAGTCCGCGGTCGGCCCATTTCTCCCGACAACACCGCGTCTCTCAGCCAATGGTTTGGCCCCTTCGTTCGGTGGATCATTCATACCGGAGACCTGACGGCTTTCCCCGGTTTCATGTAGTGGCCTGTTAAGACTTCTTCTGGCTTCTCATATGCCCGATTCAGAATGAAGCCGCTTCAGCGGCCTCAGACATCCTTGTCATAGCCTTTGTTCTCTCTCGGCTTGACAATCCGATCTTAGTGAGGAAAGCGTAAGCCGACCACGCCCCTTGCGCCAATCTCGATAGGGTAGAGGTCTGTGCGGTATCCTCTCGCTTCCAGGTCCATCGTTAGATCTGCATACTTGTCTGCTTGTAATAGAATTGTAAAGCCATGGAACGCATTGCCAGGTGATGTTGTTAGATCAACCACGGTCTCCCGTTTTAACTCAATAATACGTGACTTAGACTTTAGTCAATATTTAAATTACATTTAATCTATTTGCTGCCCCTGTACAAACCGATCAATGCCTTTTGTTTTTTTTGTTGTTGTTTGTTTTCGTGATTGTGTTAGTGGTCCAATTGGGCTTTTCAATTGCATGTTATGAATAAATAAAAATAAAATAAGCTGCAAGCTTAGCTTAGGATCCTAGCTATTAATTATAAAATTGCTCCAGCTCAATAACTTCCTGTAGGAGCTCCCCTTACTTGATGTAATGGAATGCTTCTTTGAATTTTTTTTTAGAAATGGTGATGATAATAATAATTGGTTTTTTTTGCATTTTCTATTCCTGACATAATTGCCTCTAAACAGGAAAGCAGATGCCACCGTCTTCAAATCATTCCAATTACCTAGAAAACCAGACTCGGTCAACTCTGAATCAATCTGGGTATGTCTGGACAAGTTAATTAATTGATTACTATAGTATTCCTACTAAATTAAAATTATAATCTAAAGTTAAATTAATATGAGAAATAGTCTTATTATTATTATTATTTTAAAATACTCAAAGCTATTTTAATTGCCATCAGATAATAAAAGATGGTTCATGCCATTTTGTTGAGTAACAATGCTCATGAGGTTTTGCTTAAATGGAGCTAGTTGGTGTAACCTCACTTTCCCAATGTTGTTTTAGATGATTTGTTGTTTTATAGGTCACTGTTGCCTAATGAACCTTCGTGCACTGGATGCATTGTAGTGGCAATTGTTGGTATTGCATCCATTATTCTTAGTGGGGTTTTATATATATATCGGGATAGCATCAAGCATCGTATTTGGAGTCACAAAGGTAGTACATTCATTTTTCATTCGTTCACTTTGTTTTTGGCAATTAGCTACTGACATTCTACTTGTTGATGTTATGTGGATATATTCTTTTGAATATAAATATAGAAATAAATTGAAGCCATTACATTGGATTTTAAGTCTGTCCATGTGTGTCTTTAATTTCCAACTCTTGGTTAATAATTTAGCAACTACTACAAGCAAGAGTGATCATGGTGTTATTGAGTCCAATGAGTCAGATGGACTTGTGACTGCATCAGAGGTTACTGATGGACTTGATCAAGTAATTATTTTTATTACTTTACATTTTCTTGTTGATATTTTGCCTTTTCATAAACAATTTTATGTTTTTAGGGTATTCCTAGGACAATGTCAACAGCTATTTAAATGAATTGGCTCTATAAAAAGTCTAGGCATCAAGAGATTCAAACCCTCCCTTTTGGAATTTCTTATTTTTGATTTTTTTTAATTGACTATTAATTTAAACCACTTACATCTGTCTGAACGAAGTAACTAAATATCTGTTTTTTAAATGATTCTGATCAGGGATGTCATTTCAGCTTTTTCCAAGGGGGGCAAACCCTTGCACAACTTGAGAAGACAACCTTTTTTGGCTTCTAGCCAAAATTCAGGGGGGAGGGCAAGCCCTTGTAAAATATGAGATGACCTTTTTTTTGCATCTAGTCTAAAATTGGGGGGGAGATGGGGCTGTGTCTGATATTAGTTTGGTTGACTTTCCAGTTACATGTGATAGCATGCTGCAATCAATTATTCATTTAATCTATTAATCACCATTAATTTGTAATTGAAGAAGCACTTAATTACAGTGCTAGAAATTTTGTTATGACGTACCCAATTTTTATGGATAATTTTCTTACAATTTAACATATCTTGCTGACATTTTAAGCAATTAAACAAAGCACCAGTCGTAAGCATCATGCAAAATTTCCTTTCATGTGGGTCAATGGTTACCATAAATTATGCAAATGAACCATTTTTGGCCTGGAAATATTATTAGGACAGTTTCCGGGCTCGTTTCATCAATTTCAAGGTCTTATTGGAAAGATCAAACATTAAATTGTCATTAAAGAAGGCTATGTAAAGGAGTGTGAAATTCAAAACTTCCTTACTAATAGTAACTAATTTTAAAGTAGTTAACTACAATAGTTAACTTTTTTTTATAAAAAGTAGTTAGTAACTAATTTTAAAGTAGTTAACTATTTTTTTTATAAAAAAGTAGTTAGTAACTACTCCTTAACTACTTGCATAGTAGCTAACTACTTTTCAACTATTTTTTAACTACTTTTCAGTTGACATTTGATAAAATTAATTTTCTGGACAAACAAGACATGATTTATTAGCATATTTATTTACACTAGTGTAACATTATCAACAAAATTTTATTGTCCAAATTAATCAAAAACAGAAGTGTACAATGGATGTTTTAGGCGATCTCTTAAAAAAATCATCATGTCGATATGGTTATCCGATAATTTACATCGTCTGTTACTACTTGGAAAGTTATTTTCAATATTTTGTCCATATAAATTATGTTCAGTGATTCAAGTGTGATTTTTAAATAATATTTTCCTAACTTTTTTAGCCGCTTGTACAGGTAGTTCAAGGTAAAAACCAAAGCAACTAGGACACCGGTGTGTTGTTGATAGTTGGTCTTAGTCCGGGTTTCTTTTATTTTCTCCAGGACAGGAATAATTTTTTGTACTTCGAGCAGTAATAGTTGGGCTTTTGGTGGCACTAATTTAAAAACCCGTTAGATTCTTCTGACCTTTGTATCGACAGGAATCGCTGATTACTTCGACTTGCCGGTTAAACAAAGGTAAGATGTGAGTCTCGAAGAATTTATTGGATATGTCTGAATTTTAATTTGGCTTCGATATTTTAATAAATCATCGTTGTTGCTTTCATATTATGTTTAATTGACTTTTAGTGATAAATTTTGAATTTAAAAGATATATTGGAAAAATGTTTTGTTAGGAAATTCTGACAGGTAATTCGTTTTTGATGAATGTTGTACTTTATTGTATCTTATTACAAGCTACATTTGATTTTTATGCTGTTATATTACATCAAACCAATACCACATATTGCTTCAGCAGCAGGACATATTTTGCTGGATAAAGCACAATAAATTCGGCAAATGAGAAATATTTTCTGAATTTGAAAATGTTTCCGATTAATGACAAATTAAGAAATTGAATAAAATTTAATTTTTTTAAACATCCATTGGTCAAAAGATCGATACTGCTTCCGTGACCAATGCCACGATGTCCTCAGAGCGGGTTATGAATACAATTTCAAGTAATAACTGATACTTACATAAATTCTCTGACTTATTTGAAACGAATGTGTGTTTTTGTTTAGTTTAAATCTTGGCAGCGTATATTCTTAAGTCTGAAATGCGATGTTAAACAAATGCAATATAGTACGCGACCTATCGGAAGAGAGCTCTTAAGGTTTGGAGTGACCAGGTGCTAAGTGTCTATGTCCATGACGAGCCATAGGTTTTGAGGTACGCCCTTGAACATAGTCAACACCAAAACAAGCACACGAAAATATTGATAGCAATTCTGAAAAGCAGTTTGTGAAGATGATGCGAGTTGCTAAGAGATGATTGTGCCGAACGAAATGTGAAGAAGCTTCGTGAGCCACTTTCAGTCACGTGATGAGATGTTCTCACGACAACAACGAACTCCCGAAAGTTCTAATTGAAGTAAAGAATGAATCTGATAACGTTCGATACGATCGTAACTGAAGTTTGTTGTGATTTGTTTCGAAATGCAATATCGGAGCTTTGTCTTTGAAGAAGTTATTATTACTTGACGATTCTAGACATTTTAGAAGCATTGGGACTTTGTTCACAAGATAATTGTATATACAATTGTTTTAGAGTAATATATTTATCATCCCTGCTTCTTTCAATCATAACAGACAAATGTTTTTAGACAAATGACTTCTTGAAGGCACAAAATTTATCCTTCAAACAAAAAACACCATAAGAAAAACATAAAGGCATAGTATACGATCATAACAAGCAGACAACATGTCTATAGAAACAATAATGGCTTAAAAACATTTGAAACCCTGTTATTTCCATGATGCTGAATCGGCGCTGAATAGGCCCGGTGAGTGTTCCATCACTTATAAAGCGTTCGCCTCAGAATTGTGGTATATTGTGATTTTGATGATTACAGAAGTAAGTTCTTGATATTGGAGAGAACTTCTGAAAACATTTATATTACTATACATTCTAGGCTTTACGTGGAATTTCGGATTATTGATGAAATGAAGTTAATTAATTGATTTGTTCGTAATGGCTTTAGTTGAAATCTGCAATCGAATTTCTCTTGTACAACGACACGTTAGTAGCAGTTTTTACTCTCAAATAGTTCGTTCATACTTTACTACGAACATGCATGCCTTTAGTAACTACGTGTGCATGTGTGTGTTGTGCTGTCTTCGAGATCAATTAAATTTCTTTCTAAAAGTAACTCTACTCGTCATATATTATTGAATGGAAATAATTACTGGTGGAGTTTCTGTTGTAGTTACTGGAAATATTATTTGTAGAAGTTGTAGCCCTAATATTGATAGAAATAGAAATTATACTATTATCTCATTAATTTGAATTCCTGGGAAATTGAGCGTGTTCGTGAATAAGCTTGTGAGATGTCGGTTTCAGACATTCACCTCTTTCAGATTATCTCAACTTCGTCACAACTCTTTTCTGCCCACAACTAGCTGTGACGAACTTGGCTATATTCAGAAATTCTTATACAATTTCAAAAAGCGCTTCATAATACCTGGCAATTGGAAACTTTTGTAAACAATGTTGAAGTCGTTTGTTTGTCTCTTAAATCGATCTAATTCATCAGATACCAGAATATCGGTTCTTCATGAGTGTCTCCAGATCTTTCTCAAAGTTTTAACTTCTGTCTATGATGGTTTTCTGGGATTTCATCTTGAGGTGAAGTTTCTGCCTATGGACAGGGGCAAAGATGATGATGAAGCAATTTTAAAGATCAGAAAGATTTTCCTCTATGGAGAAAGCTAAAATGACTAGAACTTGATCCTATCGATTTAATGTAATAATATCTTCTAAACACAGATTTAGCATCACTTAAAGATTCAATATCGCCTCAATAAGCGGGAACATTTCAACTCTTTTTAATCGATTTCGGGGTGGTTTTTAATCTATTTATTCTCAGAAGTGCAGGTGGATAAAACATAAAAACATCATAAGCGACAAATTATGTGTTAAATTATAATAAATTTATTATATTGGTCTCTTGAGAATTAAAAATTGCAGCAATAAAACTAAAGTCTGATTTATCATAGTATATATACTAATGAATGTTTAAATGCTAAAAGTCTTAGAAGGCTTTCTTATTTGTTTAATTATCTATTTGATTAGAGTCCGTTTCATAACTAAGATGATTTGGACTCAGAAGGCAACACAGTCATCCTGAACTTTTAAACACCATCCTTAACCCACATACGCTCTCTTTCCGCTTCATTTCTTACTTTTTGTGGAGAGATAGAAGTTTAAAGGTGAGTGGAGTTAGGTATGAGTAAGCTTGTGAGAAGGCCATTGTTGCATGCACACCACTGAAGTGAAGCATTTACCTTAATCAGTCTTAGGTCTTTCCTGTGCGGCTCACTGTTGAGTGGGTGGTTTTACACTCTGCTTTTGAGCTGTGATTCTTAAATTATGCGGAAAGTTTAGTGGACTCTATGATTTTAATTAATTGAGAGAATTAGAATTCTTCAGTTCGGATGCGATTTTAACCAGGTAAACTTTGGAATTGTATGTTTGGGAACTTTAAAATATTGAGCCTTAATTCTCTGCTAATTTAGTCTGGATTTTCGTAAATTGTAATCATTATACTAGAAATGAATCTTATTATTGATGCCGATGTCTTTGGCTGTGAAAATATTTTGTTTTGTCTTCAAACTATTATTTCACGTAATACAAAAAGTGACTTATATGTATTCAAATCTGTTTAATGATTTATTTAATGATTTGTATCTCGTGCTCACTTGCACCAGATGGCATAGTTCTTTGGTTAAAATAAGATCAAAGTGTGAAGAAATGGATTCTTTGGCTTTGATTTGAATGCACTTGAATTATTTCAAATGCTGTTCTGACCCATTTGAGACTTCGTTTAATAAGAAAACTAATTATAGTTAGTAGATTACAAACTCAATGAAAAGCAAGCTTAGCTTTAGAATTTGCATCTGCGATCAATTAGACAAAGAAACCAACTGATTGTTTTGTTGAGCATCCGTGATTTATTGGAACAAATTTATCTTTCTCACGACCAACCGAACCCTTCATTCATCTGTGATAAATGTTATTAATTTAATCTGATAAGAGATGGATCCCATCTATCAAGTGTACTCAGTGTTGTTATATTCTGCTTATTTTCATAGTTATCTACTTTCAAATTTTAGTATGGTAGACAAGTTCATGGTAGGATTTGAGCTTTGTGTGACGTAATCTCTCCCTGACATGTCAAAATGTTTTTCCACAATATGGGATATAGTTGAGAATAACCATATTTCTATATTTTTATATTTGATGCATAGTAACTATTTTCAGTCTAGAATAGCCTGCATCCTAATAAGCAACATTCGAATCAACAAGCTGGTGTAGTTTAGTGGTCACTTGTGCTTCTTATGCTCACAAATAACATAAAATATACAAATAATTCTTTGACATGACAGACGGTTACACAAAGACCAATCTACAACGCATGTCATGTTCCATCACGTATAGTTGATAATAAGATCATCTCTGCCTTAGGTCCGGTTTGACAACATTCTGCCTAAGCATCCCTAGAGCTACAGCGAAGCATCTGCTTATTTACATGTAATTGTCTTTATGTGTTTCTTCGATATCGGGTCACAATTTTTATATTTAAGAGCAGACAGTAATGCTCATTGGGTGACCTTTGTCACAATTTTTATGCAAATTGACATTGATTAAAGTGATTAACGTTGACTTAGTCTATAAATGAATTTTCTGTTAGAGTTTAAGTTAATTTTTACTCAATTCAAAATTAGAACATTTTTAGTTAATTCGAGAGAGAAATCCGCTCAAGTTTAATATCCTGTAAGCTCATATTTCTACGATAAGGATAAGATTAGATTTATATGTTGGCTCTTTCGCTGATAAATTTAAATTGAGTTACTGGCTGAGTGGTTCATGGAGGGAAATTTGATTTGTTTGATTTCAGGATATTTTAAGTCTCTGATTCCGAAAGTAGCTAATATAATCGTACTCAATCTACCTGATTCAATTTTGCGCAGGTAGACCGACATTGATTTCCAATTATTTATAATTGTCAACGTGACTTTGAAATCATTAACAAGTAAATTTACGTACATTTTACTGAAGACAAGCTAGTGGTTTGGCATAAAATATTGGCAAGAAGGCAGTTTGTCTGGAGAAATTGGACAAACATTTATTGTCTGATTCTCCGATGGCAATTCGTTGAATATTTGCTGAATGGCACATGTACGTCTGAAAAACTTCAAACTTTCATAAGTTCTTCTTGACCTCTATGGTGCCTAAACCTTTGATGTTGGTTTGGCTTTAATTATGAAGAATGGCGATATGTGACAGCTCCCTTAATTGATGCAAAGTGGGTCGTTTGTTAGCATTAGAGAAAAATTTTTATTTGATTTTCTAAAGGCTATTTTATAAAGACCTTGAGATTTGGCTGCTATAAAATGCTAATTTAGTGTTTAGTTAAATCAGATTAAAAATAATTATGCAACTTCTTTTTGAATCGAGTGCTGACACGTTGGTTGCTGATTGGCGAGGTCTGTTATTACTTAACTATTACGTTTTGAAAAGAATTTCCCACCTTTGTGGCCTTTTTAGTTTTTGGAGTCAATTTCTGGCTTAAAGCACCATGTTGCAACAATCGCTTTGGTGAAATAATTGTCACACGCGTCATCAGATAACATTTCAATAATTACCTAACCTTAAACATTGTACTGAGCTAATTACTTTCCATTAATTTATCTTTGCATTGCACACATTATTTTGGAAACTTCTCACTAACGTATAAACATTTCTCACGCATTGATGATCGGAATTGATGTCGAAATATAACCACGAAGTAAAGGAAGATCTTGGGAAATCAAGCTAGAAATTTACATCTTGATAGGGGTTGTGCTCTAGATTTTGTTGAGAACGGTTCTGTTAGCGGGGCTTTGGAGGTAAGCATTTTGTTTTGATAGCCTTATCGGTTTATTAGTTGTACCTTATCATCCCATTATTTAGCGATGAATGTAGCAAAGCCAGCAGCCGTTATTGATTGGACGGTCTTTAGAATTCGTGCACTCTCTTATTCTGCTCTTCTGAGTTTTGCATTTTAAACGTTTCTTGAGATTCTAGAATGCATTCAATTGAGGTCTGTCTCTGTGGCGTGATTGTCTATGCAAATAACGTTCAAGTGCTTCAGGTGATTCAGGGACCATCAGCATAATCACCGCTGGATATTCCTAACAATTGCAGTTATCATACCTGTTGAATTATTGTGAACAAACTTTTTAGTTCGTGATGAATTCTTAGCGAGCTTATATTTACATATAATTAATTATATCAAGAAGACTCAAAACAATGACTTCTACTAATTAACTTAGCATCAATTTCTTAATTGACCGTCACAAACAGCTCAACCAAGAACTCCCAAGAGACTAATTCAGACGAACGGTTTCATAATCATTATCATCGCACGAAACAAATTGTAAAGTAGATGTAATATGTCAATTACTTATTTATTTAGTCCAGTTATTTCAAAGGCATTCAAGCGATGAACTATGCATTGTATCTCATTGGATAAAGCCTGTCTGACGTCATCGGCGTGGAAACAAACAATGCACCGAAATGAATTGATAATTGGCGTTATCTCGCTAATCGATATCTAAGCAGAATCCATTCACGTGATGGATACATAATCGAGATGGTTCGTTACTGGTCCCTTATTTTACCTCCCAATCGGAGGCCATATTTGGACCTTTGGACACCTTTGGCTCGTTTCATTTTAATTAGCAATCTTTTATTTGCTCCTAATGTAAAGTACTGTAATGCCTGCACCTTTTATGAATATTCATGAGGGATGCGTTCTGTTTGTTTAAATTTATAGCTTAAACTTTTGAGTTTTAATGAGTCTTAAATTTTCAATTTAAAAACTTTAATCGTCACTCGCTCCACTCGTTTCTAAACTCAATGGAAACTGTTGGAAACGACCAAAGAACGGAAATGAACTTAGTGGGTCGATGGAGTTGATTGTGTAAACTATTTATTCCTCCATTTCATTTCCAGTACATTCACGTCGGTGGTTGGAAGAATTGGGACTGAACACCTGATATCTTTCGTGAGAAGGTGGTAGAACCAAAATGCTCCTCGAGTTTCTGCAAATGTTTACGCAATCAAAGCATTGAAATGTGTTTGTGCTATTTACATTTGAAGCTGCGTTGAGCCGTGTTAGACGTATTGTGTTTTGATTGTAAGGAATTTTGAGCGACAAACTCAGAAGACACGAGAAGATTGACACAAACATAAATTTCTGTCACAATTTCTACTAGAACTACACAGTAATTTCATTTATTGCATTAATGGCAATAACCGTTATTATTAGTTGTACTACTAATTTCTAGAAGCCATTGTTTTCTCATGATGGCAGCACGGGATTCAAACCCCGCTGCGGGAGCACCATCCTAATCATCTAGATATGCAACGGACGTTAATAAAACATTACTTTTTTGTTTTCTAAGAGCGTTGCTACCTCGATCAAGTCTGTCAAAGTCACGCAACATAACCTTGAAAACACGTTGAGGCAGACGATTGTGCAAAGACGCACACACAAAAAATGCACCTCCCACTCTGGTCCACCTAGCACGTGATCGTTTCGATGGCCTCCATTGAACGAGAAGCTGGTGTTACCTTGGTCCTTTCATTTCAAATCCATCCACTCTTCGCCGGAGCTCACCCGATTAGTTAGGCCGAGCATTTATGCTAATTTGAACTCGCCTCAGGGTATCCTAGCCCTAAGATTTGGGTTCATTGTTTCGAGACTTGCTGTTAGCTGGCTTCGCTTGCTTGTTTCTCCACACAGTTTTGTCTAGTGAATCATACGTAAGTGTTTTTTGCTTTCGTTCCAAAAGGATTTTCGCCGGTTATCCTCAGTGGTTTGTCGGAGTGGAAAAGTAGGTGGTTAAGACGAAATACGATGGTTATATAATGTTTCGGAATCATCTTTTAAGTTATTTTTTCTGGAAATTTTATTAATTGTTCGAATATGAAATAAGTTTGAAATGAACAAAATCATCATCGTACCGAGAAGCCCACGCCTTTATCGACCGTACCTGAACAAATGTTCACGCAGACGATATGCTTGCTTAAAAGCTGAGCTACTTTCAATGACTGTTAAAAATATTTGTTAATTATCACATTTTACTTTCTAAATGCTAGATTTATTCGGCAAAATTTAGGTCTGTTCTGACGGATAACATTTTTGGTTGATGGATGTTACAAATGTCTAATTAATTATGTTTTTATGTCATTAATTTTTTATTTTGTTTTAAAATTTAACCCTCGTTAACGATCGCTTTTAATGGAGACATTAGCCCTCGCGTCGTACGCAAATTAATGCATCTGAGGCGTTTTATCACGATCACGATGTAGTGGGAAAATTAGTTGCTTTGAATCGATGTAAACTGGGTGTAGCTTCTTTTGATACTTCGTGAATAACCGGGGGAAAAAAATTACCGGATTATGTTTGTTGTCCTGTCTAGACGAATATGTTCATCGGGAAAATATGCCTTCTTCATTCTCGAATGATGCTACACTTTTTGAATGATGTTTATTTGCTAAGTTTAGTCAACTTTGGATCCATTTGAATTCGACGACGGTATTATTTTGTAGTTCTGCTCATTTAGTTATTAGAGAGTAACCAATGCAATGTTACTTTATTCTTGTTAAGTAGTAACACCCCATGACATATTCTGACGCATTGCAATCTAAGTTGCTTCATTAGAATGGAATTCCTAGAAGTAAGCAAAATTCAATCATTCATAATATAGTGGCACAATGTCAGAGTTTGGCGTGCAAAACAATGCTTAAGAAATATTTTCAGCATTAGCAGGGTTATACTGGCCTTAGCTTCCAGGGATGTGCACAATTCCCTAGGGGTTTTAAGTCGCATATATTATCTTCGCTACAAAACTCATGTGATCAGTTTGTTTTAATCCGTCCTAATCATCTAGTTATGAAATGGACGTTAATAAATAACCAACCAACCAACCAACCTTTGTTTTAACGCAACGTTGGTGGTGATCGATATTATCGTATTTCTTCGTAATGTCATAAGTAAATATATTGCAGTAATTAAATAATTAAAATTGTTTAAAAATAAAATATAAAAATTTTTGCAAAGAATATACAACAAAACGAATGCATCGCGAAATTATTGCTGTGAACATTTACAATTCTGTGTGTTTATCCCGCGTACTTCCCGTGTTTTTTTTTGAACGGTCGTGTTTTCGGTGATGTTTTAGGTGGTTCTCACAGATTTTATTTTCTCGTTTTCAGGATTTAATTGGCCAAAGAAGATTCTAAGTGATAAAAAGAACAATTAGCAAAACAAAAGATTCATTTTCATCTTTTCAAACAAAGACGAAATCCTCCGGTTTCATATTTCAACAGACTCCTCTTTTTCTGACGATATCTTGAAACTAGAGGACCCTTTCAGAGATTTGATCGTCACCGACCATCCACCCAGCATTCGGGTTTCTGTAATAAAGATAAAGCAAATTTGCAAGGCACTAAATTTTACGAAAGTTAGAAAAGAAAAGCGAAGAAAAAGAGCGAGGATATGCCTGTTTTTGGAGGAATGCATGTTATATACCTCTTCTGTAGCTTACTTCTCGCAACCGCTCATTCAGGAGATGGTAAGTGATTTATTTACTTGTTATTTTAAAATATTTTACATTTTCGACTCGATATCCTAATAGATTATTGCATCAAGCAATGCATATCAAAATGTTCTTGTCAACGGTTGGGCTTATTATGCCTAGTAGTTTCAGTGAAAGTTGCACTCTGCTGCATAAATTATCTTCATTTTATCGTGGAGTGCTAATTTAAATTTCGTAGTTTGTCTTGCATTCCTTTCAAAACTCCTATTCACACATTCTTAGATGAACACTGTATTTGCATTATTAGAATATAAATGCACTAATTATTAATATAAACATAGCAGTTACATAAAATGCTTGCATCTGCATGACACTTACATTATCCTGTGACTTTTCCACTCTGATGCCTCGAAAGCGGTTTACTTCCGTCAACTGAGACAAAGTACCTCTACTGACATACCGTGTTTGAGCACGTTTAGCTGAGGAATCCTGATTAATTTCGAGGCCTACAAATCAGAATGTAAGCACTCGCTAACCTGCGCTGTAAAAGGTGCTTCGGTTTACAGGGGTTTACAGCATTAGAATAAGGAAGACGAAGGTGGAGACTGGTTGTCTCACCGCGGGAAGGATTACAAAGGATGAACACGTGCTTGCGTTACTCTCCTGTGATGGGGTGGACCGATGCGTGGATTTGTGTCATATTTTGCTTCTCAGATTTTGTAGTATCTATGCTTAAGATGTTCTGAGATGTATCCGTGGTATTTGATTACGAATTGGTTATAAATTTACAAACGATCACGATTAACGCGTTAAAGAAGTGATTATGTAGTCCCGATGTTTTACGTTACCACATGCAGGCTTTACTTATAAAAGTCAAATAACTATTAAGTGCACATTTTAACAGCTACGTTTCTCTAATTGCTTTTTTTTTAAGCTAAGGAAGTCATTTGTCCAATCGCTCAATGTTTGTCTTTCAGCTACTGTTTGGCTGCCTAGGAAGACTTTGATGTGTTGCTAATGTTTTAACAAATACTAAATGATTATTACTTTTATTATTGTTGTTACTCTTGTTAGTGATTTCAATTTATGAACCAATAATTCCTTCGAACTAATCGTAACAATTAATTTGAGAATTTCTAGAAGAAATTGCTTGATTCTTGTTTAAATTGCCACCGCTTGTAACTTTACGAGATTCACGTGATCATTAGTGATAGGCTTTTGTTGTTGATGTTGTCGTTATTAAATTACAACCAATCTAGATAAAAACCATGAGAAAACGTCATCTTAGAGTTCTGCAATTAATGATATTTCTATGGTTATTTGTCTTGTTGTAATTACTCTTGTGTGAGTGACGTTGTGAGAATCAATAAGCCACTGTAACTTGTATGACGTGTTATTGATTTTATTTAACCATTACGAAGTATGTTTTTGTTCAAGTGACATGACAAATGATTGCAAACAGTGTTGTGACCATAAATATTGTTAATTTTTTGTTAACAACCACGATACATGATTACATTATAATCAGGTGGTCATAATATATGTATGTTATTACAAAGCTCATTTCTTAAAAGTTGTTAAAATGATTACATATTGAGTTGAAAGAATGCAGCTTAGTGGTGACATTGTTAACCCTAAAAACATTGACAACATTTGCAGTCATGTCGTTAATCTATTCGTTAATCTATTCGAGTCACTTTTATGGGAGGTGTGCTGCTGATTTGTGGCATGGGTTCGTTTATATGGATCCATATATCTCCTTGCTCACTCCATTCATCAACTCATCATCCATCCGACCACCCCTTCATCCATCCATCCATCCATCCATCCATCAATTCATCAAGTCTTAATCTTAGATAGAGTAGTGAGCAAAGTAAATAAGGTATTGTTTGGAAACAACAAACGTCCAAGTAAGGATTTGTATCTTCCCTCACTACAATGGAATGCGGTCAAAGTGCCTCTGTTTTCCGTCTAGATGTTATTGATGTATCGAGGCTCCTGGTAAATCACACGTGCAATCAGGAAGCGGAGTGAGAATGAATGACTGGAGTGGAGGGAGATTGCGATTGAGTGCAGCTTTTGGAAAAGGCGAGGTTTATTTATCCGAGTCAGTGTTTTGCCCTGCGATCTCCAGCGGTGACGAATTTATGAACGAATGAAGCATGAAATATATTGTCTCAGTGGAAGGATAATAGTGCGTATGATACTGCAAAACAAAGATGAATGGCGATCTCTGGCCTATTGTTAAGCGCTACTTTCTGCTCTAAGGATGAATGAGTTATCATCATCATCATCACCATCAACCAAGCTGCCAACGTCTATGCCGTGTAAATGTAACGTTTGCCGTGAGCATCATAACAGATCAAAGGGCGCTATGGATTGACGGACAGGATTTCCTGTAATAAGCTCGTGAAAGCTACGCAGAAGTCACACCTTTTCCATGTTGTTCTCTCACTTCACTCACCATCTCATCTCATCCACCGATGGACCAGCTCATTTATTCTCTTAAGGGTGTCAGGTTTCCTGCCCTCTACAAATCCGCATCATCTCCCACGCTTCCTTGCCTCGGGGGACCTGCGGTCAAAGTTCAACGTGGGCTGACAAATTTATTAGTCATCTGCTCGATTTGCCATTTGGCTGCAAATGTTGCTTTCTTTGTGGAGCTTCAACCAACTTTCGGATGTTTATTTTACGTTGTTGTTACAGATGCCATCAATTAACTTTTAATCACATGATTATTATTCAACGGCGTAGATTCATTGCTTAATCGAGATGCCTAAAATAAGATGGATGTTTACTTATTTGCACATTTTATTATTATTATTATTATTGCTATTGTTGTTGTTGTTGTTATTGTTATTGTTATTATTGTTGTTTTTATTATTGTTTTGAGAAGCAACAACACATTGACCACGACTAGTTAACAAAGGCTAGTATCTGCTGAGTCTTATCTTAATGATAGGTGGTCCAACAAGTACTCATTCCATCACAACTGTTGATGAACAACACTTTAACCTTTGATAATGTTTATTTTATCAGACGTAAACCTTCGCTGAAAAATTCTCAAATCATGTTTTTAAGGAATGTGACTGTTTAATTTTAGGACTAAATAAAGTTAAGGAGGCAGGAATATGCCTCATTGTGATTATGTTTGTGTGCGACGCATCGATACGTATCGCCATAACAACCATCTATTCTTATTTTCTATTTTTAATTATTTCAAATTGAAAAGGAGACTTAAGTGCACAACTTGATTAACAGATGAGAACCACATTTGTTAGTCATTCGTTCATTCACAAGTTGAAAGGCTTTGTTGTCGTTGTTTTTAATGACTGACTTTTGGCAGTTTGTTTGTGCTGGCATCTCGACTTCATTGTTGCGTCGTTCATTCATTCGATCTTTCCTTCGTGAACAGTTGTATACTATCGTCCATCCATCCTTCCATCCGTCGCTCTACTTATTCATCTACTTATCCATCCTCGATCATATGGCTGTCTATTCACCCATCCAATTCTATCCATTAGCATCATCATCATCATCATCATCTTATTCTTAGCTTCACTCATCAAATCGATTCCTTCGCTCATTCACCATTCCATCCACCCATTCAGTTATGCATTCATCTATGCGTGTAGCACCTTCTCTTCCTTAACTTTAGTTTCCAAGCAGATGTCTTGTCAATGTAGACAAGGATCGGGTTGTTCCTGCGTGTTTCTCATTAATCAAGTGACTAATGAATCAATTACTATAATTAACTTTCTTCCGAAGAAGTTTAAACTTTTTTATTTTTTAAACTTAAATCCCCGTATTTGTCTTTGTCAGGTTGGTTGGGGTTGTAGTAAAGCATTCCATAACAATCCATGACATCTTTTTATTATTATTATTATTATTATTATCGTCATTATTATTTATTGTTCAAATACGATTTTATCTAGATATTTTATCTAAATAGGACTATTAAGAAATGCAGCCAGAGAAAAGCATTTTATGAATTCTGTTATCATATTTATTTATAAATTTATTTATTTAGCCACGTCTTTCAAGTGCACAGCCACAGACCAGAATTGAAGTAGTGTAACCAAACCCACATGAGTGGCTCTATTGATTGTGGCACAAACTAAAATAAAATTGAAT
Organism: Whitmania pigra; assembly: GCA_021613335.1. Classification (NCBI taxonomy): domain Eukaryota; kingdom Metazoa; phylum Annelida; class Clitellata; order Hirudinida; family Haemopidae; genus Whitmania; species Whitmania pigra. Next base: position 141,314 of record JAJTWR010000067.1, read on the forward strand.
AATTTTATAAACATGTTAGTAATATTAACTGTAATTAATTAGGCAGGATAATAAAATTAAATATTTAGACCTGAGGCTCGTTTTGGGTAAAAGGTGAATAGGTGATGATGGTGATGGTGATGATGATGATGGTGGTGATGATGATGATGATGATGATTAGATTGACTTGTTATTTTGATTAATTAATTGCCAAATGCTGCTGCTTAAGGTGAATGTTTTCTGAATTAACCACTTGCAGTCTAGATATCTCATCTTAAATGTTTGAATCTTTACAATAATTTCTTGAGTCTTGTTTAAGAGTTTGTATTTCCAAAATTGACTGAACTTTTTGGTTTGATTAAAATTGAGGACTTAATGAGGGATGGTATTAGTGCTGTGAAGAGCATGTTAACCGAACACTTTATTTCTGTAGTAATTTACAACAAAAGGCTATCTTTTCAAACCCTGGTAGATTTGTTCAAGCACCACTCGACTGGTTCTGCCACTCAACCAGCCATTCATTAAGCCACTCATTCCGCACTAGTCATGTCGAGACATTAACCCACTAACCCACTTGCATAATTAACGACATCTAGCAGAAGTTTCCGACTTATGTCCTTCCTTCATATGAGGACGTCAGAAGGTCATTTCAAGGAGTCGTTAACAGCTTAACGCTGCTGAGCTAGCAGCTGATTCAATTCAGTAATTCACCAATTAACTGACTAAGAGTCATTAACAAGGAATAATTGTTCCATTACTTTCTGTACCTTTGTCTTGCCAATTACATGCATCCTTGTAGAGTATCAATTGGTATCCTCTGAACTACTCTTCTGCATTCTGTCATTATCCTCCCTTGTGGCAACCAATAGGATCCTTAATTCTAATTCTAATGCTCATTAATTATTCTCCCGGAATGCATAATTAATGAACATCCTTTAAAGGTAATCTAAAAATTTGTGGTTACCATAAACGCTGACAGGATTGTTTTGTGTCTAGAGTTTAGACAAGTGAACGAAAGTTGAATGAGTGGAAGGATAGTTTATGGTGATAATGGTGATGATGGTGGTGGTTTTCCCTTTTTGAAAGTCCCTATGAACGCTTCAGAAAACAATTGATGAATGTCGGTGATTGTAATATTCATCATTTTCATTCATTTTCTCAACTTTCCGTCATTTCTATTGTTTAATTAATTATTATGTTATTTTATTCAATTAATCTACTACGTTGTGGTAGGTGATTCATCCTCTAAATAGACATTTTAATGTTTATTTATATATTTCACCGTTGAACCTCCCATCATGTATGACAAAACAGTGGAGTCACAACTTGCAGATGTTTTTAATTTGATGATTGTCCAACCAATAGATTTATTTTAGACTGAAATATTATAAAGTGAATGATCCAGTGAAATGAATGTGAAATGAAAGTGAATGAATCATGGTTGTTGCAAATTCACAGCAACAGGCACAACAACAACAGAATGTTGTCAGCTGCTGTTGCTGGAAATGTGTTGTGACAGGTGGATTAATGGGCTGAGTTTGTTGCTTTGGTGACGATGAAGACGACGACGTTGATGAAGTCATTTGCGATATTGATGGAAAGAACATCTTGTACAAAAAAGAATATCTTTTAAAAATCTTTAATCTTTCTCATTGTCATCAGCGATGATGTAATAATTGTTTGCAATAATTGTTTTAAAATATTATAACCAAACTAGGAAATTAAAAATATAGTAATGTAGTAACCAATTGTTCAACTTTTGGTAACAAATTACTGATCATAGTGATCATCAAGATTGCCATCACGATCACAATAATTTCATAATGATCATCATCACCATTATGATTATAATAATATAATGATCATAATGGTTTCAGTTCGACGACCTCCGAGCATTGTGAAGAACCCAGTGGAGATGAAGGACTTCAGGGTGGGAGAAGATGTCAAATTGGAATGTGTCGCTACTGGTCATCCCACTCCAGAGTTAGTGTCTCTCTCTTGTGATTGGTCAGATCAAATGACCCACATTTAGAACGACAATTTGTTAATTAATTTATTAATTGTTATTATTATTATTAATATGATGGAATATAATATGATGATAAGACATAATTATGTAATATGATGCAATAAGATGCATGTGAACAGCTATAGTCTTATACAGATGCGTCCATTAGCAACTAATAGTTTGTATAGTGCTTCTTTGATAGAAGAAAACACCTGTTGGTGTTGGGCATTGAACAATGATGAGTCATCATTGATGAGTATATATTAACTTCTTAGCACCATGGTTATCAATCGCTATTAATACATTATCACGCTTGTAGCTGAATATGATGAATATGGGAGACTGTTATCAGCTTAATTAAATAATTGTGAATTTAATTTTTTATTATGATTTATTATTATTATTTAAATAAATTATTACATCTATTTTCAAATCTACTTACCATTCCATCTGACCACATGATCACTCACTCCCAACAGATACACCTGGTACCACAACAACTACGAAATTCGACCGCCCGGTCAAAGTGGTAACATCCAACTCTTGGCACCAGGTCTGGTCCAGTTGAACTCCCTGACAGCACTTGACGAGGGTTATTACCACTGCATGGCCAGCAACCAGTACGGATCTGTCTACTCCAACTCCAGTCAACTGAGGCACGGAAAAATATCCGAGGGCATCCAAGGTCAAACGAGCCCCACGAACCACACGGCCATCGAGGGCAAGCCCTACAGTCTCGAGTGGGTTTTGTGGACTTCTATGTTGTTAGGATGATACTTGAGAGTGATCACAGTTTAAACACTCAATGTTGTGGGAAGCAGATGAGGCTTAATTAATGTTGCCATCTCATCTTATCGTTTAATTGCTAATTAATTATCACGCGAGAGTATTGTAAATAATTGTATTAGTAATATTAATATTATCATTAAACAATATTTATTAGATGATTATTTTACAGTACTGCTCAATTTTATTGAATTCATCTACAGATAAACAAATTTTTGCATAGTCGCAATGTAAAAAACTGTAAATTACTAAAAAAAAGTATTGAAATACTCATGTTTGATTCTTAATGATTAGTCTTCAGTCTCTCTTCAAATGTTCAATCTTCATTCCATCTTTATTTCCATAACTTTGTTATTATTATTAGATGATTTTTTGTTTAGCTAATTAATTAAACATTACAAACCCAATTACATCCAATCAGGTGCTTCAAAGCAAACAGCGTTCCTTCTCCAATATACACCTGGTGCCTCACCGATTACTCGCCCAACGACAAACTCAGTGCTAAACAAACCTGCTTAGCTGAAGACAAGAGGATACAGGTTGATGATGAAGGTGGGTATCTTACACGTGTTGACGAGGACAGTGATGATAATGATGACTATTAATTGCCTAAATACTTCTTGTGACCACCTCCAACAGGCACCCTACACTTCATGTACGTCCAGAAGAGCGACAACAGGAACGGACAGGTGTACAAGTGCAACGCCCACAACACTGCCGTCGACACGACCAAGGGCGGTGCTTACGCCAGACTGAACGTTCAGGAAAACGCAGGGGGCATCTTCAACTCTAAGCCGAGCCCCATATTCAGTAGCGGTCCCCAAGTGGTGGTCCTCGAAGGTCAAGAGCTGACCCTCAAGTGCTTCTTCTCTGGCTTCCCCGTGGGTACGATGGCTTGGACCAGGTCCTCGCATGGAAACACTCCGAATCCCCTTCCTTCCGGTAGAGTCCAATACAGCAACTCTGGTTATACAGTCAAGATCTCGAGGGTCGAACCATCCGATGCAGGGGAGTACAACTGCGCCATGTCCAATTCCGAGGGTTCTTCCATCCAAGTTATCTCAGTTGAAGTTCACGGTGAGTTATTGTCACTGGGTTATTATTTGGGGATATTTGCATGAATCATTAACTTGCAATGTTGAACATGTTTCTACCAGGCTGTGCCTTGTTTTTTAATTACAACTTCGTGAAGAATCACTTGAGAATCATTGCAATTATATTGAATCATTGTTCTACTTTAGCCCCACATTATTCTATAAATTATTTTATGAATTGTCACAAAGGTTTCATTCAGCATCTGCATTCATTGGACATGTCAACACATGAATTAAAAGCTGTTGTTATTGTCATTGATATTATTTTTATTATTGTGGTTGTTGTAAATATTGATTTACAAATAATTGACCAAAACCATGAAATTATAATTTCTAACAAGGTAGCTAATATTTGGATTTCTAATAAGATACATAACTAGAACTATTAATATTCTCTAGCAGTAAATTTAAAAAATAATATATCCAAGTACTGCTTACACAAGTTACATACACAAATTAACTTTCGATTGCTCATCTCAGCTCGCCCAACCATAACAAGCAACCTTTACCGACCAATGGACCAAAACCTCACTGAAGGAGACACTGCCGTCTTCAATTGCTCACCTCATGCTTTTCCACCACCAAAGATAACTTGGTACAGGAACAACGAGGTTCTAAATGGTGAGTGTTAATGCATTTAGTAGCTGAAGTTGGAGTGGTATGTTGGAAGTTGGAAGTATGGCTTTTGAAAATTTCCATCAGTGATGATTGGATATTGGTTTGAGCCATGTACAATCTTTTTGGACGTGAGATCCAACTCTTGACGACAAAATTGTACATTTTTGTTTGTTACTATTTTCATATTCACAAAACTAGTGATGATGATAAAGATAGTGTGATGAATATGCATATAATAAACATTATGAACATATTTCTAGTCACTTGTTTCAACATCTGTTACGTGATGTGTGTTTAAGAAACAATTAAACAGAGCGAATAAATTGATGGACATCAACAAATTCTCTAATGGTCGACTAATAATAATCATTATCTAGTGGACAATCTTCCCATGAGAATGACCATCAGTCCAGACAATACCAGGCTGACAGTGAGGGATGTAGGCAGGGACCCCGTGGACATTGGTGGAGTTCAAGACGGTTCAGACCTGGGGGTCATTCAGTGCTTGGTGGAGAACAAGCACGGAAAAGTTTTCTATTCTGGATTCTTGAATGTACTCAGTTAGTCAATTAATATTTATTTACTGCTATCATTCCAGACATGATGATTTTTTTTATTTATGATTATGTTGGTTATGATGTCATGATGTCAGTAATGACAACTACATATATTTTGTACATTTTCAATCAAAACTCAATGAGTAATAATCAATATGAATAACTTATCTGATTGGTCAGTTGAATGAATGTTACAAATGATTGGATGAAAATTATTGGTCCCTTGTCCAATCAAGTAATTCAGAAATTATTTAATTCTTCCAGAAAAGACCAAAATGACCCGGATACCGAGTGGTAACATGGTCAGTGCCAGGGAAGGGAACACCAAGTCCCACATCTTCCTTTGCGATGCCACCACGGATGACAGCACCCCACTCAGTCTCAAATGGTACTTCAGCCCGAGCGGTAAAGAGGATGCCTTTGAAAACCTTTACCCATATCCTGATAAGGTTTGTTTTTTTCATTATTACTGTTATAATCACCATCATCATCATCGTTAAACCCAATCATTCATTACAAAACTTCAGATCACCATCAAAGAAGGCAACAAGTCAGTTGAGATAACAGTCAGAAACTCATCCGATTGGAACCAACATGGAGGACACTACAAGTGTGTCGCTGACAACGGCTACTCGAAGGTCGAATCCATCGCCGTCCTTCACGTCGAAGTACCCCCGACCACAATCACACCTGGTAAACCACGCTGAGAGGATCAAATTGAACCTCCTGAGATTTCTTTGAAACTTTTGTTTGAAATTTTTATGAGTTGTTGATGAAATTGCAGTCAAAAATGAAGCTTTTCAGAGTTTAATTTGTTTAGTTAGTCAAATATTTAAGAAATAAAATTATTTATTACAATAACATTTATTAAATTATAAATGATAGTAACTGGACATGCAGGTCCAGGATGGTTATTATGAAGAATAATTACTATTAATGACAAAAACATTATAACTTATAGAAGCAGCCGAATCGAAGGAAGCCAGTTTTCCCTGGTGGATCATTCTACTCGTCTGCCTCATTTGCCTCCTCCTCCTCTTGATTCTTTTCTGCTGCTGGTGTTGCTATAGGAACAGAGGAAGGGAGTACAAAGGTGACATACGTTTTATATTTTAAATTCTCATGGTAATAATGTAAACTCGGCTACTTTGTCATGAATATTTAGGAAATTATTTTTCTAAATTATTGTGAAATTCCTGATTATTTGTTGCCAAATTGCTGCAACAGAGTTTTACTTAGCATGCAATGAGACGTGATGCCGGTTATATTGTATAAAAAGTTTTATCTTTAAAACAAATTAATATTAAAATAAATAGAAAGTTTATTAGAATGTTATTCTAGAATCCCTGTTACCATAAGGTGGAACATCTGAAAGTTTAAATTAAGACCAATCATACAATACTATAATGATAATTTGATATTCAAAAGTTGATCTTTGTTAAAATTATTGAATAAATAGTCATAAATAAAATAATATTCAGAAGTGTTAACTCCATCTTTAATTCCAACCTCAGTCGACAAGAACGAGAGAAAGAGTGGAAACGATCCGATCAAAGAACTCAGCAGCACCGCATTTGCCGACTACCAGAGGCCGTAAGTTCACCTTTCATGGCGTAACTCGGCTTCGTCGGATTCCTAGCTCGCCGATGTTTCGGCATCTTTTACGCTCTCATGGCTCTCGTACTCAGTCTATATTTGCATTTCAGATTAGCAATGGTGGGAAAACTAAGTTCTTAAGGAATGTTCGAGAACACGGCCAATCACAAATAATTGTTTCTTGGCTGTGCTCGTGATTAACAGATGGTCTTGTTGAGTCGATAATAACATTTAGAGCGCCATTATCAAATGAATATGATCTCACAATAGAGCTTTCATTAAGTTTAGGATCACACAGATCACATGTCCTCTTGTGCATTGGTTCATTGAGTTCTCACTAAATGCATTTCAGGTCTACAGACCCACTGAGGGGCAGCAGGGCTTCCCTTGGGAGCTCCATCAAGATGGACAGCGATGACGAGGGCAGCCTCAACGAGTACGGGGACATCGACGCAGGGAAGTTCGGCGAAGACGGTTCGTTCATCGGAGATTACAACAGCGAAAACAGAAGGAACCACAGTGGCTACCATCGCGTTTAAATCCGTCACGACCTCATTTTCTCATCCTGACATTTTTCCTCCTGAATACGTTTCTATTTAAATTTATTTTTCATCTCGTCATGAAATTACTGATGATGAGGGACGATTACTCCTCATTTCTGATTTTTAACATCTGAGGACGTGGTGGACATGGCTATGATGGACAGTCTTTATTGTGTGATGATGGTGACGATGTTTATAACCTAAACTAAATAGAGAGACTTTGTTCTCAATCCTGTTATTTTCATATTTATTTATTATTTTTATTATAGCTAGCGCTGTCTTTAGAGTATATTTATCATTCAGCAGTTTATTTGCACGATAATCACGAGATCAGGCGACAATTTTTGTTTTCACAATTATTTTGAAATGTTTTGTTCACATTTCAAATAGTCCTTGAGTCTTCAAGCTCCTAATGACGCGAAATGCTTGCATTTTTTTGGTCTGTCGGTTTTGATTGGCTATTTACCTGTCCAGGTGGACTCTTGGCGATTGTAAATATTCAACTTTTTATCTTGAATCCGGGACATTGGAAACGTAGCTGATTAAAGTAAGAGCAGCCAAGTTAGCGCAAGTGTCGTTTCATGATCAAATGTGGCCTTTAAGTGATGTTGAACGCTATTGTCGTAATGTCCGCTTGTTTTTGTGGCTTTCGTGTTTTTGAGCGCATGCCGCCGTGTCCATATAGCTTTGGAGTGAGAATAGTGGCTTGTGTTTTTATTTCTTTCGCCATTATTATTATTATTATTATTATTTGTTGGGCCATTATTATCATGTCTATTTTTGTTTAGTAACGCCATTATGGTTTAGAAGTCTTCCACCAATCTTTATTTCAATCTTGAAACATGCTTTAAACGAAACGTACGTGATTTTTATTTCATCTTCGACCAAATTTCATCACACATTCTTGAAAAGGTTTCATGGATTATTCATAATATAAAATTTAATTCATAAGATAAAATCTTTCTCCTGGAGCACGTATTTCATCCATTTGGAGAGCACTTTTATGAAAAATCAGGGGCCAAATTTGAATCGCTTTCATCGTCATAATTTCCTTTGAGAGTTTTGTACCATGAACAAACTGTCAATATTGCTGACGTTTCTTGCTTGTCTTCAGAGTAACCACTACCGTTGTACCTAACTATATAAGCAATAAGTGAAACCTTAATTTTTCTTGTGATTTCACTCAAGAACCTCTGAGTTAGGTGGAGATAATAGTTAAACCAAATGGAAAAATGTAATTAAAAATTTCAGTCCGGAGCTAATATCTCGATGTCGCGGAGGCGTGAAAGTTGTGGAAATCTTCAGTTTGATTATTTTTATTTCAGTCGCCAGAGTAGTTTATTCAAAAACGATAGTAAATTATTGTAAAATGTAGGCTCAATTAATTAGCAGTTTGATTATTTTTATTTCAGTCGCCAGAGTAGTTTATTCAAAAACGATAGTAAATTATTGTAAAATGTAGGCTCAATTAATTAGCAGTTTGATTATTTTTATTTCAGTCGCCAGAGTAGTTTATTCAAAAACGATAGTAAATTATTGTAAAATGTAGGCTCAATTAATTAGCACCTTCCAACCTCCCCGACCTACCACCCTATAAATTAATTAAATTTATGCAATTTTTGATTAACTGTTCAGGGGTGATTTTGAAGCTAATGCCAAACTGGTCGGCTTATTTATTTATCATTCGCCGGGTGGCTAAAACTAAAATTCACATTAAACATTTTCGGGCAATAAAAGGAGAATCCCTGCGAAAGATGAGGCATGGCGTGTGCGCACCGAGCCCCGATCTCTCTGAATTGTAAAATAGATCCGCAAGTTTTCAGAAAAAAACTTATCTGGTAAGTTATCAACAAACCAACAACAACATAGAGATCTCTGAAGGCGTACATTTTCTCGAAATACTGGAAAGTTTCCGCAGACTCGATCGATGCAGTAACCATGCAACGAACTGCTTAACTACTAAAAATGAATCAAATGAAATTCTCTTAAGAGGTCAACATTTTCAAATGGCATTAACCTATCCAAACTTTTAAATTGTAAGATTGGAATCACCATGAAATTTAAAATCAACTTTTTCATCACACCATGCCAGCATGGTCAGAATCAGACGCAATTGCAGAGAGCATATCATAAGGAACATTTTACAACCTCATATATCTGTCAGGAACTCAACCAATTCATCAATTCAATCATCTAATGTAAAGGCCAGGAAGAGATTTTCTACACTAAAGTTGCCTTCATCTTGCATGCATGGGCAATCAAAAGTGAATGAGCCATAAGTTGCACACACTAATCAACTATCACGCAACATCAACTTTCCGAACATAACAAGAATGGAGCAACAAACTCAGAAACATTTGATTAGCGGAATGAATCTAACAGTTCAACATCAAATCAGCAGACTGACTGATAACATACAAGATAAAATGATAAACAATATAAATAAACTAATTAGATCCATTAGGATCCAAACAATGCCTGCTGAACTTTACTTTGCTCCAGCAGGTGGAGTGCCACCGGATAATGTGGCCGCTTTTTCAACTTTTCTGGTCTTCTTGCTTTTGGTCAAACCCAGGAATTGTAGAGCTTCATCTTCAGAGACACTATGGTTGAGATCTCTCCAGTAATTGAACGAGCTGTATTCTGGATCTACAGCCACTGGTGGGAAAATCTGGTCGACTATGTCACTGAGTCTGGAGTAGCTGTAATTGCATGCAAGCGTTTTTTGTAACAATCTTTACCACGATTAAACATATAGTCACAAACACAGGAAAAATGTTAAATTTACGTAGATGAGAATGTTGTAGACTTTTCAATCCTAAGATGTCCCTTAGTATTTACAATGAAGATTCTTTCTTTTGGAATGCCAACGTTATTGTAAGCAAAAACATCCTGAATAAATTTAAAACAATGGATAACAATTAGTAAATATAAATTAGTCAACCAATTCTGATGACCCATTGAGTGAATGAATGAATGAATTAATCAATTAATGAGGATTGAAAGCTTAATGTAGTAAATGTAGGAATGACTAACATTCACTCTGTTACCAAATCCAGCCATGAATGGATTTGCAGCTGAAGATGGAAAGAGACTCAAGATGTTCTTCAAGCATTTGATTTTGAACTCCTCTGGTTTTCTTTCAATCACCTCTCTGTAGAATGAGTTCAATCAAACACTGTGTCAATGATAATTTCTTGGTGAAATTATTTACCATGAATTTAAGCTAACAGAATAAGAAATGAAAATCACTGAAGAAGCTATGCGACATCTTGCCTCTTTAATCTAATAAACGTTAAACTTTAGTAGAGCTCACTTCTGAAAGGCATTTCTCAAAGAACTTGGACAGAGCAATAGGGGGCCATCTGGCAGGAGGTATTCTCCCTGTTTGACACTTCTCAAGTAGTCCCTAGTAATTTTTGCTTGTCCAATGGCCCTAGCAGACAGGTAAATAAACTTGTAACCATTTTGGTTGATGAGAGTGTACAGGTTGGCGATTCCAACTTGGGACCAAATCCAAGTGGAGCTTATGATGGGCAGTACTTGACCCAAAACATCAGACCTAAAACACAAAGCACACCTTGAAAAATAATCATTGCATATAGGCACTTTGTCAATCATCAATCTGATTGGATAAAACTGAAAACATTCTATGCTGTGGATAAATGTGTAAGCAGAATCCTCAAGCATATTTATAAGTATTAGTTCAGAATGGTCCTTTTGAAGAGAAGCAGCATTACTTAGTGATTGTTCCATCAATGTCGGATATGACAATCTTGTCGAACCAGTTCCAGAGGAAGACAGAGCAATGGCACTTTGTGGTACCCTGGTATTTTGTGGTGATGGAAAAGGTGACCTCGTTGCGACCTTCATGAAGGTTCATTAACTCCTAGAATGTGGGCAACAAACCAAGTTATGAAAATAATTAACAAATGTGTTTGATGTGGAACATGTTTAACTCAAATTAATGCATGCTCCTAAGCTATTTAAAAAGTAATTGATAAAATGAAATATTGATGTGCCTATTCAACTATTAAGTTAAGATTATTAAGTTATACACAAGAACTATTATAATCTCAACAAATCAAATTAAAATAATTTAAATAGTGCAGTTTTGCTAGCTTTTTATTTAGCATTTCTGTTGTATTATTTACAATGGAAAGCTAAAGTATTATCACAATTATTAAATTATTAATAAAGTATTACAATTTGCTTGGCACTGAGGGTCAATACTTTAGCATAATCTTCCTCTGGCTTTTTGCTGGCTGGTTGAGCTGTTATGCTACCAAGATATAAGAATAGAATATTTACTAATGTGGCTTGTGAATTATCTGTTATGAAAGGTGGTTAACAAATTACCTACTATTACAAGCTCATTAAATTATGACAAGATTTAACTTATAACTTTCTACTCAACATGTAGCTGGAAAAAATGGACAAAATATTTCTTCATGACAAACCTGTTTGCCATCATTGGTTGTGGTTGTTGCTGTGCCAAATGAAAAAAACATAAATATTTTCAGATAATTAAACATTCACATTGAGTGCAATTCCTCATCAATTACTCAAAAGCAATACAACATGATGTCCACATTTACTGTCTGCTCAATGATGACTTCTCAATGCCTCACCTCAGGAATACATTTTTCCTCAGATCTCAAGTCTTGTTCTGCATTAAGTGGTGCCATTGTTGATTCAGAAGAGAACTGGGTTTTGAACAAGATCCATTAGTTGCAGCCCCACAACCAAATATAGGTTAAAAGCTCCTATTATTTTATTGCTAGGAGCACTTTAATAATTTCACTAGGTCATAACAATGTTTTCAAAATGGCTGAGTTTACTTCATTATGCACAATCGGAGAAGGGCTGGTTTCGGGTGCGGTAAAAGGACCGCTACCGTCGCTTTCGATTCCACTGTCCACTGCCAACTGGGCCACTCTGCTGCCTGTGGATTCCTTTTCCCTGCCACTGAACCAACCTCCCAACCACCTTCTCCTGTGTGAAGTGCTTTTCTGTGGCATGTATTGCTTCATCAGGGAATCTCTGGTCTCCTTCGATTGATAGGCAAATGAGGTTAGTCTGACATATCAATGAAAAATGCTCAACCAAAGCCACTGGCACTGTAAAGCATACTCCAGCACACTTTAAATTAGGCATTATGGAAACAAGTACAGGGATGTTGCATTGACATCTGGTGATCACTGCTGGGTTCAAAACCCAGAAAGTACTTATTACATTTTCACTCACGGTGACTTTTTGATTGGTGCGGGGTTCAAATAGGGTTTCAAGCCAACTTGATATTTTGCTGAAATGTCTACTCACATCTGGCAATGGTTCTTGGAATGCAAGAGTGCACATGATCATGGACGATGCAACTGCCCACTTGAAGAATCTTGACAACGAAGGCGTGAAACAATCAAGAATCAATAAATGGTAACAAATAGCTGCAGCTAATACTATAAGAGGACATGCAACGAATACCTATAATTGTTGTTACTATAACATGACATGCAACAAATGCCTATAATTGTTGTTACTATAACATGACATGCAACGAATACCTATAATTGTTGTTACTTCAAATGACTAATAACCGAGCAGCCAATGGAGTTCAAATCCTAGCAGCTTGCAAGAGTTTCCATCACTCATTAAATCCTTGAACTAAACATCCTTACTATTCTGCTGAACTTTTAAAATATTCAAAGCAATTGCTTACTTTCCACCGATCCGAACAACCAGAGCCGGGTCGTTCAGCAGTGCAGGGTTGGAAGAAAACTGCTTGAAGGTCACCTTGTTTTGCTCAAACCTCTCCAAAAGTGCAGATTCGTGCAAATCTTCTGACCCACCGCAGAGGGACATGTCGATGTTCGAGAAGTTGCAAAGGGCAGGAGTCAAATCTTCCTGCTGCTGTTGTTGGTCTTTTAGGACTGATGTTGCCTTAGAATCCAATCTGGATATTGAGGAACTGTTGAAGACGTGATTGTTGTGCTTCACGAAACCATTATGGGAATTATTATGCATTATTCATGAATATATTACTCCGTAGTGAGATCACATGTTTAAAAGTAGCATTTGTTTCTGCCTTTAATAGTGAATTATCAGATTTATGTTAAGTCTATCAGTTAACCACCTTTGACAAGAACAATAACCAATGTTACCTCATACTCTCCGTGTCACTTGCAGAAAAAGACATGGCCCTTATCCTCAGCTTGTGACCTTCATCAAATGGCACAGGAGAGTGAGGAGCAGAGAAAGGAGACAAGGGTAGACCAGGGTCTGATCTGCAGTCCACATCTTTGGGGAGATCTTGAGCATGTTGAGAAATCTCCTCAAATTTACTGCAATCAAATATTGTGCAAAGTTTTTGAAGATTATGCAACCAGAGAACTATGCAACAATCTTAAGACTTGTTTAAATGATGTATTTAAGAGTCTTGAATGCATTCTTTTGGCAAAAATAAATTAAAACTCATAATTACATAATTAATGTAAACCTTTCAAAATCATGCAGCCACAACAATTTCATTCAAATCTGCGCTAATTAAAAAGTTACTAGTTTGAAATCAATGAAACTCATTGAAATCATTACATTTCCGCTATCACTAATATTTCATTGATCACTGCATTAGAAATATCAATTTCATCCAACATACTTGTTTGGATATATGTAAAGTGACATAAGTTCAGGATCATCAATCAGTTGATCCAAATAAACCCCTTCGGCTTTGCCTTTGGTAGATGTTTCTTTCTTGTCTTGTCCTTGAATTACTGTTGTTAAATGTATAATAACATGTACAATAATAATTCTCAGATCAATATCAAGAGTAATATATCCAATTAAGAAATAACTAAAGACAAGAGGACAAACAGACATTTTCACTGTATTGGTCTTAAGAATTCCAGATAATACATTGGCAACTATCTGAAGAACACAACCACAAAACTTAATGGTATCCACCTTCCTTGGCTTCTGCGGCTTGGCCGACTGCACTGGAAATGTTGTTGTTCCTGTTGTCACTGGAAGGAAGCATTGGATTCCACTGCCAATTCAATTCTTCCAAATTTGAAGCAGGAGAGTTTTTGAGCTGCCTCAGGGAGGAGAGGTACTCATTTTTTGATGGAAGTGACCCAACGATGCTGAGGAAAGAATTATGGAGAAAAGTAATCAAATCAAACTTGGCGTGCGAGTTGGCTCAGATGGATGCGTGCCTGCGAACGGCGGTGAAAACAACAGTCGTTACGTTTCGTGTTTGCAACCCAGCTAAGAAGTGCCCTTGGGTAGGGGCGCTATGTAAATAGTGGATCAATTAAGAAGTACCTTCACGTCCTAATCGGATCCATAAGGCAAAAAATCGACTGAATACAAATACAAATTCAATCCAAATCAAACACAGAGGGTGAGAATGAATTTAAAATGACATCAATAAGCAAATCATTGTAACTTATGTAAATTAGATGTGGAATGCTAAGAAAGTCAAATAACATAGTTTGTCAAGCAAGAGCAAATAATGAATTGACTTGTTGCACAATTATTTTTTGAATCTTTGGAGCCTCTGAGTCTATGCACATGGCACCATACAGATTAATTATTATCATTACATTATTTATACAAAAAAAATGCTCAATGCTATAATAGACATAAATCATCCATGTATAACACAACATAATAGATATCTAAGATATTCTTCTACATCAGAAAAATAATCTTTACTTACCATCCCTGATAATCTTCAGTGCTGCTGTCCACCTCAGCATCAGAACTATTGTCACTGAGAGCTTTGACTTCTATTGGCAATTTCAAATCTTCCAAAGAAATCTCTGGCAGACTGTTGCATCTCATCTTGGAGAGGGGTATAATTGGCTCGTCGGATTCATTGCATATTTGTAGCCCACAATCCATTGGAATCGTGCCCTCCTCCATAATAATGGTCACATCCTCTGAAGTTGCATTTATTTTGTTGACAGCTACTGAGAAATTAGATTCATCCATCTTTGAACTGCCATCCTGTCAAAATTAAATGTCAAAAGTTGTTCATGTTTGATAAATGATCCTTTCAAATTAACATGATTTCATTGTTCCTCCCAACTGCATATTCAAATACACTCTGCTGAAAATGTTAGGAGTATAATGGATTATATTATTGTACAAGCTGCAATAAGCTTCCACTGAATAACATTTTCAAGAGTTATCCTTAAAGTTATCACATTCTGGTTTGGATGAGTGTTGCACACTTGAGCATGAGGCCTGATAAATCCTAGATTGAACTTCTCAAGTCAAACAGTTTTGTTTTCATTTACTGGTGCTATATACTAACATTGGCGTCTAAATCTTGAGGCCGGAACAATGCGGCATCGCTCGAACACTGTTCCTGCTGCTTGCCGTTCGATTCGGTGCCGATGTTTGTTCTGACCGAGTTGCTGATATTATGGTTGAACTGTTGCTGCATTGCATGTGTCGACAGTGTTTTAGATGTTCATCAATCATTTTAGACATCACTTTAACTGCTGAACTTTCATTACTTTTAGGTTTGCATATTTGTTAAGAAAAAGTTTAAGCTATTGTAATTAATTTATATACCATGTTTCCCAAAAAATAAGACAATGTCTAATATTAATTTATGCTCCAAAAGACTAGCTAGGGCTTATTTTTGGGGGTGTCTTACATTTTCATAAACAATATTAATTCTAATAAATAATAAATCTAAATAATAAATATTCGACGCAATGAATTAAAGATGATCATAAACACAACCCAATGTAACGGCATTCATATTGGTTGTCTGTTTATCGTAACTGCTTATGCGTTTACATCTTACATACAAATACTGTTATTGTATTAATATTTCACTAAAGGTTTGCTGATATTAAATTAATGGCTTACAATTTCAACAGATGGTAAATGCCTGCTAACGATAGTAACTAGGCTCTAGTTACTAGAGGTTATTTTCGGGGAAACATGGTAGCGCCATATGCATAGCATCAGAGGTGCTTCATGTAACCATTTATATAGCCCTATTTCCATAGGGCGCCTGTGACACTGCAAGCCGTGTTTCAAACACGATACGTTATGACTGTTGCCATTACCATCATAAGCAGAAATGCAACCCATTCGGCCAACCTGCATGAAAATTATTCAATGCATTGAGGTTATTACCTAAAAAGTTTACCTTAGGATTTCCAATGAAACCTTAATTTTAAACTAATATAATTAAACCAATGAACCTGACAAATGTTTTATAAATGCTTGATGAATATTTCTTAATCAATAAAATATGTCATAATATTAACCTCATTCTTTGTTAAAGAAGATTTGAGTAATCACTCAACTTCAACATTTCAGGTGAGTAAATTAAGAAATTACGTAAAATGGGGATTAAAAAACACTGAGATTAAACCAAACACTGAAACTTCACATTGTGGAGATTAATTGAAAATATTCCATGCAAACTACAAAATGTGTGCTGCTTAGTCTACTAATTTGTGAACATTTTTTAATAATTTGGTCGACTGTCATAAATACCTACATTAACCAACGTTAATAATAATTATTAGTATTGCTATTAATTATTTCCAAAGCCTAACAACTCAAAAGCATTATGCTTAACCTAATAGTTCATAAATCAATGCCACATCCACATCAGCTTTATCATTGCTATTAATGACATCATTAAACTCTCAATCACAGCCTAAGTAAATAGCAATGTTCAAATTGATGTCACTACTGTTACTCTGATTTAAACACTTTATTTGGATCAAGGTATTATGGTGAATGCTATCATGCAAAGTGATTAATTAAGATTCAATCAATAACAATTAACCCACCACTAGATCCTCAAAGTTAATTGCAAAAATTGCATCTCCTGCTGTTCCCAGTTTCATTGGCAGGTTGACTTGCTGTCCATTTATTTCTACATCCACCTGTCCCAAAAAGCGTCATCATTATAGTTATTTTTAGTACTTATTTTGAATGGCATGTGACAGTAATATTTAATTCCAATACTTATCATTAAAATATTAAACAAATTATTATTGCATAATTATTATTATTATATTATTATGCACTTATTTCCCAACATTACCTAATAATGTATATTCATTACATAATGTTCCTCACTTACATAATAATTTTGTTATTAAATGTTTTTATGTTATATAGCATACTGAGTCACTACATTTATATTTAAAGAAACATGAATTGCAATCACAAAAAACAAATTCATAAACAACAGTTCCTGGTACTAATTTAATTTGAAAGAGATCTTTAAGTACTCCAAAGCAGAAATATTCAATTGGTTTAAACAAAAACATGTATTGCCAGTAACATAACAGTGTCAAGGTGACTAACTGTGCCTCTTGTTATATTTATCATGACTTAAACTTGAAAAGAAGAAATTAAATATAATATTTTTTGTAAGCTTAGGACAATGTTAATGAAATTATTTTTAGCATTAGATGTATGAATAATTATTAAGCACATGTTCAATGGAATTTTGAAATTGTAATTTATTCGTAATTAACTATGACTCATTTGGTGACATGAGTAGGAAATCATGTGACTTGTTTACATGTATTTCCAACAAACAACTGAAAAACAAAGCTAAGGCATACCAGTTATATAAAGAAACATAAGTTAAGAATTAAAAATATATGGTAATGAAAAAATTTTAAAATGTGTAAGTGATACTGAAAGAACGTTAAAGTAAGAAAGTAAAATATTTAAATCTGCATAAAAATTGAAGTGATAGTGATTTAAAACAGCTCAAAATCATGAGTGAAGATTCTGCAAAACAGAAGCACTATTGAGGTTAGAGTTGTGCAATCAAATGATGCTGATTACATAACAGTCTCTTACAAATTGCTACTGACAGGACATGCACAATTCAAAATGTCTTCATAAGAATCTCAAAGCCATCTTGTGCTGTTTTGCCCTAGTCATCAAGTTATGCTGGGGACATTAATAAAATATTACTACTACTAACATTGTTCTCACTGGTCCAGAAAACTCCCATCTTTCCAAATCTAATGTGCCATGGAGATGTGTTGTAAGTGCCATCCTCTTGCTTGATTATGATGACATCATTTGCTCCAGTCAGCGTGGCAGGATTCATGTCACTGTAAAATCCTCCTACTTTTGAGATCAGCTTGCCAGCCCATCCCAGATATTCAGCCATCAAAATCTGCCAATTTTTATGTTGTTAACGTACGAGCTGCTTATTATTTATTTTAAACATAGCATTATAATAAAATTATATATATACATGGTCCTAAATCGCGTCCTAAATTTACTATACAAAACTAATTTTTATTTAAGCCTCATTATGATAACTTCAAATATTTTTTACAATTACGCATCTCCAAAGTAAACAAATTTGTCAATTCAGATCAATTATTAAAACGTTGCATACTTACGAATCACTATTACCAAGTTATGGGTCCAAAAGTATGAGCGACGGTTTTTCCGAGCGAGATATGGCAGAATGAATCTAATATGTTTTGGAAAAAGTATGTAACGTTATGAACTAAAAAACATCTCAAAAAATTACATTTCAGTAAGAATTCCCTTCTTTTCGTTCTAGGTCTTCTCGTTAACCTCGCGACAGCTGATTTGGATAAGGCGATAAAAGTAACTAATGCCTATCAAAATAGGGTTGGCCTGTATTTTATTAAAAATATCATTTATGTAGCATTAAATAAAAAAAACTCTATTAGTTGCGTCAGAATAACTTAATTGAGGTATACATCTGCGTAAACAAAAATATGAATTGCAAAAGTTTTTTATGAACTGCTTCTTTTCGCCAATCCAGTTTGTTACTAAAAAAACATCTAATTGTTGTTGAAAATAAATTATTTTTTATTAGATTGTTTGATGAAGTTGACAAGAAATTGGACAGCAAAATCTAGCCTCTATTTCTAGTTGCGGTATAACAAAAATTACTGAGATTTAAACATTTAGAAAAACAAGCAAAATACAGTTGCATCCCTTCATTAAATGGGTACCTTTTCTACAAACTTGATCACTTAATATTTCATTATATTTCATGTCAATGCGCTGGCTAATGTAACAAAAGAGATATCATAACATATTGTGTCATCGATCGTTATTATTAAATGTTGCCTAACTCTAACACTAACCCTCTGGTTAGCAGTCAGCAGGCCCACCTGAAATGATGGAAAAGTTAGTCCAAACTGTTTGAGAAAGTCAATTTCCAGGCACAGTTTCATATTAAAATTTAATGATGTGCAAGACAAATCGAACAAAAAAGCAGGTGCAGATACATTTATAGGAAAGGGGATGTACATTAGATTAAATATTATGTGGGTTCGACACTAGTAACCAGCATTTTTGAAACTACTTATACACAGGATAAAAAATGTTGTGAATGAATTTTAATAATATATAACACATATCTGTCGTGGTCTTACATTGAGAGTCTATAATAACCGCATTATCGTCTTCATCAGACAACAAAGAGCTGGGAGCTTCTGCGATCGGGGAGTTTATGCGTGCGTTGCATCCAAATTTAATCCACTAGAAAGTGTTTTCGAAACTGATTTCGATTTGTTTCTCGGAAAGGAAGGCGTTGCATAATTATTCTTAACAAGTTTTCCCGAATAACTTTTGCAAGGTTCGTTCCGAGATGGCGATCTTTGCTAGAGCTTTGTTTGTTGTCCTGATCTTTTTTGGTGACTATGGATATGCTATAAAGGGAGATGTGAACTATCGTCCACATAATAATCTGCCAAGCTTTCGTCCATCTCCAGAACACCATGGACGGTGTGAACCCATTGAAATTGCCATGTGTAGAGACATCCAGTATAATGAGACCATCATGCCAAATCTAATGAACCACCAGAAGCAATCTGAAGCTGATCCAGAGATTCAACAATTTCTACCATTAGTTAAAATTGGTTGCAGTCCTTATCTCACATTGTTCTTGTGCACAGTTTATGTTCCAGTGTGTACTGTCATGGAAGTTCCAATTCCACCTTGTCGATCTTTGTGCTTGGAAGCGAGAAATGGGTGCGAATCGTTGATGAACAAATTCGGATTCATTTGGCCAGTAAATCTTGATTGTGCCAAATTTCCTGTTTCTGGCCTGTGTGTTGGTGAAAATCGTACAGAGATGAACAAGGATGTCAAGAAAGAATACAATGGAGAGCCTGAAACACATGACATCTGGTCAAAAGGAAAAAACCTCTTAGATTGCTTTCCAAGGACTAAAGTTCCAAAATTATATAAATACGAATTGCTTGTTGGTGAGCAGAAGATCTCAGACTGTGGCATGCCCTGCATGGCAGAGGATGATTTATTTTATGGACCAAAACAAAGAAAGTTTGCATGGTACGTGGTTGGAATATCCTCCGTTGTTTGCTTGATTTCGACTCTTTTCACCCTCATCACCTTCTTGGTGGATATGGACAGATTCAAATATCCAGAAAGATCCATCATTCTTCTGTCCGGTTGCTATTGTGCCGTTGCAGTGGCTTACGTGATCGGATTTGTTGCCGGAGAGAACGTGGCATGTTCGGGACCTTTTCCACCTCAGGACGTCGGAGTCGATCAAAATTCTATGATGAAAGTCGTGGTCCAAGGAACAAAGAAAGAATTGTGCACCATTGTTTTCATGATTCTTTATTACTTTGGAATGGCAGGTGCTGTTTGGTGGGTTGTTTTGACTCTCACGTGGTTTCTCTCAGCCGGATTGAAGTGGGGCCACGAGGCCATCGAGAGAAATTCGCAATACTTCCATTTGGCGGCTTGGTCTTTGCCGGCCATCATGACCATCGCCATATTGGCCACCGAAAGGGTCGAAGGAGATAGTCTTGCAGGAGTTTGTTACGTGGGGGTCTCAGATCCCGTGGCTCTAAAATGGTTCGTGGTGGCTCCTCTGTTGGTGTTTCTCGTGGTCGGATTGTTCTTCCTCGCGGCGGGCTTCGTTTCCCTCTTTCGCATTCGAACGATCATGAAACACGACGGAACGAGGACGGACAAGCTCGAGAAGCTGATGGTCAGGATCGGGGTTTTCGGCATCTTGTACGCAGTCCCGGCTGGAGTGGTGGTCGCGTGCCACCTGTACGAACAAACTTTCCGTTCCGACTGGACGCTAGCCTGGTACGCCAAGTCTTGTAGAAGCACCTCTCACCCGTGTCCTCTCCAATTATATA
This sequence comes from Whitmania pigra, assembly GCA_021613335.1. Taxonomy (NCBI): domain Eukaryota; kingdom Metazoa; phylum Annelida; class Clitellata; order Hirudinida; family Haemopidae; genus Whitmania; species Whitmania pigra. Next base: position 162,659 of record JAJTWR010000067.1, read on the forward strand.
ACAACCACATGTCTGATGTCATGGCTTTTCAGTTGCCCCACGAGTCCTATCTTCCTGTACCAGATTTCTCTGTTTTTATAATCAAGTACCTCATGACTCTCTTTGTTGGAATAACCTCTGGATTTTGGGTGTGGTCTGGAAAAACCTTCTCTTCCTTCTACAAAAGGATCTGCTCCTGTGGCCAGAGCTCTGCTGATGTGAAAACATCAAATGTTTGAGGTATGCTTGTTCATATGAGTTTTGTGTTTTGTTGGTGAAAGATGTTCCGTTAGAATTTATGATTTTATTTGATGAATGGAGTGGTTGATCGTCGCACGTCACTTGTTAGCTCATTCAAGTACCTCATGACTCTTGTTCAAGATAAATTATAGATAAATTAGATATAGATAAGTTAAATGGTGATCCGTACTTATTACTTTGTTAAAAAAAACCAGCACACAAATGTTGCATCCCAAGTTTATTTTCGCCATCGTAACCAATGCACCAAGCAGAAAGTCTAAAATAGTAATGATTTCTCTAATTACACATGGTTGCATAATTTGGCACTAATCACAGATTTGCAGAACAAATTGAACAAATTGTTTTATATTTATGAATTTAAGTTGAAGAGAATCATTAAGCAGGAAGGTTTTAATTAGCCTCTGCAAGACAGTATAAATATATAAAATAAGTATGTAAGAATAGGTTTTGGCACTGTAACTTTCCCATGATATAATCTATTTATCCATAGGAATTGATTTTTATAAAGGTTTGTGTTTAAGTTTTATTGTTGGTGGTAGTGATTGCTACAACAGAAACTGAGCCTTTTGACTATGGAGTCGACATTTTAATTTTAATACTGCGTGTCATACGAGCGTTAATTATTCAAAGCGATCAAGTTCTGCCCAATTAAGGTTTAATTGCCTACTTGTGTATCATCACCAATTATTTTTTTCTGATTCCTTTACCACGATCAAGAGCATATTCACGAAACTTTGATTGGCAGGAGAAAGAAAGAAGCCTCTGTTAATTTGCTTCCACTTAGTTGAGTGGCTTGTATCCATTTGCGCCTTTGTCAATCTTTTATCTACATTATCGTTTGCTAGCTAAGCATCGTTGGTTTGGGGTTGGGAAGTGCGTTTTAATCTATTTCGATTAGTTATTGTCGAATTAGTTGTAGCTGATGTTATCCTGCTGAATTTAAAATTTATTACAGGCTCCATATGGTTGCTTGATGAACATGATGTGATATCTGCAATTGATTGATTGATGGTATCTCTTAAATTACGACAGCGTGACATCTTATCGCGGACAATAAGCATACTTACATTAAACTCGCAATAATAATAAACAAGGCCATTCTACTGAAACGATGTTGCCAAACACTCACCAACTATGAAAATGAAATTATGTTTACATTATTCATTAGGAACCTTTATTTATCGATCATTTATTTGACCAATGCGAAACTTCCAAATGAATGTAATATATCCGTAATATAATAATAATTATTCTCAATTATTCTCACAAACTTCATCATTCACGGTTGTCCGATTTGTTCTATCCAATATATCATTCTTATCGTACAACTAACCAGCTTTGGCTGATTCTTCGAGGATGATTTAATTAACCGCGATAAGTGGAACAACGATGATGATGGTGGTTGGTGGGAAAGCGGTGGTGATGATGATGATGATGATCTCTCTTGTCAAGTGTTCCTGTAATTCAAAGATCTATAATTAGGGAGATGTTGTCTTAATTTGTTTACATACTCAAACTTTCTATCTGCTAGATGAAATTTGGTGCCATTTGCGCCATTCGACGCAATGTTTTTTTATTGAAAACACTTTATATTTAAACAACAAACAATGTTGTCGTAAATAAATAATGCAACAAATTATGAGCGGGTATGAACGTATCTTGGGGCGTCTTTTCAACTTTTTATGAAGGTGGGGGGTTTGACAAACTCTTACTTAACGTGATGAGATGACATTTTTCTCAAGTCAATGGGAGGAGCAGCGTCCTCCACCCCTGCCCCCTCCCTTCATTGGCGTCCATGGCATCACTCATCGTAGTTATCGGATATGTTATCCCACGCTATCAGCAAAATTCGTGTTATTACAAATCCTGTCAAGAAGTTTACAATGTATGTCTCTTCAAAAAGAGAACTAATGAACTTCAGTGATGGCGAGTGATAAAGACTTTGTTGTTGTTGTTGTTGTTGTCTTAAGACATGGATTCCAAAGATGGCTAAGATGCATTGCACTTTGATGTATTTTAAGTTTTCTTATTTTTCTCACGTCTGCGATGTGATTATTGCGCAGTTGATGATGGGCTAGCTTGTGAGAGCGGTGCTAATAATGCCAATTATAAATTATTTATACAATAACATAAATGATACGAGTAAAATAAATGATCATATAATAGAATAATAATGACAATATAATAGTAATAGTGACAATAACAATGGAGCAATTTTCCTAATCAACTTCTCATTTTGATCTCTCAGGTCTGCATCTAACTTCCGACAAGGACCACTGTTTTAACCATCTCCATGACGAAAAGGATTATTAAAAACTGATGATGATATTTCTTTATCCTTGAATCTAAAAGTGGAACGTGGGAAAGAAAGAGTACTCGAGTAGAATGGAAATTGATAAGAAGAATGTTGTACTTTTGTTGTTGCGCCGATGTTTGTTTCTTCTGATGATGTCGATACCGTGACTTTGTGCTTCGTGTCACGATCATGACGTCGTATGACATTGTTCGACGTCGTCGAGATCAGGTGGAAGGCGTTAAATGTTAAACGATTATTTTTTTCGACCATCCACCGAATTTGTTTTCGATCTGTTTTTGTATTGTTTTATTGTCAGCACTGTTACAGGGATTGCATGTCGATTTATGACAAATAATCTAATTTTGTTTCCTTTGCGACGACAACTTTGATCCTTAAGAATCTGAGTCTGTACGAAGCTCAACTGGAGATGGAAGCATTGCCTGTCAGTGAGGTTTTTGTCACTTTATTGATCAAGGACATTTTCGACGTTTGGATGATCTTAGAAACATATTTTCTTAGCAGCACAGTTACTGTTAAAATGTTCGACGCAGTATATTTTTTACTGCAGCCACGTAGTTCCTGTGAGCAAGACTCATTATGCTTATTGTTATTATTATTTTTATTATTGTTATTATTATTATTACTTTCATTTTTGCTCTGCGCGCATTAATTTCCTTGGCAAACAGGTCTAATGGAATTTGAGCCATAATGTCCCCAAATATTTGATGATCTGTGATCGCTTACTGGAATAATTTTTTTTGTGTTTTCTAGTTATAATCGTAACTTCTATCTTATTAACGGAAGTATTATTAATAATTTTGTCTCATTATTACTGTTACTATGGATACCTACCTCCCCATATGAGAAGTATTACTGATCTGAGTAGATTCATCGTCGTCGTCATCATCTCATCGTTATCATGATTTTAGCCAATGTAGTATCATCCATTATGCCATGGTTAACAATAAATGTTGTTTATCACTCACATCAGGATTATGATGGCTAGTTAAGTTCTTATCTTGTCACATTAGTTTTTTAATTCATTCAATATTTTGCATAAAAGGCAATACATACTTTTCATATTGGTTAATAGCAATATGCGCTTATTAACACAGTCACGGTTGCATATTGACAATTACATTATTATTATTGTTGATTGTAATCATAACGCAATCATACCTTTAAAAATACTTTTATTGAGTTATTCTTTTCCAACACAAATCGTTGTTGATGTGGATGAGTGTCCTCTGGTCTGTTTAAGATGTCTTGTCATTTTTTGTATGCGTTTGTATTTATATCACCACACCCTGCTTTTGTACCTTGAATTGTCTTGACCATTAATTATTGCTGTTTGACCATTTATTTGTCCTGCATTGAGATCTGCCTGCTTCTCAACAGGGGTCTCGCATGCAGAGGAGGCCCAAGTAGTGGTTTTAGTAGGGTTGGAATTGCCTCCCAGTTTTGTAGCATTATCGAGGCAATTTGAAATCCGAACACGTTCGATTGGGGGTGCATTTTTTTAATTTCACGATTGGTTGTTTGCAAGAGGTTTTTCTCCTAATATCATTTATTTACTCACTTTGTCTGGGTAATAATTTCTCATCTGTTTGCCTTTGCTTGATTTGTTGGGTTCCGCGTAGTCAAGCCGGCTTACTGGTGGTGATGATGATGATGGTAGTAGCGACAGCTGAGTATCATTTTTGATAAGTTGATATTATGAATTATCGTTGGCGTTTATTTGTGCACCGAAGTCACATTTTTGTCGTATAATCTTCCGAAAAAAGGTAAAAGATGATGAGTTGAGTTTATCGATTAAAATAGTAGAGCACGAATACATTTCGTCTCGTCGTGTTCCGTCATTTTAATTGACTCGTCGTCGTTTTCGGGAAAATCGAACAATGTTTTTGTCAATGAAAAAAAGCATCAAATATTCAAGTGTTCAGTATTTTGAAAGCTTTTACTTGATGAGGTGCAGTCCAATTAGCCTGAACTTAGTTTCGGATTAGAGCTGTGTGATCAGCAGCCGTTGCCGTGAGTGCAAAGATCGGTGCGTGTTGAAGATGGCTCCGTATAATCGCTTACGATGTGGTGGGTAGAATCCGGTTCAACGCGATCATCTTAATGTACCGCTAGTTGGTTCAAGATGCTGCAAAAATTGCATTTTTAAGTTTTTTGTGTGGATTAAATTTGAATAAGACATTTAACCCATGCTTTTCTCTACGTAGGTTCCTCAAAATGCGCAGAAACTTTTGAAAATGCGTTTATTCAAGCAATAAAAAGACCTAGTTGTAAGTCCAAATATCTTGATATTTGAAAAAAATCCAAAATGTCAAAGCTGCGTTTCTTGTTAAGGCAGCAGAGTCAAAGGACGACAAAAAAAAAAACAATTTAAAGGTAATCAACATTATTTGTTGGCATATAAGTCCAAATCATTCTAAATATGCAATGGACTTTAATCAAATAAAAAAAAAATTGTTGGCATCTCTTCAGCGACGGTGCCACAGAAGCTCTCGATATCCTTCAAGTATTTCCTCTCCTCCTTTGTAATAAGATTGATGGAAGCTCCTAAACAAAATATATTAAACAGATCTTTTAGTCAACCTTCCTGGTCAGTGACGTGCAGAGGTTCTCTGATGTTTGTGGCGCGTTTTTCCAAACCCTAACCAGCACCAGCTGATTAATGCTCACAAGCATATGCATAGATTGGTTGAGATCTTAAATAGGTCAGAAGCACATATATTTATTTGTATCATAGGTTCCAAGTCCTCGTCTCGTGAGATCTGGTGGTTGGGGGCTCACCTGAGTTCGACAACAGCGCGCGTTCGGTTCCCGTCGTTGGTTAGGGTTTGAAAATAGCCGACCCCGATCCTGATTGGATGCCCATAATAAATTGTTCTTTATATGACTCATTTCACCTCACCTCCCACTGCACTGTGATGTTCCATTTCCCCAGGAAATTTTTGAGAACTGCACATTTGTCTGTTAGCCTATTTTGACGGTCGGAAAATGATAGACTTTGTATTTTATGCTTAGGAAGCTATTAATATTACCAATAATAGTATGTCCTATGAAAATCGTCGCATAACAACTTTATTCAAATTACATATATATGTAAGGTCTCAGCGATCAGCCGCAAACCCATTTATTAAGTTCGATTCCCTAAATTGGATCGCCTATCACAAAACACTTAAACTATTCCACCTTTACATCCCTGGTAATGAATTCTTGTTCAATAGTAATTAAAGCAAGGTTAGTCAGTCGTTTTTGTGGCAATACAAGCGCAGAGATGTGACTGGGCCAACGCCAACCGCTTAATTGGATGTCCCCAGGCTGGATGCTCGGGGCGCATATTTACAAACCCCTGTCTTGAACGACGCCGGGCTGATTAATATTCATATATTAGCTAATTTAGGCGCTATGATTGGACAGATGTTTTCCAAAAGTAGGTCACACATATCGTTTTAACTTAATAAAATATAAATTTGGTTAAAGTGACCATTGCTTTAGTTAATTTTAATAAAAAATTTGACATTAATTTTTGATCCACAGTTTCCGAAAAATAACAATATACATTATACACTAGAACCATTGGTCGAATTTAATGGGGCATAGCTATTAAGATTCTCGTAAAAGTGGTAAATTATACAAATAATAAAAAAATAGATAAATGAAACTAAAAAATTTAATTGATTTGTTTATGTATTTTAAAGATTACTGCATACAAAGTGATGTTAATGGTTAAGTTAAGGACTCCGAAAAACGATTACTACTTCAGCACAAAAAAAATTTTATTTCAACAAATGCAATTGACAATTTAAAGGTAATCGGCAATATTTGTTGGCATCTCTTCGATTACGGTGCCATAGAAGCTCTCGATATCCTTCAAGTATTTCCTCTCATCCATTGAAATGATATTGATGGCAACTCCTTTCCTTCCAAACCTTCCACTACGTCCGATTCTGTGGATGTAGTTTTCTCTGTCTCTCGGCAATTCGAGGTTAATAACAAGAGACACCTGTTGCACGTCAATTCCTCTGGCGAGAAGATCGGTCGTGATAAGCACCCTACTGGAACCTTCTCTGAATTCCTTCATGATGCTTTCCCTGGTGGTCTGATCCAAATCTCCGTGAATAGCGGAGACTGTAAACTGTCTTTGCGTCATTTTATCTGCAAACCACTCGACACTCTTCCTCTTGTTGACGAAGATGACTGCCTGCGCTATGGATATGGTATCGTAAATATCGCATAAAGTGTCCAACTTCCAATCCTCAGTTTCAAGCTCTACGTAGAACTGCTTAATTCCTTCCAATGTCAGTTCTTCCTTCTTGACAAGGATTTTTACCGGATTGTCCATGAACTTCTTCGTGACTTCGAGAACTTCCTCCGGCATGGTGGCAGACAGCAGGAAATTCTGGGTTGACTTCTGAAGAGTGTAAAATATATCAATAATCTGATCCTTGAATCCCCTCGAAAGCATCTCATCGGCTTCGTCGAGCACAAAGATCTTGATATCCTTCGTGCTCAGGTGCTTTCTTTGGATCATATCGAAGACTCTGCCTGGTGTTCCGATGATGACGTGAACGCCTCCGTCTTGGAGTCTCCTGGCATCGTCTCTGACGTTCGTACCCCCGATGCAAGCGTGACAAACAACGTTCGTATACTGGCCGAGAGCCATCAACACTTTCTGGATCTGCAGGGCCAACTCTCTGGTAGGAGCCAAAACAAGAGCTTGAACAGTCTTGAGATCGACATCAACTCTCTGAAGAATTGAAATGGAAAATGTAGCGGTCTTGCCAGTTCCCGACTGAGCCTGAGCGATGATGTCGTTTCCCCTGAGACTGGGCACAATTGCTCTTTGCTGGATGACCGATGGACTTTCAAAACCATATCCGTAAATGCCACGCAGAACTTCATCCTTCAAGTCCATGTCGTCGAAGCTTTCGTAAATCTCTTGAGTGTTGCTTTCGATGAGTTCATCTTTGTTCACAATTGGAGACGGCATTGTTCTTGCTAGTGCTTGATGCTAAATGCGGATAGGTGTACTCTAGTAAGTTCTTCTGAGGTTCGTTTAGAAAGTTTTAAACAGTACTATTAAAACAATTATATTAAAATTTTAAAATAATAAAAAAAGTAAAATTTTAAAGTCATAAAAGCCTTAATTAAATATATTAATAAATAATTAGATTAGCTGATTCTATCTGTATTATATTTATTGTTAACAGGACGTGCGATTGGCTGTTTAAATTCAAGTTACATCTAAGTTGAGGTAGACTTAAAAATAAGCATTATTTATTTATTTATTTATTTTTAACCAAAAGCAAGATCTTATTCGTCCTATGTATTGCAAGCCAAAATTTCGCATATACCTTGTAACTACTCCGAATTTCCCCTTCTCTATGACGAAAGTAACAGCAAAGATTTTTTTTGTAAATTGTATTTAACCGAACTTTTACACCGTTCGGTTTATATTTCCGATTATAATGCAAAGGCACTTTTTAGTCGCTTTACCATTTGTAAATGAAGCTTCAGGAGCTGTACAGCAACCACAATTAGAAATGAAAAGTGATGAGATAAAATTTGTTGGCTGAATAAAGATTCCTGGGGTCATCCGTAAGTGCTTCAAGGCCCAAACTTTTTATTAGGCCCCTGAAGTGATTTAGTCCACTTAGCGCGTAAAAAGATTTAAATGAATTCTCTAGTTATGTTTAACATTAGGGTTATGACTTTTTCTAACTATGAAAGCCCATCGTATGAATAATTGCTTGTAAAACAAGGAAATCATAATAATTTATTTTTTTATTGTAAAAACTTCACCCACCAACCGTCAATCTTTCGCGGGTGGCAGAATTCAAGCTAACGCACGTCTAAGTTAAGTATGTTAATTAATCTTCAAAATTCAATTTTTTCTCGAAAGAATTGTTTTTCAGTGAGTTTTGCACTTAAAGGAATAAAAGTTGACTTTATTTCATAAATGCTTTTCAAAAAGTCGGTAAACGATGTATTAAGAAATCAGAGTGCCTGAGCAAAGAATCAGTTATTCGCTAAAAATAAACAATAGAGAATATTCGAATACTGTCAAATCTCGGTACTATGCCACTCTCGCTATTATATCACTTTTTCTCGGTCCCGACAAAATTCAATACAAAATAATTTATTATGCCACCCACTACTCTCCCTACTGGGCCAGTATTGTGTGACTGTTAAAAGGCACGAGTCGTGAAAAAGTCTGTATTTCTGCGCAGTGTTCAATTATTTATAATAATCTAATGAATATATATATATAAATTTACCCATCACTAAACTAAATTAATTGAATTTTATTTTAAAATCTAGACGATTGTTATTCTTTGATTGGTTCTAGAACCTTTCCCTTTTCAATCAGTCGTTCTTTTGTTATTTTTCTTCAAATTCAGCCCATAATGTCAGCTCAGAAACGCAAGCGAACAGACTTTACGCTGAAGGAGAAAAAGTTTTTATTTGAGAAAATAAGACCGCTTTTACGAATCCTCGCTACTATGCCACTTTCGATACTATGCCACTTTTGCTCGGTCCCGACAGGTGGCATAGTAACGAGATTTGACTGTATATTGAGAATTTTCTAGAAAATTTATGCAAATTGCCTAAAGTGGTGTTAATTGTTGGTTGCTACTCGGCGCTTGCCGTAAAAAACCAAGAGAAATAAGATTGAAACAAATTTGAAAGTGTCTCAAAATTGTGGCAAAAATCGAATTTTCCAATTCTATCCAACCAAAGTGTAAAGTGAAAAGTCACTGATACTTTTAGCAAGCTTGAAGAGGCCAACATCAAAAATCGAAGAATCTTTCTCAAATTTATTTGACATAATCAATCTTGATGAAGTACGGCTCTGTGCCGAAGACGAGCATTTGTGTTATTCGCAACTGCAGCGTTAAACCTGTACGATACACCATCGAAAAACTAGCATCCGTTTAAAAGAAAAAAATTTATAATAAGCATGTTACAGAACTATGAAGGCCTGAAATTACTGCTATTCAAAATGATCAGTTAACATGGACGAGCAAGAAGAAGAAAAATATCTAGGGTGGAGAGATGACATGAAGTTTATGTATCATTTAATTAGAGAAAACAATTTTAAGTTTGATGATTAAAGTGAGATTTCATGCACTTCCAGACTTATCTAACGTTCGTTGGAATTCTAGAGCCATTTTTTAGTCTCTTTCATACATACCCGAATCTCGGGTCTCGCTCAATGAATGTATTTTCTATCCTGAAACTTGGAGCAAAGTATGGTTTGGTGTAGTGACCAAGATTATGAAGATTTGCAACAGCAAGTTGAGAAAGCAATCGTTTATTTGAAAACACATTGGTCTACAAGACCTTCACCTATAAATTTACAGTATAGAAACATTTATGCAAAAAGTATCAAAGTATTTCAGGATTTGCATAAACTGTGCCGGATCATACAGAAACTTAATTTGCATTTTTTTTAGTAACAATTAACTTACAATGATTTTAGTACCATAGAAATTATGGTTTTGTTGATATTAATGGCGTTTTTTAATATCAAACAAACTCATTGCTGTTTCATTTTATCGCTGCCAAATATTTATATGCCAAGTCATTGTTTTACCATTTTATATAAATTTTTGGATTGGGTCGAAAAAACTTTTTTATGTAAGGAGAAAACTTAAATGGTGGGTGATGTTTTTTTATTATGCTAAATTCTGCATTTTTTAAACTTTTGCATAAATTTTCACAAACTTATGCTGTGAGGTTTTGAAAATCTAAAAAAAAAGTCGTAATCCTACTGTGCATGCTTAAAGCATTCCATAGGTCCAAGCAAGCGGAGTTTTGTAATATTTGTTATGAAGGCATATTCATTTACGAAAAATATTCTTTATTTTTTTGTTTTGTTTTTAAAGGTTAAAAATCATTTACAAATGTCGTGAATTTTGATTAAGAGTTTTGCAAACATTTTTTAAATCTTGAACTTCAGGTGCAAATTTTAAGTATAATACATAGACAAAACGCAATGATAATAATAATAATAACAATGATAGAAAAAATCAGATTTCTTAATTATATTAAACAACTAAATTACTGTATTTATATTAATTTATTATTATTCACAATGAGTGAGTTATTTACCCAGCCCAATCTAAATAAAACTACAAATTTTTTGATAATCTCATCTAATATATTGCCTAGGTTTTTGTTAGTCGTGTGGTTAGTGCATCTAAAATGATTTATTTTAATTTGGACATTCCTCAAGATTGCAATTCAGTTGATATGCGTGCCTTTTCAGATTAATACCAATGTATTGAAATTGAACTACTAAAACAAGAATTGAATAATGCCATAGTTTTCACATGTTTTGAGATAAGAATTTTGGAATTTAGTTCAAAATAAGTTAATAAAGTGCCATTGTCACTATAAATCAGTACTGACAAGTTTCCATATTTCCGTTTTAAATATTCAATTACAGGGAAGTAGAAAATAAAAATACTTTGAATTTGTGAGCAACGCTTCTATTGTCGACGCCTGACATTGTTAAACTGCAGAAAGAATGAACGCCCTGTCGATTTCGGTGCTAAAACGTCCTACCTTAGACATCATTACATTCTCAAGAGAATTACACTTCAAATTGACAGATTCAACTGAAGATCCTTGTACAATCAGGTTCCTGGATCACATAATCTCTTCTTATTCGAAACATTTGAGGCATTACAATATCGCCCTTCCAATATTTACTTCGGCTCAATTTTGATTGGGTTTTATTTCAAGACAAGACAATTTTTATGGTGGCGTAAGTCCAATCACAGGACCTCAAGACCATCGAATAAATGCGTATTGAGAAACTTTCTAAAGCCTTCAATGATTACTGAAAATGCGACCTCAGGTGGAAGTTAGTTCCAGATCATTGAGCCAGCAACCGTAAATGACCCGTCGTCCGGCCGGAACGAAGAGGAGCGTTGAAGAAGATGATCTAAGTTGTTTTTGACTAGGCAAGTCACTTTCTATGCAAGATACGGGAGAGCTATCTCTTTGAAATTTTTGTTGTCTTTGGGGCACTTGAAAACTAGATATGCCACTTTGAACTCAATCCTGCGTCCGATCCCCGGCCAATGGAGTTCACTGAGGATGGGAAATGGTGGTCATATTTGTGCTTTCTCATCACAAGCCTGGCAGCTGCGTTGACGACTGATTGCAGGCGACGAGTTAGAGTTTAAGGTAGCCTGACTAGAACTGGTTGCAGTAGTCGCGGAAAGCCCTGCAACGTTGTTGACATCACAGTGACCATAAACCTGTCGTCGGCATATAAGTGTGACTTTTAGCCCATGGCTGGCGATGATTCTTGACAGGTCCTCAGTAAATATTGAGAAGAGGATTGGACCGAGAATCGATTCTCGAGGAACGCTGCGTATTGACAAAACCCTCGACGAAGTTGTGTCATCAAGACAATGACTAACCCCATAGCTTATAATAATTAACTTCTTTTATTAAACATTTTACAGGTCAACAACAAACGTAAATATTGTTTTTGTTATTGGATTAAGAAAGGTATGAAAGCGAACTTAAATATGTGTATGCTATTCAAAAACTCATAAAAAGCCAAATAAAAAAGGAAGTACCTGTGAACAAATTATGTAAATAATTAATCATCTAATAAATAATTTTACTTATTCCTCAGAACTTAAATTTTCGAAGATTTTATATCTTTTGAATATAATTAATCTTGACTATAGGTTACTGAACATAATCCCTCAAATTAACACCAAGTATGACTAACTCTGGACTTTAAAAAAATTATTTATTATTATTATTATTATTATTATTATTATTATTATTATTATTATTATTATTATTATTATTATTATTGTTATTATTATTATTGATATTATTATTATTATTATTATTATATTATTATATTATTATTATTATATTATTATTATTATTATTATTATTATTATTATTATTATTATTATTATTATTATATTATTATTATTATTTATTATTATTATTATTATTATTATTATTATTATTATTATTATTATTATTATTATTATTATTATTATTATTATTATTATTATTATTATTATTATTATTATTATTATTATTGTTGTTGTTATTGAATTACTGCTCAGGTCAAAAAGACTTATGAAATGTCGTGATGCGCCTCATTTGTGAATAAGAAATGCAATATTGTTGATTCATTTCTTTGGCCTAAAGGAACTCTTGATCACGATCAAACAGGTCACATCATTAACTGGAATATTATTTCCTTGAACATACAGGCGTGTATTCCCCACTATCATTTTAGACCTTATTCATGACCTACGTCCGGAACTGATCTTAATGAGATCACCATTGATAATTACAAAGGCACAAATAATGATATTCATAAGTGTAATAATAATGTGATGATATTATAGACCATTATAATGAATATTGCAGCAAGTATTGAAGGCTCAGGTACGAATACAAACACATGAAATATGTGCCCGTGTAAAACTTACAGACGCTTTCGCATTATATCATATATTTTAGCAAAATGCATCAAAAGAAATATCATTCGTTTTCCCATCAAAAGTGAGCCCCTTAATAAACTTTTAAGACTATTTTTGATTTCTTGACTTTTGATAGTTTGGTGTGTGAGCAGCATGTCTAAATGATGTCTAATGAAATTATCAGCATTATTTCCTTCAAGCTCTTAAAGTCTGCAGCTACCGCTTGTTGCAACTATGGGCCCCATTCAGACTGCAACACTTGAAATTTACGTCAGCAGTTCCTTTCACCATAATTTATGTTTTTGTCATTCAGATAGCCATACAGATACAAAGCAATATAAACAATTTGATAAAAACAATACAGCTGTAAAAAAAAACTTAAGTTGTTTTTTTGCATAACTTTCCTAAGTGTGAATTGTACACCTTAAAATTATTTTAAAATTAGCCAAAATATTTATTATTTAATTACTGATCAATTTTAAAGGCACAACAATTAGTCGGGAAAATTCGTCGGAACGGGATAATAAATGACATTACCAAAAATAGTAGAACCGGGGAACCTATGGCATTATTTTTATTTATTATTTAATTAATTTGAAACCTTTATTATTTAGAAGACAGATAAAAACATGTTTTATAAAGTTTCATATTGCATATCTTTAGAAATTATTACAACATTTCAGAATTTAATACACCTTCTGTAACAAACTACATGTCAAAATTTGGTTTTTGAGAAATAATTCGTACAAAAAATATCTTAAAGATTTCGTTCAGTTTAGATATTAAAGTTTTGTTAAAACTTAATATAAAAACCAAATTTTTCAACAATGGCCGATATCAGTTGTTTCCGACCATTACCTACTGATTTTTATAGCATGCCGAATATTTCATATGTAATTTGTTTTATTTAATTAGCCAATTATTGTCTCAAGAATATTTAGATTTTCCTATATACAATGTGAAATATTAAATTCGATTAAAAGACCATGATGTAAAATGGATTTCAAAGTGAATTCACGGTTTGTACAGCATAACAAAGGTTTGGAGAAAGCTTTGAAAAACAATAAGATTCTACAGAAATGAATTAAATCAGACATAGAAATAACCTAACTTATTTGAAAATATTTTTAGCTTATGGGGTAACCCGCAATTCTTCGAAATTTAAAAGCCCGGTATAGAGAAGTTTACTAATAGAAAGAAACGAGAATTATAAGCTGCTATTGAAATAGCTAAAGCTCAAATAAGGAAGTTGCTTGAGACAAATCAATGCCTGTTTTTAGTGAACGACTTAAGTGTTATTTTCATGCATGAAGTCGTTATAAAGCAGTTGTGACCGCAGGCAGACATTTCATGCTGATTGTCCGTTTGACACTTCTGTTTTCTTTTGTTTTTTAAATAAAAATAGAAATATAGAAACCTGAACTTATATTTATTCTGATGTTTTAGTCCACACTAAAAAATACTATGGCATATCCTGGAAAATCAAATTATGTAGAAATGGATCGATTTGATGATGATTTAGACAGCATCGACATCATGAAGAACGGCGACCAATTTGAAGATGATTTTGATCTTGATGAAGAGACTCCCATGCTTGCTAGAAGGGAAAGAAGGTGAAAAATTACAACCTGTCACAACTTTTAGCTTTTAAATTTTGATTATTTAAATAAATTAGTTGCAACCGTTTTTTTGTTTATTTCTTAAAGTAAAAATATTAATTATAATTTCGTGTTGAAAAGGAAGGTAATGAAATTATTCAATAATTTTTCTCATCTTCATTTCAATTCTTTATTCTCCGAAAATGGATCGTGATATTTAAAATCTTTTAAATTTGCAATAAATGCGAGAAAAAAGTTTAAAGAAGATAATGGGAGATGCTTCCCTAGAACCAATTTAAATACTTCGTTTTATTTCAGAACAAGCATAGATTGGGACATTTTCATGGTGAGGCCATGGGACAACACCAGAGAACAAGACGAGAAAGTGGTGGCAAGATGGTTGAAAATCTTCAAGGTCACCACTTACATCGCAGTTTTTATCGGCATGCTCATTTTCCTCTTCTTGAGCAAGGTTTCTCTTCTCATAGCATCGACGAACATCAGGGCCTATCCTCAGAACTACTCGAGTTTAAACAAATTATCAAATTTTAGTCGTTCCGTCAGAGATTTACGTTTCAGTGGATACTATCCAGACAATTCCAGACCCACTCTTCAGTGTTACAATTACACATTCTACTATCCCGTGTTCTTCAACTTTTCAGGATTCGTCGAAAATAAGAATGCTACTAAATCGGGAACTTACTGCATGCTCATGCCAAATCACTTCAATACGACCATGTTCAATGGCAAGAACATGACTTGCACAAATGTAGATCGCTGGCATCCCAGGCACTCAAATCAAGTTAACGGATATAAATTTAACTCGACCGACATAAAGAGATTCTATGCAACTCCATGCATATCCGTGCATTTCCGATGGATGTGGGCTGTCTTTCTTATGATCTGCTTACCCTATGCAATTATCTCATTAAGATGTTTTTGGAAAGTAAGTTTGGTGGTAGTCTAACAATTATAATAATCTGTGATTGCTGATGATGTACTGATTATTGGTATACGTTAAATTTTCAAACTTCCACTGATGTTAGATCTAATAGAGAATTTAAAAATCATAAAGATTTTGTTGAAAATAAACAAACTCTAATAACTAAATATTAATTTTTTTCCTTTGACTCACAGATATGTTTCCGAACAATAATAAGTCCTTCTAGAAGAGCAGTGATAGCTGTCTTGATAGTGGATGGACTACACTCTATGGGTCTGAGCTACATGTTCTTCTACATAATACCAGGTCTCAACGATGCAATCCAGGGATTGATCTTACTGACGGGAGTTGGACTAGTTCCTTCTCTTTTGGTCATTACTAATAAACCAGGCGGCATAATTGAACGCAACCATAACCCTGTCGATGGTATCAAGATGACTCTCGTGGTCGTTCTGAATATAATAGCGGCAGGTGTTCAGTTATCGGTCGGGGCTGTTATGACTTGGAAGATCTTAAATACTCCAGAAAGCGATAAAGCTATATACTGTCTCATCATACCATGTTTGTTTTGTATATCTCTGAGGTGGGTGTTAACTCGACTAGAGAATTGTTAAAATGTATGTGTAAAAGTTACATTTTTAATAAATTCCTATACTTAAACTTGTGAAACAATAATAATTTTGTAAATAGAAAGCCATAAAGTAGTAGTTATAAATCATTTGTTTTTAATATCAAACTAAAATGATAGAATTTTACAATTTTATTTCCTCTGGCAGGTGGTGGGAAAACTACAGCGGTGATAGCGCAAGTCCGTTCAGTAGCATACCCATTTTGGCCAAACTGGCTTCTGAAATGAAAAGATCACGAACGAAGCTCCAATTTATATCCAGTACTTTCAGAATCCTTGTGACCTTTATCATGCTCATCGTATGTGCTTATCTGCTCAAAGGAAAAATTTCACCCGGAGACAGAAACGAATGGTACAGCATCCTCCGGATGCAAGACATGTTAGTGAAGTTTACTTTCTATTTTCTTTTTGTTGAAGCGTGAAGTAAATGAGATATTTTTAGACTGTATTCAGTTAGCGTTGAATGAGTGAACGTCGTTGAAACCTAGTTCTTTTTTGGAGATCGTGTCTTCTTTTCAGAAAATGCTCTAACCGTGCGGTGACCGCGAAAAACGTAACTATTTACGAAGTGGACGAAGGAGTCTTCGACAAGTCTTGGATTAGCATGTGGACTCTCAACGTTGCCTGTGGATTTATTGTCTACTTTCTGACGTCTGTTTCTGCCAAGATGCAAATTCAAAGGGTGAGTTTTTTGTTGTTTTAGATAATTTAAATAAAACAGTGAGTTATTCATACTTTAATGCTAGAGCATGATGACATAATGTAAATGAAAGATATCCAAAATACAAAAGCGAGGGGACTATGATTTGTAATAATAACGGAACCAAAGCTTAAGCAAGGGTTGCCGACAACAATAATAAAGTTATAAAAATAGAAGCGTCATTTGAATGTTTGCTCGCATTTTGGTCTTCATGCACGGAAATTAATAAACTATTTTTACCAGTACTTATTTAACGTTAACCAGTTTTATTTAGTTAAGCATATTTAATCACAACGAAGCTGTCTAATCTTCAAAAATTTATCGAAAGCTTGCTGCAGCGGTTCCTTTGGTGATAAGTACCCCGGTAGTTGCTGGACTGATGATAGCCGGATGCCAAATCTGGAACCAAAACCCTTGCAATCTGTCTTCGGATACGTACGATCCCACCTTCTTCTACCGTTGCTACAAGGATGAAGCCTTAAATTTTTGGCCACTGAGCGTCGAGATTAGGGAGATCTATTTCTTTCCATTCTGGTGGATTTCACTTCTATGGGTTACTCGACACATTTGGTTCCCTAAATCGGAAAAACTGGCTAAGATGGACAAGTGAGGATGCTTGCTTTATCTCTTTATCGATTATTCAGTAATTCAACAACCAAGTTTAATTGTTCAACCAAAAACATTCTATTTGGTCAGGATCTTTGTTCTGCCAATGTTTGACGGAACTCTTATCGGTGAATCGGTGTTGATGAACAGAAACAGGAATGATAAGGTTTCCATCGAGAAGAATCAGGTCAGTTAATCATCGTCGTCGCACTATTTCATTCTGTACTGATCATTGTCGAATTTGCCTCCTGTGGAAGAGACGCTATATAAGTGGCCGGTCTGCATAACTTAATCAAATAAATAAAATAAAAAATATATAATGCCTTCTCATCTTACACAAGGCACTCAAATATCGACTAAACACAAAAACGTAGTGCCATTTATATTAAATATGTTTTCATCAGTTTCCCATGTTTTAAACAACTTTCGTGTGCATTCAATCAACATACTTCGAATCATACCATGCATGAAAACATGTTGCGTTAAGTACAATAACCTCCATAAGAATAATAATAGTTTATTTGTAAAAGAGCCGTAAGCATAATAATAGTGATAATGACAACCATTGATTACGATATTCATCATCTTCATCACCATCGTCACCTCCGCGTAACTTTGTTACTTTAAATTTAGTCACTTTAAACCTGCTTCACTGACCAATAATTGCAGAAAGCCACTGATCGTCCGACATACAACCTGAGACAAGTCGAAAAAGGAGAAGGATCCACGTCTGGTTCTAGCGCCGTCGAGTACCTTCCAGCTTCGGAAGTTAGGAAGCTGTTGACCACTGACAGCACGCCCCTCATCTACATCTGTGCTACAATGTGGCATGAAAATGAAACTGAAATGATTCAAATGCTCAAATCCATATTCAGGTAACTAGGATAACTTAGTAATAGTGACTATGATAATGATAATAACAGAAAAAAACACAATATTAACCAGGATAGCATAGGATCACCACATTTTAATAATCAATTGCAATAAGCAACATTCACGTTAATTACTGGGAAAGGCTGCTAGAATTAAATACCAATAATGTCCAATGTTACTGATGTGTTTGTATCTTATGAAAAGTTTATATAATATATAATATATTTATAGGGCTCACATAAATCCATCACTAAAAGCTCAAGCTTAATTTTTCCTTTACCGAACTTGCAACCACTTGAATGTAAATGAACACATAAACCGTTCGACCATAAGTAGTTTATACTATGTGTAGTTCTGCTGTGTATTTTAAATATTATTAACAAATGTTAATGAATTTAATTTTAGACTTGACAGAGATCAAGCAGCGAGAACGAACTCCTATTATCTTAACATATTCGATCCTGACTATTACAACTTCGAAGGTTATTGTTGTTATTACATCAAGTTGAAGATTATAATATGCTGATAATCATGAGGCAATTATTAAACTACTTCTTTCTTAGACTAATTAATCAATATTATAAAAATTATTACAGTATTGTAAAAACTAATTTTTGAAATGTATATCTACAGCGTAATGAACATTAAATTTGTTGCTATTAATAACCTCGATAAATTAAAAATATGCGATTTAAATGAACAAATGATTTAAATGAATTACTAGCAAATGTTCTCATATTAACATCATCATCGTATCAGCTCACATCTTCTTCGACAATGCCATGAATGCTCACGATGACGATAACATTGATTACACGGTCAATGAATATGTTCATCTTCTCGTCAAAATGCTCAAAGATGCGGCTTTGTAAGTTTGCTCTCCAATGTCTATTTATGTTATTACACTGATAACTAATTATTAGAACTATTGTTGACTTTAAAAAGAGATTGTAAGTTATTATGATTTGAATTAAAATAAATTATTAAAACTTCTGGTAAGGATGAATGATTTGGTTAAGCTAAGTTCGGTATCAAGGGTTTCTTTTTTATTTAGCCCAAACTGCAAAATTTCAATATAATAAAATATAAAATTAAAATATATTAAAATACACGTGCAGTAAATCATACCATGATTAGTTGGTAACTATTATGCTTACCTACAACTGTTGGCAGTTAAGAAACATAATGATTGAATTTTATCATTACAGATCATCAGAACATCACCATAAAAATTATGGTGATTATTATGCAGGTATTATAGACTTTAAAAAAATTCTTGACTTCAGAGGCGAACACGGAGTATTAAGCAGCGTAGACGATCCGATTAAATACCCAACTCCATATGGTGGAAGGTTGGAATGGATCCTTCCTGGTGAGAACAAATTGATTGTCCACTTGAAGGACAATGCCAAGATAAGGAATAAGAAGCGTTGGAGTCAAGTAAGTTGTTATAATAAGTAATAATCTGTTAAATAATCCGAATTTATTTGCAAGTTCTACTACTATTTGTATTACAATACTTGTTCAAAAAATTAGAAATAATTTGCCTTTTTACAAATAGATGCTACAACATATTCTTATAATGAGTTTTTATTTGTGCCATTTGTATTTAAACGTAATTCTACAAATAAATGTTTATTTCATTCAATTCGACTAAGTATTGTCGAGAGTTATATAATGTAAACATTTATTCGAACGCTGATGCGATTTTGTTAATGCCAAAAAATTCGTCATTCGTGAAAAAAATAATGCGGCTAAATAAGGCTTAATTACACTTAAGCACACGGTTCTACTTTGTAACAGCTACTGATTTCATTAAAACGACATTAACGTTACAAGGTCATGTACATGTACTACTTCCTGGGATTCAAGTTAAGCTGCGATCCAGATCTAACTGAGGAGCAGAAGATTGTAAGGTCTCGCAGCACTTACCTCCTTGCTCTTGATGGTGATGTTGACTTTCAGCCGATAGCCCTTATTCTTCTCATTGATCTCATGAGGAGGCAGGAAAAAGTTGGAGCTGTTTGCGGAAGGATTCATCCAATTGGATCAGGTACAATTTGCATTACTTCATGTCATTATTTGAATTGCAAATTCCTCAACGTTCGTAGACTCATAAAATTTATTGTAATGATAATGTTAAACTCCATCTTAAAGAATCTTTTATGATAATGACAAATAATAAATTAAAGAAACAAATTAATTACCTAACTAGGTCCAATGGTTTGGTACCAAGAGTTCGAGTACGCTATTGGACATTGGCTTCAGAAAGCTGCGGAACACGTCATGGGCTGTGTATTGTGCAGTCCTGGTTGTTTCAGCTTGTTCAGAGGTTCGGCCATCATGGACGAAAATGTGATGAGGACTTACACAAAGCTACCCACTGAGGCAAGACACCACGTACAGTACGATCAAGGTGAGTTTAAAGGAAATATAATTTACATCGGACATTACATCTAAAAAATTTATTCATAAAATCTTTATGTGATATACATGTTCTTTAGCTTCAAATAAAAATTTGTCTAAATATACTGAATAATTAGTACTACAGCCACGAAACTATTTAAAAATTATTCTAAATCTCAATTTAAATTTTAAAATAGGGGAAGACAGATGGCTCTGCACCCTGCTTCTACAACAGGGCTACAGGGTAGAATACTGTGCAGCCTCTGACAGTTTTACCTTCTGCCCTGAAAACTTTAATGAGTTCTTCAACCAGCGACGTAGATGGATGCCTTCTACCATGTCGAACATTCTAGACCTTCTTGAGTCTTGGAAACACACAACTAGCGTTAATGAAAATATCAGTATCATCTACATTGTTTACCAAGGATCCATACTTCTCACTTCTCTTTTATCACCCGGAATCATTTACCTTATGATTGTTGGCGCAACAGATGAAGCCATTAAGAACTTCGTGAAGTTGGATTTTGGTTGGCTAGCCTTTCTCAATGCCTTGCCCTTGTTCATCTTCGTGATTCTCTGCTTTAAGGCATCGTCTAATATTCAGGTTATATCGCGTTGTTTTGGATATTAACTAAAATCATATAGATTATTGGTGGATTAGTCAGTTTAGTTTATGAAAATAGTTCTTTAGAAACATTTAAATATTTTGAATTTATGATTAGTCCTTCATTCTTTTATTAGTGAAAATAAGTGCACGTGTGTTATTGATCAATCAAATGCTTACTAAATATTAATGCGAGAAAATTCTACGTTGTTTAATTTAGCCATAATTCTATAATTAGCTTCTTTTTTTTTACAACTTTTAGCTTTCCTATGCTAAATTGGTTGCTGGAGCTTACATCATTATTCAATTCTTGGTGTTGATTGGAACCTGTGTCACCATGTACAGAAATAATTGGTGCCATTCCACAACAATTTTCTTCTTAGGACTGACTGGAATATTCTTAATAGCAGGATTTCTTCATCCTCAAGAATTTCATTGCCTTCCAAAAGGATTGGTTTATTACCTCACTATCCCGACCATGTATATGATGCTTATGATTTACGCCATATTAAATCTTCACGTGGTGAGTTGGGGAACCAGAGAGGTCAAGAAATCACCCAAAGAGATGGAAGAAGAAGCAGCGAGACTTGAGTTACTGGCACTAAAGAAAAAAGAGGAAGAAGCAAAGAAGAAGGGATTGGTGTTTGACATCATGGAACACTTCCGCAAGCGAACCAACATAATCCAGTCCAAAAAATATCCCTGCAAGTTTGTAATCTGTTAAATAGCATTTAATAAATGAATCAAGTGTTATTATTATTATTATTATTATTATTATTATTATTATTATTATTATTATTATTATTATTATTATTATTATTATTATTATTATTATTATTATTATTATATTATTATTATTATTATTATTATTATTATCTTATTATTATTATTATTATTATTATTATTATTATTATTATTATATATTATTATTATTATTATTATTATTATTATTATTATTAGTATTATTATTATTATATTATTATTATTATTCTTATTATTATTATTAATTATTATTATTATTATTATTATATTATTATTATTATTATTATTATTATTATTATTATTATTATTATATTATTATTATTATTATTATTATTATTATTATTATTATTATTATTATTATTATTATTATTTGTATTACTATTTTAATAAATAGTAAAAGCGCATTAGTTAATAATCACTAGAGTCACTCTCGTAAACGAAATCAATAGAATTAGGAACATATTCGTTACGTTTAAGTCAAATTAAATTAAACTTGATTTAAACCAGTTGTACCAGAACCCTCTGCAACATTATATGCTGTTCAAAGCCAGATCATCTACCCAACGAACAACAGTTGGAAGAACTCAATGAAAGGGTTGATGTTATAGAAGGTCGCTTGAACATCAAGAAGGAGAACAAAGCAAAACCATTGGGCAATCAACAGATGACTATAGTTGACTATTCAAGAGGAAGCAGTGCGATTAAGTTTTTCTTAAATTGCCCTTTTGTCATAATGTCACATTGAATTTATGCTAAAACATATTTCAGTGTGCGAGGAACCACAGACCAAGAACCAAGATATTACGTCTAAAGAGAGGACTCCTTCCGTTATTGCTGAGATACCTGACTACGAAGAGGATTCCATTTTTCCAGATTATGAATCGTCTTTTTATGAAGGGCATGATGTATTTAGAAATGAACTCATAAATCCTTCATGGATCGAAGACGAGGAACTCGGAAATGGACCAAAAGAGTTCATTCCTCAGGTGGAATCGAAATTTTTTCAGGTAAATTAAAATCGTATGTCAAAAGGCAACATATTTACGCTAATACATCTATTCAGTTCAATGTAAACTCTAAAACTGATTTTTTTTTTATATCTCTAGGAACTCATTGACAAGTATCTAGCTCCCTTAGTAAAGGATAAAGAGAAAGAAGAAATGCAGGCAAGCGAACTGAAAGAACTTCGCAACAAAGTGGCCGCTGGCTTCATATTTGCAAATTTCACTTTTGCTATTGTAACAATCATTGCCCAATCCAATGCAAAAGACGTATATGTGCCGTGGCCATGTCCCGCCAAAGAGCAACCAGGAAAAGAGAATCTTGCTAGAATTGATGATAATTTCTCAAAGGTTGATTTATCCGGAATAATCTTTTTAGTGGTTTTCGGCGCTTGCCTCGTAGTCCAATTTATCGCGATGTTTATACATCGCCTAGGCACCTTCATGCATCTCATGTCTACAACAGAGCTTTTTCCCAAGAAGAGTCCTGAGTTTACAACAGATCCTAAGGATATGGTTGGTTTGGCTCAAGCTTTGGGAGATCTAGCGCAAGATACTGACGACGATGACGAACCAGATTATGAAGATGAAGAATATGACGGAATTTCTGCTGCTACTGGCACGTTCAAAAAAACTGGTTTCGAGAAACTCAGGAACCAAAGACGAGAACAAATTAAAACCTACAGTCAGGCAGTTATCAAAAGGCTTCAACAATTGCAAAAAGCCAAGGACGGCCATTTACCTAAAGACAAAGGTTTCATTGCAGCAACTAAAAATGCAACAACCAAGAAAGCGCTGATGACTGTTAGACGTAATTTGAACACCATGCGCCTGGGAAAGAACAATATCAACTACGGTTTTGAGAACATATCGGTTAGAAATTCTGGTCATCCTAGAAGACCCAATCAGCCTCCATTAGGAAGAAACGCTTTAGCAGTTGAAAAATCACCAAGAAATGGCCATTTCGTGCAGCACAAACGTTTCGGCAAAACTGTACATGATGTTTCAAGGAAAAGCATTATGTCGAATGAAACATCTGATCGTCAATTTCCCTTTTGAAACTCAATTTAAAATACTTTTTTTTGACTATTTCACGTAATAGCTTTATTATTAGTTGCTTTGGCATCTTTTGGCCATCTTGCCAATGCTGAATAAAACTTCTTCATGTTTGATTTAAGCATGTTCGCATTAATTGAACCTACTTTTGTAATTATGTAAAGATATCAGCTCAACACAATGATTATGAGCAATGATAGGCAGTGTTGTAAAAATTACCTCATTTCGGTAACTAGTTACAAGTAAAAGTAATACCTCAAAAGCTACTTAAGTATAAGTAAGAGTATTGTCTCAAAAATTTACTCAAGTAAAAGTTACAAGTTACAGCGTCTAAAAGTTACTTTTAAGTAAAAATTACAAGTAACTTTGATGCCGCCATTATTGTGATCATACATCATTCCGTATTATTTAAAAGGAATTGTTTCTCTTATCGTTAAAACAATTACTGGTATTAACTGCTAGTACTAACAGTCATTAAGTAATAACATTTGATCTAATGCATTCTTTTGGTGTTTTTTTTATTTATTACATTACAATCACAAATTTTTGTTAATTTTTAACATAACTAAGTCCTCGAATAGTTTGTCACTCATTATGGTTCTTCAGCTGTTCTTTGTCATACCAGAAGAGCTGAATAAACGTTCAACAGCTGCACTAGCTGGCAGAGGAGTGTTCAACTGGATAAATAATTTCTTCAGGGTATCGCTTCCAGTAATAATGTTCATGTCATCGGATCGGTCTCGAAGGTACTGCATCAGAATATCAGTTGACCTTCTGCAATTGAAGAAACTGTCTTCAATACTGTCAGCATCAGATGAACGAGAGCTCAAAGCTCGTCCATCTTTGCTGCATTAGAAGATGCTACTTTGGCTACCAGTTTCTCATGAAGCTTGACAATCGTTGGCAACAGATATACCATATTCCTTAACTTCTGTTGGATGCATGCGTTCCACGTGCTTCTTCAAGTTAGATGAAGAACCTTCATATGCTGAACATGTAGTTTTTGTTTCTGTTGGCAGAGTAGGCATGCATACTTATATGATTTTCCTTTGATTGAAATCTGAACATTTTGTTCAAATACGGCCACGGACTATCTTCACCCTTGTTCCTCTTATCTTCGCTAACGACACTAAAAATGGCTTCAAATGAATCCATACTACGATATATTAAATCTTATATTATTATATGTATATAATATTATATATTAAAAAAGCTTCGGTATGACTAATCAACAATTTCCGATTTAAAACAAAAACGACCGGCGATAACCACAATAACAAAAGAGCGATGATCGGGAAGGGGAAGGTTCTCGAACGAACCAAAGAATAACAATCTAGAATTTAAATTTTTTTAAAATAAATTAAACTAATTTAAAATGTTATTTATGTTACTTTCTAACGTCTTGCGCCAAAAAGGTAACGAATTAAAAGTATGACCAAAAATAGTAATTTGTTACAAGTAAGAGTACAAAACTTTTTTTGTAATTGTTACAAGTAAAAATTACCAAAAAATGTAATTAATTACAGTAACGAATTACATGTAATTCGATACTGCACAACACTGATGATAGGTAGCTTAACCACTCCACTCATTCAAAGCATTTTTAAATTTGTTAGCAACTTATAGGACTCGTCGCATCGGTCGCATATTGGCTAGATAATAAAACGAATAAATAAACTCAAATGTGGAAATATTTGCAAAAGAACTGAGAATCAGTTTAATTAGTATCAAATGTATTACGTTGGAGAGAAATGGATGCACTTGATTACCAAGCAAAGACAAATCAACAAAGAATGGCGATTCCAGTTTTTTTTCATGCGGAACTTGAAAACTTATTTTATTCTCCAAACCACGTCAAGGAAGCAAATTTATTATAAAATACTAATTTTCTCATGTCGTTGGCAATAGAATTTTTGCAATCTTTGTTTATCGTTTATGTAAAGACCCTTTCATACGTGTCGCCGTAATTTTGTCAATTGCAACAGGTTATCCCTTAGACGGGAATTAAATTCCCTTGGGATATCACCTGAATTTGTGATTTGTGGTTTTTCGTTTAGAGTTTTGAATAAACGAATTCAGTTCATTAAAAAGTTCATTAAACAAATTTAAAACAGATGTTTTTTAATTAATTTTTTAAAATTATTTCAATAATTCACCAATTTCGACAAAAATTTTAGTAGATGCGCCTCCCCTTCCTACCCTCCTAAATCTGCCCAACGGTTCCAGTGTGGGCCCCCACCAAAGTGTTCTAGATCCGCCCTTCAAGGAAGACAACTAAATTGTCTCTGTCTTCTTTTGAAGTTTGCACTAATATCAAATACTATATAGTAAACAAGCAACTGTGATACAAGAAGACTTAATTATTTATTCAAACAAATAAAGCTGGTATAATTGCCGCTTAAAGAAAAATATTTGTTTCCGTTTATTTTTAATATTTCTAATCGTGAAAAAGTCGAGTTATGGACTTTGATGAGCTATCTGATGAAGAAGGTTATTATTACGATAACGATTCCATTACCACTTTTGAATTCGTCGAGGTTGATGGTGCTCGACGCCGCGAGGTTGAAAAAGAGCAATTTGGAGATGCCAGCAATTTAGTTCTTGATTCAAAAGATTCTGGAGAGAGACAAATAACGTTCAATTACCATGGCACTAATTTGTCTAAAGGCTTGAAGGAGCAAAGAAATAGTGGGGAACTTTTGGACTTAACATTGAAAGTTAATGAAGATGGAAAAGAAGCCATAATCCTCGTCCATGGTAATGTTTTGGCTGCTCACAGTGCATTTGTAAGAGCCTTCCTTCGAAATGAAGCAACAAATAAAGTTATGGATATGTCAAATTGGAGCAAGGAAGTAATAGAAACTTTGGTAGATTATATGTATGATGGTGTTTTGAAGATCAAATCTACAAATTATTTAGAACTTCTTGAATCCTCTGATTATCTTTGCCTTAACAACGTGTCTCAAGAATGTGCATTTTATATGTATGAACATGTGACATCAGAAAATTGCTGTGAAACCTACAATGTTGCATGCCGTTACCAAATACCAAATTTCAGGGAAACATTATATAAATACATATTGAAAAATTTTGCAAGTTTGATGAAAGAAAACAAATTAATGGTTCTTTCCAGAGATGACTTCATAACATTCTTAAAGGATGATGGCCTATTGAGTGTCAATAGTTATGGCTTCCCAATCTCACCACCCGATAAGGAAATGATTCTATTTGATATGTTAAAAAATTACATCACTCAGAACAAATTGTATGATTTGTGGCCCTGTGTAATAAAGGAAGTTTTAAGATTTGGGAACATGGATAAAACATTTCTTGAGCATTTGATATTATCAGATACAGAAAAATGGTTAAGTGACTGCAAAGAAAGAGGCTTGTGTCTCAAGTATTTGGATGATATCAGGATTTGTGTGTCTTCATGTGGAGACCTATCCATTTTCAATCCTCTGGCGACACAACCTCGATCTGGTTTGCCAGGTATATAATTTAATGATTTAGTTAAGTTGACTAACGTTGGATTTTGAGAAATTTCAATTCAATCAATTATTTTCATGATTTGTTCATGAAATATGTAATTACACATTTGTGCTTGCCAATGTCTAAATGAATTAATTTGTTTATTGTTATGAAGAAAAACCTGGGATCTAAGGCAACATTCTTACGTGTTTTTTTATTGCATATTTCAAGGGAACCTAACTTTGTCAGTAACTCTAAAATGTTACAAAACATGTAACTAGAATTAGAATTAGATTTTGTTTTGACATGTGAATTATTTTTAATAGAAGTTTATTTTTATATAGCTGTAAAATATTCCTGGACACACAAGGTTGCATATAAATCAGACTTTCCAGAAGATGTAAACCATGTCAGCTTTGATGATGTCGACAGTTTATTGGATGAACTCAAGAGCTCTGGTTTGCCAGCTGTTCTCTATGTCACTGGGATGAAACTGTACACTGCTTTATGGGATGGGCATACAGTTTTGTCAAGTACAAATAGCATATTATATTATTTTTTATTAGCATCATTAACTCATCTTTAATAAAATCTTTTCAGGAAAATATCATTAAATTTTTAAACAAGTAACTAATGTCATATTCAAGCATATCAATCTGCAGCTTAATTAGCTGAATGCCCCAGTTAGTTTTTCTCTCCATGTGTTGATCACATCCATCTCAGTAGCCTGCTCTTGGTGACTTCTTCACAACAAACATTTTTTTAGTAATTGGTTACTTGTAATTATAAACTTTATTTCTATAATACCAACAACTGAAGTGAACATAAAATTACATTCTTAAAAGTCCTCTTCTAAGAAACTTTTTAAGAACTGTAATTCTTAAGTGCTAAAATTATAATGCAAAACAACACAACAATATGGTTGTTCTATTTTAAAAATTAATGTACAGTGCTAGAAATATTGTTACGACATGCCCACTTTTTATGGATAATTTCCTTACAAATTAACATATCTTGATGAAATTTTCAGCAATTACGTAAAACACCATTTGTAAGCATGGTGCAAAATTTTCTTTCATATGGGTTAATGGTTCCCGTAAATTATGCAAATGAACCATTTTTGGCCTGGAAATATTATTACGACAGTTTCCGTTTTGGGCTCGTTTCATCAATTTCAAGGGCTTATTGGAAAGATCAAACATTAAATTGTCATTAAGAAGGCTATGTAAAGGAGTGTGAAATTCAAAACTTCCTTTTACTTCCTTTTACATTCATTTCATCACGGGAAAGAAAGCAGGTTTGACAGAAGGAGAAAGAGGACAAGTTAAAGCCTTGGGAAAGGCAAACTATTCAATAAAAAAGATTGCAAATGAGTTGAATAGGTCAAGAACTGTCATCAAATGTTTTTTGGATGATCCAGACTCATATGGGAAGAAGTACAAGGGCGGAAGACCGAAAAAACTCTCGAATCAGATTCAGAGACGCCTCATCAGGGAGGCTTCACAAGGAGAATATTCGTGTAAACAGCTAAAAGATAAGCTGGATTTGGATGTCCATGTTAGGACAGTCTGCAATTATCTTAATTCAAGTGGACAGCAGAGATACGAAATGCGAAAGCGAGCTCCAGCGTTGAAAGTCCATCACAAGAAAAAACGCCTCTTCTGGGCCAAAGAGAGGGTCAGCTACAACAAAAGATGGGAACGCGTAATTTTCACAGAAGAAAAAAAAATTTAACCTTGATGGGACAGACGGCTATAAATACTACTGGCATGATCTCAGAAAAGAAAGAGAGGTTTGTTATAGCAGAAAACACGGAGGAGGCTCTGTGATGGTCTGGGGAGGAATTTCAGCATTTGGGAGGACTGAACTGATGATTTTGAAAGGGAGGCAGGACTCTCAGAAGTACATCTAAATGCTCAAAGATCATCTCCTTTCTTTTGCTGAAGCAAAACAACATGAATTTCAATAAGATAATGCTCCTAGTCATGTTTCCAAGGCAACCAGAGCATATTTCCAGGAGTCCAACATTCAAGTGATGGACTGGCCGGCGTGTTCACCCTGCTTGAATCCGATAGAAAATGTCTGGGGCCTTCTTTCAAGATCAGTTTATGGCAATGGACAACAATATAACACAGAAAATGAATTTAAAGAAGTGATTTGGAGCGCCTGGAGAAATTTGGATGAAAACATCATCAAAACACTGATTTTCTCCATGAAAAATAAGTGCATAGATGTTATTTATAAAAAAGGAGGAATGACATCTTATTGAAACATTATTTCATTTAGTTTTAAATAAAAATTTTTGCCAAAATACTGAAATTCATGAGTTTATTTGTAACCTGTCGTAACAATATTTCTATGCAAAAAAATGGATTTTTGAGGAATTTGCGCTTAATTCTTGATCAAAGTGAAAAAAAAATATACGAGTTATGTTCTTTAAGTATATTACACAGTTCTTCTAAATTTGAGTTTCGTACGATAATTTAAACTTAAGTTATTACAGAAAATGGGGACTGTCGTAACATTTTTTCTAGCACTGTAGCATAGTATAAAATGATTTTTTTAACAATTTCTTTAATTCTATATATTTTAATGATTAAGATTAGTTAATTTTTCTGAGCAACTTGCTAATTAATTCTTTCTTTCAGTTAAAATTATGTTATTATTCAGTATATGTTTTTTATTATCAACACAGCCATTGAAGTGACTTACAACACTGGCAAAAGTGTCCTCCATGGAAATATTCAAAACGAGATGGATGTTCATGAGTTTAAATTGAATCCTGATGAGAGAATTATCAACATAAAGGGGCAGGCTGGATGGTTACTGGATTGCCTTAGCTTTGAAACCAACCTTGGTCGAAAATTTGGTCCCTACGGAGATGCAGGTGGAAGCAAGAAGTGCTTCCAACCCAAATATCAGCACTCCTACCTTGCTGGATTAAGAGGACGTGTGTCAAGGTACCGTGGATGCACTTACGTGAGACGGCTCAGGTTTGCTTGGGCCAGTGTTTTTTGAAGCCTGTTTTTAACTTGATAAAATTTTTATTTACTGGCTTGAATATTATTATTATTATTATTTGTTTTCCTTTTATTGGGGCTTAAAATATATTATTTAATGCATATGAGGAACTTTAGAATTTATTTTTTA
Source organism: Whitmania pigra (assembly GCA_021613335.1). NCBI lineage: Eukaryota > Metazoa > Annelida > Clitellata > Hirudinida > Haemopidae > Whitmania > Whitmania pigra. The sequence continues at coordinate 193,480 of JAJTWR010000067.1, forward strand.
AATTTTACTTCTTCGCATGACAATCATCTAATGATTTTGGAACCAACCTTTGATTGTCAATCTTTTTTCGAGCAATTATAATTTAAGGCTACTAGTTATGTTTGGTTTGATTATTCACATGGCATGAACTATGGCAACAAACATAGTTTTTTGCTGAATTTTTAAGATGAAATCATGGTTAAGAAAATTAATGATTAAGAAAGTGCTTGAAATTGAGTTCTTACTTTAATTTGTCTAAAGATTGATCTAAGCAAAATTCATGTTGGTGTTGATCTCTTTTTTGGATTACAAGCAAAATTGTCAAAAGGGTTACATTTTTTCTTATACTTTCCAAATTGTATGGGGCATAGCTAAAAATGTAGTTAACTACTGTTGTTAAAGTGCTCATCACTGCTATTACATAAGCAACTATTCAGTCATTACTCATTAAAGACTCGAAATCATATTGAGGAATGTTGTCGATCTTCCTCATTTGTTCTGCAAACTCTAGCTAAATAAGCAGTCTGACCACACGTTAGGTAAAAAGTTGGTTTGATTTTGAACGGACCAATTCTAAGGCTAAATTATATCATAATGAGCAAGAAGCTGGTCACACACTGGGAAGTCTCGCATTATCTTCAATTTTTAAAACTTCTATAAATTAATGTTACGTTATGTTATTTTCTAATCAACAACATTTTCAGTCAATTACTGTGTTTCATTAGGTCATCGGCTTTTCACACTACCTAAAATCAGAATGAAAATGATATTAAAGTGCTGACGCGTTGAGTATCAAATACAATATCTTTATATTTGTCTAACTAAGCAATAATTTATTAATACGACACATAATCAATAAAAGTTAGAAACAGCAAAAAATCAAAACTATCCACACTTTTAGTCAGGCATCAGCTGGGGGAAAAGTGGTTTTTACGTCGTTAGTCGCTCAGGTCTATTGTCTTCTCGAATCTAGGTTGTAAGAGCACCGTCCTAATCATTTAGCTATGCAGCAGATGTTAAACAATTATTAATTTTTAAAGTCCATGTTCTCTCAAGGCGACGACACAGTTTAATTTATAAATCAATTTTCAATAAGTAAGCGAATTTTCGATTATGTTGGATATTGTAGAGGTCATAACGTACACCTCTTACTCAGCTTTGATTGAAGTACATGTTTATCGGACGACGAAAGACAAATAGACTCAGTCGATTTTCCTAATTATTGTGAGAGTGATACAAGTCAAGAAGAAGAAAGCAAACATGGAACAGTTAATGAAATACTAGATTCAAGAGATTCTGGGGAGAGACAAATCATTTTCACTCACCATGGCATTAACATGTTCAAAGGATTAAAAGAGCTCAGAGAAAGTGAAGAACTGTTAGACTTAACATTAAAAGTGAATGGAGACGATGTTATTCGTGCACATAGTTGTGTTATGGCTTCACACAGTCCTTTTGTAAGAGCTTTTCTTCGTAATGAAGGAATAAACAAAGAAATTAATCTGTCAGAATGGAGCAAAGAAGTCATAGAATCATTAGTTAATTGGATGTATGATGGTGTCCTGAAGATCAAGCCTACAAAATGTTATGAACTTCTAGAATCCTCTGGATATCTTTGCCTTAATGAAGTGACTCAAGAATGTACAGATTACATTTGTGACCATTTAACATTAGACAATTGCTGTGAAGCCCATTTAATATCGAGTCACCATCAAATACCAAAATTTAAAGACAGGGTTAAGGAATTCATTTTAAATAACTTTGTTGAGCTGTTGAAAAGGAACAACGTAAGTCCACTTTCGATAGAGGACTTTCTTAGTTTTTTGAAAGATGATGATCTATTAATAGTCAATAATTATGGCTTTGTAGTTCTGCCATATGAGGAAGAATGCATTTTGTATAATTTTTTAAAGGACTACATTGACCTAAACAGATTGTATGATTTATGGCCATTTATAATAAAGAATGTTTTGAGATTTGGACTCATGGATAAAAAAGTCCTTCAGCAGCTGCTATCATCAAAAGAATGGCTAGGTGAATGCAAAGAAAAAACCTGTGCCTGAAGTATTTGAAAGACATTGGAACTCTCATATCTTCTGGCAGCGAACCCTCTGCATTTAATCCCAAATGGAAGGAATCTCGAGCTAGTTTGCGCAGTGAACAATCATATTGTATATAATTCTTTTAGTTCACTTGTTTTGATGCAAATGGTTTTCAGGTGTAAAGTATCCTATTTCTGGACTCCTATGGTTGCATATTTTAGAGACTTCCCAGAAATTAACCCTATTAATTTTGATGATGTTGACAGTACCTTAGATGAACTCAAGAGCTCTGGCTTGTCCCCCCTTCTGTATGTCACTGGAATGAAGCTCTATACCAATTTCTGGTATCAACATCTTGTTATATCACGTATGGAATTTTGGTTGTGTTGCTTTTAGTTAGTTCTGCACCGGAGTTATTTTGGTTAATAATTTTAATTAACAGGCATTGTTGATTGGTTATTAATTTCTTAAATTTAATGTTCCAGCAGTAAAGACAATTAGAATAGCAACAAATTATCTTGTATTCTCGCATTTATGATAGGAATTTTGATATGTTTACCGCAATACTTTATTATTACTAAATCTCTAATTTACTACAAATGGTTTTTGCCAAGTATCATTTTTGACTACGTTTAAGTTTAAATAATGGATAAATGTAGTTATTTCTTAATTATTTATTATTCTTATTTTCTTAATTCTTATTTTACAGCCATTGAAGTGACTTACAACACTGGTAAAACAGTTCTCCATGGAAATGTCCTTAATGACATGGAAATTCATGAGTTTAAATTGCAGTCTGGAGAGAGGATTGTCAACATACGAGGGAGTACTGGCTGGCTGATAGATTGGCTTCAATTTGAAACCAATTTTGATCGAACATTTGGCCCTTATGGAGGAACAGGAGGGGGTGAAAGATGTTTCCAACCCAAAAGTTTTAAATCTTATCTGGCAGGATTAAAAGGATGTGTTTCAATAAATAATGGACATCTTTATGTTAGGAGGCTCAGATTTGCTTGGGCAAGTATAATGTAAGGTCTGAGGATTTAAATTAAGATCCTGACAAAGATGTTGTTGTCACTTCTCCCGAAATATTTTATCACTATCACTTTACAACAGGGATGCCATTTCATCTTTTTCAAAAGTGCAAACCATTACACAACTTGATGAGACAACCTTTTTTGCTTCTAGTCCTTCTAGTTAAAATTCAAGCTGAGGCAAATCCTCACACAACACGACGAGATGGCCTTTTCTTATCTGAAAGTCCCCCAAATGACATCCCTACTTTACTTGCAGCGGCGTAGCTGGCCGGGGGGGTCTTGGGGTCCGGACCCCCCCTGCTGGGATCTGGACCACTTTTTCAAATGGTCCAAATCCGGTGAGTTTTTTTTATTCGGGGAGGGGGGGAGTATAGTAACAATGAGTGAAAGGATGAGCCTTCTATTAAAACATTAGTATTAATAATGTCAAGCACATTTTCATTCTGAAACATTTATATGACAAATTATTTTTCAATTAAATGAATCATTCAAATATTTGATATACTTTATAAGGATTTATCAAAAAAATTTCAAATTCTCTAAATATTTATTTGAGTTTACTTTTAGTTGCTCATCCGCTGTTTTTGAAAATAAATCGCGTTTTGTTCTGAACTACGAAGCAGTTTTACGAGGTAAAGTATAAAGCATATTTTAAATTCTATAATAATATAAAAATAATAGTAATAATAAATAGAACTATAAAAATGTCGTTATTTCGAGATACGGCTGTGGAACCTACAGAATCCGTTAAAGATATCAATTCAGTAATTGATTTAGGTGCTATACAACCTCGAGGAATAGCCTTTCCAACTACAAGTATACTTGTTGGAAATAAACTGAAATCATTAAAATTTCAACAATCTTGGTATGATGGGAGAGAATGGTTGGAGTACAGCATTTCTAAAGATGAAGCTCATTGCTTTTTTTGTCGTCTTTTCAAACCAAAAAACTTAGCTAATAACAAATACGATCAGTTTGTTGTTACCAACAAAGATTGGAAAAAAATGACAGGTAAAGATGGCAAGATTTCAAGACACGAATCCAGCAAAGCTCATCTTTCTGCTGCTGAAAATTATCGACATAGAATTGCTGCAACTAACAGAAACTCATCGGTAGCTGCTAAATTGTCAAAAGCATTTTATGATCAGCAACAAAAAGAAATAGAAGAAAAAGCCAAAAATGGAAAAGTTCTCATTATAATTTTAGATATTATCAAATTTTTATCTAAGCAAAATTTAGCGTTCAGAGGCCATGATGAAAATTTTACATCTGATAATCGTGGGAACTTTTTAGAACTAGTAGAATTTTTAGGGAATTATTCACCGATACTTCGAGACTGGTTAGATAATCATCCCAAAAATGTTTCTTGGCTTAGTCCAGACATTCAAAACGAATTAATTGAACTTACCACTGATGAAGTTTTAGAAGAAATTTCAAAACAAGCTCAAGGGAGACTGATCAGTATTATGTGTGATGAAGTGAGCGATCGATCCAACAACGAACTTATGAGTATCGTCATTAGATATGTCACTGATTCAGCCGAAAGAAAGCTTGATAGCCATAACCCAGGCCATAACGTTTGAATCTTTCAATTCATAATATAATTGGACAGTGTTATGATGGAGCATCAAATATGTCGGGTATTTACAACGGCGTACAAGCTCAATTGAAAGAACTATCAGATAGAAAACCAGTGTTTATTCATTGTTGGGCTCATGTTTTGAATTTAGTTTTACAGGATGTCTGTAAATTAACAAAAAACTGCAATAAAGTATTTGATTTGCTGCAGAAAGTTTTTGTTATTATAGAGGGTTCGCCAAAGCGTCATGATGAATACATGAATGCCATCAGAGGTTTACATTTGGAAAATGGTTTACTTGCATTGCAGTCATTATCTGGAACCAGATGGTCAGCAAGATGTATAAATTTGCGAATTGTTCACAGATGTTTGCCAGCAATTATTGAATGTTTGGGACATCGCGGTGATTCAGATTCAGCTGGCTTACTCAAAGCAATTAAAGAACCGGTTTTCATTTTTGGGCTAGAATTTTTGGTTCAAGTGTTTATGTTGGTAAACGCAGCGTCGCAGGCTCTGCAAAATAAAGATATTGACCTTGCGGCAGCTGCAAGATCTATAGATGAATTAAAAGCTGGATTGAATAGCATGGATTGTGAAGAAGAATTCTATCTTATAAAATTTAACCACTTTCAGCATTGTAAACGCTAATATCCGTTACAATTTTAGCTATTTTAATATGCATTTGTATTATATGAGAATGGTCATATCCCCAAACAATCGGTTTAAGTTCACCCTTGCGTAGTAAATTTTATGAAAAATTGGACCCCCCCCTGTCAAGAAAAGTCAGCTACGCCCCTGTTTTCTTGCCTTTTGTTTAAGGATTTATTGAGTTGTTAATTTATAAATTAAAGTTATTTAAGACATTTTAGGTTATTTTAGCAAGCTTAATGCTTTTCATTGTACATTAAATTTTTATTCAAGAACATTGTTTTATAAAAGATCAGCTTTTAGAACGTGATGTGCCAGGAATATATGATTCAATATTATCTTATTGTTGGCAAATTGTTCTTAATGCTTAACTTAATTTTATTTTTTGGATCCATGATTTTTTTGCTCTTAGCTCTGCAATTAGTGGTTTAATAGCTACTTAGTTGAAATAATGCTTCCATTTGTTTTAATTTGCTTACTATTGTGATCATGCTGCAATTCTTGATGGATACTATCTATGTTGATTTATGTGTTAAGGGTGACCGGACTGTTGCTCAAATGACGATAGGTCACATGGAGGTTGCTCACGTGGCAGTTGCGCACATACACTGTTGCTGACATGGCCCATGTGTGCAATAATATATGTGAGCAACAGTCTGTGTGCCAATTGCCATGTGAGCATTGTTGAGTTGAATACAAAGTATCGGTGAAATCCCAAAATAAAAAAAATTATGTTTTCAAATTATTTGTCAGTTTGATGCAAAATTTTTTAATAACTAATATCACAAAACAAACATATTAACGATCCATCACACATCACCAAAATAAAAAGAATTGTTCAAAAATGAAACTTTCGAAGAAATCTTAATCGCCGAGGTTTTTCAAAGCACATAAATCCATCTGGATCCATGTACAATCCAGAAAACATTCTGATATAACTTCAGGTCTTTCGATGCTTGTACAATGAGTTGAAGTTTCTATTTTTTGCATTGCTGAGCAGTGGCGGATTTAGGGGTGTGGGGAAGCCATGGCCCCCATGTCATCTTTAAGTCTAAGAAAAAGAGCTAAAATTCGCCTATAAACTTTTTACTTCACGCTTACACATAACATATACAAGTGCAGATTCCAAGTTAGAAAGTCAAAAATAAGGATGTTCCCTATAATGCTATTTTGCAAGTTCTCGTTAAATTTAAAATTTTATAGTTACTTATTACTCCGCCTTGGAGCTCTGTCAGGGATCCTCAGACGTTTCGGCCCTTTGAGTCTCCTTAAGTTTTCGGGGCGGGCCGCATCCGGTGATCAGCCGGATGTCCCTGTCGGTTTTGTCTTTCTGGACCAAACTCTTACCTTCGGTTGTGAGAGGCACTCGCTGGCCTTGTTATGCCGGTCACTGCTGCCTGGACTGGAACGACTGCGAAAACTCTCAATGGCTTATTCATGTCACATGCTTTCTGTTTCCCACCTGCAAACTTCGACTATACGGGGCTCTCATTGGCCTTGTTATGTCGATCGCCTCCACCATAGGTTGCCTACAGCGGTCATGATTCGTGTGTGAAGCCGCAAAGCAGCAGTCTCCAAAGCTAACTCGCGCACGATCGCAAATCAGCGAACGATTTACTTCCTGCGCGAAGGCTTCGCACACCTCTGCAAAAAGAGATTTCAAACGCCCAGGCGAGACATTCTTGCAGAGGCAAACGAGTGGACCGTCGCAAAGCAACATGAACTGCAGTCCAAACCGCAGCCGCAAAAAGAACCGCGGTCGAGTCCCGAAAATTTCTATCTCCGGCTGCCGCTACAAAGCAATTTTAAGGCATATGTTAAGACGGTGTGAATAAGCCACTATGAGCTCGGCTGATTCGTCGATCTCATTCTGCGCTCGAAATTTCCTTCTAAAGGATACAAAAACATAGGATGTTTGTATACAATAAAATGATTTTATGTATGAAATTGAGTAATATTAAACTTATTTTTAACAAATTATCGAGAAACTATGGTGTGTCCATACTAGGTAACCCGTCAAAATAGCCCGGCGACAAAATTTCAGGAAGTTTCATTAAGTGGAAGATTTATCGTCTAAAATATTATTAGGATTCCAGCCAACCTATTAGTTTCTGTTGCCTCCATCCATGGACTTTTCAGGTTGGCATTTAAAATAACTTATCGAATGGCAAGCAGCAAATACAAGCTGCACAAAGTAAATCAGACACTTTGAGGAATTACCACTCATCAATTGGTAATAATGATGATAGTAATGATAATAATGATTATGATACTAATAATGATGATGGTAATAATAATAATAATAATGTTAATGATGATAATGATAATAATGATATTGATAATAATGTTAATGATGATAATGATAATAATGATATTGATAATAATGTTTAATGATGATAATAATCATAATGATGGTAATAATAATAACAATGATCACGTCGGTTCCTCAGTTCGTCTTTCTTTTGATCCTTCCCTGAATTCAGGTTGCAATGTGAACAGTGGCGTGTACCAACTGTTCTTGCCGCCCCGGGGCGGTCATAAGATTTTCTGCCGCCCCTCTTGGTCGTTAATAATCCGTTAACCTTCAAGTATGCAAAAAGCTCTCAAATATTTTTACAATCAAAAATTTTATTTTTTTATTTTTACGGTTAAAAATTTACAAACTCTCCTGTAATGACCCGAAGTAAATCAAGGAAAACAGAACAGTAAGCGCAACTACTTTCTTTGTGAAAACACACTAACCACTTAATGACCTGCTATAAGAACTAGATGGAACAAAGGGAAGTTCCCACTCCTAGCTCCTATAGCTGCACGGGCTGGTTATCATGCTCACCCACATCTCCCCACTTTTTCCCTAATTTTAACGGTTTCAAAATTCGGTCTATCCCTTTTTATAGAGAGGACTGCCAAGTCTGTAAGTCTTGACTGGCTCATCGATCGAGAGTTTTTATTAACGTTTGGAAAAAAAAACGCTCTCATCTTGCAACACCAATAGCCTTGGGCTAGGAAGATAAGCAGCAAAATCACAATAATAGGGGCAGAATCCCAAGGCGGCATCTCTGTAAGCTCAAAAATTGAAAAAGACCATTGATTTTATTATTGGTTTTCTGAAGCTTCCACAAAGTACTTCATAATATTACTTTCGGCTAAGAACTCATTTTCCTTTATATTTTCATCAACTACGCCAATCACAATTATTTTATATTTTATTTTATTAAATGAGTAGAGGAGCCTCTTACCTGCCCACTATCAAACATCTAAACATTGAGGAAAGAAACGAGAGGTTCAATCAGTAGTAAACGAGAAAAGGTGACAAGTCATATTCATTGAGAAAGGAAGTGAAAGCGACTATAGGTGCTAGCTGAGACAATGCTATTAGGTAGATTATTCCAGATGTCAATTATTCGATTTGTGAAAAAATATTTGGTGGTGTCTATTGCGCAAATATATGACCTTAGTTTAAATTGATGACCTCTAGTTGATGAGTAGTTTGCAAAGTGAATATGGTTTTTAAGGTGAGTTGATGTTAAATTATTGATGATCCTGTATAATAAGCAGAAGTCAGCTATTACCATCATGTAGATTTGACGGTGTGAGAAAAACGCATTTGCTTGCAAGAACTTGTTGAAATTTAATGGCAGACCCTTTATCATTAATATTTAATTGGTCTTTTTGCACTGGATTTGTTCCTCTAGAATTAACATTTGCCAAAGTCATTCCGATATATAAATCTGGAGATTCAATTCAATAATTATAGGCCAATTTCCATCTTACCTTATTTTTCCAAACTTATTGAAAAAAATGTACATGTTGTATATATGAATATTTTACAGATTTAATCTTTTTAATAATTCACAATTTAGCTTTAGAAAGAATCATTCCACCCGTATGCCTCTGTTATTACTTCATTCTGATATTTCTGCAGCTGTAGAATCTGGAGAAGTTCTCTTTCCTTGATCTAAAAAGGGCTTTTGATTCTGTAAATCACCAAATTCTATTGTCTAAACTTGAATATTATGGTGTTAGAGGCATAATTTTAAACTGGTCCATTGATTATTTAGCTAATAGAAAACAAAAGGTTGCTTTTGATAACACTGATGCTGATGATGTCATTGTAAATTATGGTGTACCTCGAGGATTTATTTTAGGTCCACTTCTTTTTCTCATGCATATGAATGATTTCAAAAAGTACATCTAATTTGTGTAAAGCAGGGGTTCCCAACCTTTTTGTGCCCACGGCAAATATTGGTCCACGGCCCCCCCCATCAAAATTTTTCAAGAAAAAAAGCAATGAACGATAATTTACTGTCAAAAAAGAACCATACGATGTACTTTGAAAACAAATTTTTAATGCGAAGATTGCTCCTTCTTCTTGTCCACAAGAAGGGCTTTAATTTTGACAGGGCCACTCTCATGTCATCCTTTGCGTCAAGCTTGTTTCGCCATTTTGTTTTGATAGTCAGCAAGGTTGAAAATCCAGCTTCACAGAGGTAAGTTGTCACAAAAAGAATGATGGATATCATGGCTCTTTTGGCTAGAACTGGGTATGGTATCATCATGGAGCACCAAAGTCAGCCAAACTCTTGATCTGAAACTCCCTCTTTAACAACTTTTTGTGCCTCAGATCAATGAGATCATCCTTGGCCAAGTCCTGATCATCCAAATTGACCAAAAATAGATTCCTTACCCAGGCATCATGGGGCTGCAACTCTTTCGTAATAAAGTAGTCATGAAATGATGCCATCAGAGTTCCTAGGTGAGTCAAAATGTCGCCTTTAAGAGAAGCTGTTATGGTGCCAGCTGCATCCAGATTGGGTTGCAGAGACTCTTCTAACCTTGGAAAATTCGCAAAGTTGTTATTTTCCATTCTTCTGATCCACCGGGGCAGCTTCTCCAGAAATGAGCCTAGTTTCTCACCAGCATCAATAACGGTCATGTTAGGACCCTGAATTACTGTTAAGCCCATTTAAATGAGTGAAAATGTCAGCCAAATATGCCAGTGATAGGCTGAATTCTGGCAGACAAAATATACTTTCAAGGTCACTCTGTTTCTCTTGTAAGAACATGGACACCTCAATGTGCAGTTCCATTAGTCAGCTGTGTTTTTTAAATTTATTTTTGCTAAAATTGACACTTTCATGTACTTTATCATAAACTCTGCTCCTTACTCGTTACTTGTGCATAAATATTATTCACGGATTTTTTAAAAAGTTAGTTTTAAAATAATTTTGAAAATTTTTTATTCTGATTTTTGAAAAGTACTCCACGGCTCCCATGTTGGGAACCCCTGGTTTAAAGTATTATTATAGGCTGATGGCATTGCTGTTTATACTTCTGGTGACAACATTATTCAATTTTTAAACAAGGAACTTTATAACATCAATAACTGGATCATTGCTAATCGATTTTCACTTAACATAGCCAAATACAATTTTATTATTTTTCATTCTCCAAAAAAGGCCATACTTTATGATTCTCCCCCTTCCATAAATAATATTGATCTTACAAGAGTCACTAGCTTTCGTTATCTTGGTATTATACTTGAGGAACACCTATCCTGGCTTGATCACATAAAACACATACAAGGTCGAATAGCTGAGAATATTGGTATCATTGCCAGAATCCGTCCTTTTGTAAATACCAAGGCAGCATTACTATTATATTTTTCCCTTATTTATTCTTATCTTACTTACTAAAATATTATATGGGCATCTACTTATCACACTCCTTTAAACCAATTATTTATTTTACAAAAGCGTATCATCCGTACAATATTTTCAATTTCATCTCACACAAATTCGACTTTTATCAATAACAATTTATTAAATCTTCAACAAATACACAGTCTTCAAACTACCCTATTTATGTTCTCTTACAATAAGAATGCCCTTCCAGAAAAATTTGAAGGTCGTATGTCCGAAAGTGTCAACTACATCAAACCTTCATACTCCCTCCGTCATACCAATGAATACAGTCCATCTTTTGCCAAAACCACCCTCAAGCTCTTTTCAATAACATGCTACGGACCTAGACTATTCAACACCATTTTCTCATCCATCAAAAATCAGACAATGACTGGACCATTCATACTATTTTATTTATTATTTAAATTGTCTTTTAAATTGTACTTAGTTCGTGGTATTTTCGATCAATTGTTTATTTGACAGGTTTATTATTGTTCTTTCAATTAATTGATAATTCTGGGTCAGCTTGCCAGCGGAAGCTTGCGCTTCCTTAAAGCTGATGCGTTCTTTATTAATCCGCCTGTTGGTTTTTTGTTTGTTGTGTTTGCTTTGTTTCATTTTGATGATTAATAAATTTGCTCAAAAACTTGAAAAAATCTGACTCTTCAATGGACACAGTCGGTTTTTTTCTATTTTTATTTTTATTTTTTACATAACCCCTCAAAATGCCGCCCCTTGGCACTTGTCGCCCGGGCAGACCTCCCCTGCCGCCCCTCCCTTGGTACGCCACAGTAAGAATCTTTCACTTTGTAAAGTTATTTGATAAATTAATGCATATATTTATTCAAACTAATTTCAGTCTTCTTTTCTCATTTATTAAATGTTCAATAAATTGTATTTAGGGGCCGTTCACATATTATATAACGCCGAAGAGGGAGGGGGGGTGTATGCAAATTTGTTATTTTTGTTATATTGGGGTGGGGGTGGGGTCTGAGCAGATGTTATATAACACTTTCAAAAAAGCACGAGCAGTTAATTCAAATCTTTTTTGTATATGAATATTATTGAGTTCTATTTAATTTTGAGTTTCATTTTCATGGGGGGGTGTATTCCAATTTCATACATACTACATATTTCTCACATACTACCTACTTATAGCATTTTTCATAACATTGATCAATGATATATATTTATATCAACATGTGTCATCATTCCATCAGCTGTTACACAAGGACAACGGCCAGGTAAAACCAGTTCTGGTGATATTAGTAGACGAAGGCCCCGATGAAAATCCTCTATACCGAGAAACAATTAATTTTGCGTGTGCTAACTTTAAGCATCTCAGGTTGGATGCCTTATTCATATCGACACAGGCTCCTGGCAGAAGTGCATATAATCCGGTTGAACGACGCATGGCGCCCCTAAGTCGTTTTTTGGCTGGAATAATATTGCCATTTGATGTTTTTGGATCTCATATGAATGCAGCCGGAGAAACAATCAACATTGATATGGAAAAAGCGAATTTCAGGAAGGCAGGTGAAGTGCTTTCAGAAGTTTGGATTGAGGCTGTCATCGATAACTACCCAGTAGTTGCTGAATGGGGAGGAGGAGAAATTCTCAAAAAAACCAGACTATCCATCACAGGAATGGTTGGCAGCTCACGTGAGGGCCAGTCAGTACTTTCTGCAGGTCGTAAAATGCAGTAATGAAGAGTGCTGTGCTCCATTCAGATCGGGCTTGAAATCTATCTTGCGTCAGGGCTTTCTGCCAGCTCCACTGTGTGTCGACAATTCCAAAGGTTTGAGTCCAGCAGCTGCATATGATGAACAGTGCAATTATTTGACGCTCTTTCAAAGACTGTCTGTCAGATTGGAATTAGCTGGTTATGGCGGCATGAGCCTATTCAGTATTCCATATGATGCTCGCTGCCCAACTGTTAAAGATCATATAACCAGTGGAACTTGCAATGTATGCAAAATGTAATTTCCTTCACTAGTTATGGTGACCCAGCACAAGAAGCACATTATCGAGTGAAAGTGAATGACATCCCACGCACAAGGCCAGTGCGTATAGCAGCAAGGAGACAACGGGAACTGATGGCTATAATTGCAGAAGGTATGACATTGAAACACTTTAGATTTGTTGTGTGAATTAACATATATTGCAAAAAATGTGACCTTATAAATGTATAAATGTTGAAATATTGATATGCAGGACCTGTGAATTATACATGGTTGGATTATGTTGTCATATATTATATTATTATATTACATAATTAGATTATAATACATAATTGTAAAATGTATCTGTTAACTCTTTAATATTTCTATCAGTTTAAACTACAGTTTTAATTAAACCATTAAAACGTAAATATTTAAATGGCATGCAGGGTATTAAATGAAAAAATACTGGTTGTTTTAAAGGGATGTCAGAAGATGCAGAATGGATGGACGAGGAATACGTTGACATATCTGGGCTGCAACCATGTCCAGAAGCTACTCTGTCATCTGGATTCCCGACTGTGGAGGACAGTTGTTTGCCATGGGAGTGAACTGTACAAACTTTAACTTAACTAACGTTGAAAGCATGTGTTGTTTAATATAGAAAAAACGATTTTCAATTTTACTAATATATCGTGTTTGTCTAAAAGTTATGTTTAGTGAGAACCTACAATAGGGGGGCGTACACAGGTTTGTTATGTAATATTGAGGGGGGATGGTTCCCACAAATGTTACATAACGTTATATGAGGGGGAGGGGAGGGTAAAAAATTGACATTTTTGCGTTATATAATATGTGAACGGCCCCTTATGAAATGTGAATCTTAACATGGAAGATTCGGTTGGACACTGAACTTCGTCCTACTTGCATCATCACACGCAAGCTCCAGGCGTGCAAGACCAGGAGTGCAGTGCAGACACTGAACTTCGCCCCACAACTTCTCCAGTCTACAAGCGTGCAGGACAGCGACAATGACTCAGCACATAGCAGTGGACTCTTTTGTTTCAAGTCCTAGCGAAAGTCTATTTAAGCAACCAGAAGGAGACATCACATCAGAAGTCCAAATCATTTCAGTTATGCAAAAGACTATAATCAAATAAATAAATAAATAAATAAAGACATCACATCAGCGTGCGTCCGCATGGCCTAACGGTTGAGACCGCGCCTCTCACGATGGCAGCGCGGATTCAACACCGCTGCGGGAGCACCGCCCTAATCATCTAGCTGTGCAACGGACGTTAATAAAACATTACATTTTAGACTCTCATCAGCTCGCCTCGTCTCCTACTTCACTTGGTTTTGACTCATTCCTCGTTTCCGCTTGGCCGCATCGACGCTTGTCTCCGGACCCTATCTCGTGCTTGTGAATAAACCTATGTTAGTTACATGTTGTAGTGTCACAACAATTCCTTTTGAACGTTTCAAAGATTTAAGCTACTACTTAAGTAAGGGGATAATATATTATTAACGCGATATTCAAATAACAATAACAACAACAATAATAATAATAATGAGTGTTCTTTTAACATTTTAACATTATCAACTTCCTTGGAATTCGATATTAATTTAACATTGCAATCACTTGAAAATATTTATATGAAAAGTACATTTGAATTTTCACAACTTTTAGTTAATGCAAAATGTTATTTCCAGATGTTATTGAACCTGGCCCAATAGTTTCGCTTTCTTCTGGTGAATGTTGTATTAAATGAATGATTTCAGTTCATAGAATTTTGATTGCGCCGAGAATAAAGCTAGTCATTTTCAAAGCGATTTAAGTAGAGCGTCGAAACGGTGGAAGAGAGGTCAAACTTATTTTAATTGTCAGACTCTAGTCAACGGCTGCATTTTTTTTAGATCGCAAAGTACTTTATTTAGTCAAGACATGGAGTATGTTTACCACGATTCTGACGAAGAACACGATGACCACTGGTATTCTCATAGTTCTGTAAATTCTGACGATTTTTTCGACGTTGATGGAGCTCAATGTAACGAAGAAGAAATGGAACATTCTGAAGGTGGTAATGAAATATTAGAATCAAAGGATACTGGGGAAAGGCAAATAACCTACACTCACCAGGGTTCAAATATGTTTAAAAGATTAAAGGAACTCAGAGACAGCAAGGAACTTCTAGATTTAACATTAAAAGTCAATGATGGTGGTGCAGAGGATATAATTCTTGTGCATAAATGCATTATAGCTGCTCACAGTCCATTTGTAAGGGCTTTTTTACGAAATGAAGATTCAGATAAAGTCATTGATTTGTCAAACTGGGGAAAAGAAGTTATAAATACTCTGATCGATTGGATGTATGATGGTGTTTTGAATATCAAATCTACAAATTATTATGAACTTCTTGAATCGTCTGATTATCTTTGCCTTAATGAAGTTGCTCGAGAATGTGCTGCCTACATTTGTGACCATTTAACTTTGGAAAATTGCTGTGAGGCCTACATAGTATTAAGTCACCATCAGGTGCCAATGTTCAAGGACAGAGTAAATAAATACATTCTTATTAATTTTGCTGAAATGCTGAAAGGAAGAAGTTTGACGCAACTTCCAACAGATGACTTTGTATCATTTTTGAAGGATGATAACCTATTGTTGGTCAATGATTATGGATTTGTGGTTTTACCACATGAGGAGGAATCCATTTTGTTCAATCTTTTAAAGACCTACATAAATCAAAATAACTTACATGATCTCTGGCCACACATAATAAAGGATGTTTTGAGATTTGGACTTTTTGATAAAAATTACCTTCAAGAGATATTATCAGCTGAGGAGTGGTTAGGTGAATGTAAAGAAAAAGACTTGTGCTTACAGTATTTAAAGGATATTGGTGCTCTGGTGTCTTCGGGCAAAGATTTGTCTACTTTTAATCCTCTAGCGATCAAACCTCGGGCTGGTTTGCAAAGTAAATATTTTGGAAAATTATATTTAGCAGTAGCAGTTAAAATTTTACTTTGTCTCTGTGAATATGAATATTGTTATTAATGATTGTAATTATGTTTTGATTGAGTAATAATTTTTACATAATAATGTAAGTGGACATAAGATGACTTGGACCTACCATTAGTCTCAGATATTTACAAATTTTGAAGTAGTACATTATTGTTATTGGAATGTAATTAGATTTTGTTTAATAATTTAAATATTTTTACTAATTACATCTTATTGTTTTAGACATAAAGTATTCATGGACCCATAAGTTTGCATACAGTTCTAGTTTCTCAGAACAAGGAGATCCCGTTTCCTTTGATGACATCACCAGTAGTTTAAAAGAGCTCAAGACTTCTGGCTCACCACCCCTTCTTTATGTAACTGGGATGAAGTTGTTTACCCATACCTGGGACAACCACCTCGTTATTTCAAGTATGGAATATTGATTGCATCATTATTAATGTCTAACAGTTGACTTCAAGCCCATAATTTCAAATCCCACTCGAACTAACTTTGTTTCCGATATTATTGCAGCCATTGAAGTGAGTTATAACACTGGCAAAACAGTCCTGCATGGAGACGTTCGTAATGATTTGGATGTCGATGAGTTTGTATTGGAGCCCGGGGAAAGAATTGTCAAAGCTAGTGGAAGGACCGGATGGTTGTTGGACTGCCTTCAGTTTGAAACCAACTTGGGTCGAAGATTGGGTCCCTATGGAGGCAGCGATGGAGATGCAAGGTCTTTCAATCCAAAGTGTCTAAAGTCCTACTTGGTTGGATTAAAAGGATGTGTCTCGATGCAGAGCGGTTATGCATATGTCAGGAGGCTTAGGTTTGCATGGGCCACTGCGTTTTTTGGTGAAGCGCCATCTGACTTCGACCAACTTGGAGCTTAAATGTTTGTGTGTTCTAAATATCGCTTTAAATGTTGCTTAAAGTAGTAGTCGTAGCAGTAGTAAGTTGAACTAAATATATTGATGTCAATTGAAGTTTATTTAGATTATCCAGCTATTTTGAGAGTCTATCATCGAGACTTAAAACTTTGCTCATCCTAAGTTGTGCTTCCGATGTAATTGCTCTATAAGCACTCGAAAAGCTGACATTTTGTATTTCAACTTTCTAATTAGCTCACCAGAATCTTTAGAATTATTGATTCTATCTATTTATCAAAGAGAACTACATCTGTGAGGTGAGCATACGTGCAAACTGTGATTTTTTTTCTTAAATCTCTTAGGGCTTCCAGAAAGGAAGATATTATATTCCTGATATTAGTCGTTTGTTCATCAGAACATGTTCTAATCTTTCATTGTTTCACTGTTCAACATGTTTATGTGGTTGTAATGTTTTAATTTTAGGATTAACCACCTCAATTGTTCCTCCGTAAGACCTCATTACTTTGCAATCAAGCTGACACTATAGCTTATTCAAGCAAATATAACATAAAAAAAGGAATCATCTTCAAAATCTCTATTTGACTGATTGCTTATAAGATATCTAACAAAGCATACATTCTAGCTACAATAAGTTGTTTGTAAGAGAAAGTAATAAAAATCAACAAAAAAGAAAACAAATCTTAGAAAAATAAGAAAAGGACAATTAATGAAATGTTTAAGTTGAATTGGGAGTGCTCAACATATCGCAGCCGATAAAAGCAATACAAAAGGATGGTGCATCTTTGGATGTCATCAATAAACATAACCTCCAGTAAAGTAAATAAATTTTAAGGTCATCAATTTACAAATCAAGTGGGAATTCTTGTCAAAAGCCTACTTTAAAGACCACATTTATCCGTACGCGAAATGATAAAGAGCATGCTCGGTTACTGGTGATCTCAAGCTATCAAATATATAATGCCACTAAAATGGCAAATGGCATTAATGGACTTGAATGTCCGTGACATTTGGTCTCATGCACTGGTGTCAAAGAATCCACTGATGAGTCCAGCGAGGTCTTCCACTGAATACTTGAGATACTTGTCTGGATTCTTGGTGAAGCTGGCATCCTTGTACCTGGCAAGGAATGATGAATAGTAGGGTAAGATGAAGGATTTGTTGTCCTCGAGGAGGGAATGCCTCAGTTCAGGGTCGGGGACTGAGAAGATCTTTTGCTGCTTACAGATGTCTTCGAGTTCCTTGTTAAAGCCCTACAGATGACCAAATTGGGGATTATATGCAATTAAGTAATTATCATAAATTAATTAATTAATAGTTGTGTAATAACAACGTAAGATTAGCAATAAATACAATGTTAATTTTAAAAGTCCTTTCTAACTGTGAATTTCTCTTTGATGACATTTCTTTCTTTGTCTTTGAGCTGTTTTAAAATAAGCAATGAAACACTTAATGTCAGTCCTGATTCGTTAACAGCCATGGTAACATGATGAATAATTCTACCTTTACATCGAGAGGAACAGATGGAACTTGTTTCATGTTATCTGAGATGAAATATAAGACTCTGCTCCAACTGAAATAACATATGAAAAACATCAAGTTCAAGGTTATTAAGAAAACATACTATACCATACTGAATAAGTATTGGTTTAAGGGGCAATGTGGCCATGGAATATGATATTGGCGTCGAGTAAAATAAACATTCAGACAGGAAACATCAGAAAAAACATTCAACATTATTCTCAAAATCTTAAGATGATAGCATTGTTGAATTAGAAACATTTCAAGAACATCATTCACCTCTGAGAGTAAATCCTCTTCTGGTTGTTTATCTGATCTTCATAGAAAGACTCCACCTCCACATTCCACAGGTGGACAATGTCAATCATTCCCGACCTAAAAAAAAGGTATGAGAAAGGAATTAAACTCAAACGTTCAAAGATTAGCATAACCTTAACAAATATCTCCAGTTAATTATCTTGTTATTCACGAGATCTGTGGTGGAACGGAGACACTGCATCAGTCTCCAAAGCAAACTGGAGCATGATCACAAAGAAGCAAAAAATTTATTTCATGCATAAGGCATGAAACCTCTGCAAAGAGATGTCAAGCTCCCAGGCTAGACATTCTTGCTGTTGTTGCATTTATTGGTAATCTTAGATTGTTATTATAGAAGGGATGAGGCACTAAACCCAGGTGCCTACGACGAATCCCATCATTCTGGTGGATATGATGGGAGGACAGGCTTCAATACAACACTCAAAGTGGCAAGTATGCAGATCTGTTGATGGACCTGGAAGCAAAAAGATACTTGACAGAACTTTTCCCCATCAAGGTGCCAGGTGCATAGTCAACAGGTTGACTTATGATTTCCTCACCAAGATTAGATTGTTGAGCCGACAGAACATAACCTATGATAAGGATGTCTGAGGCCACAGAAGTGAAATCATTCTGGATCTGTCAAATGAGGAGCCAGAAGAAGTCTTAAGAGGCCACTTCAGGAAAGCCGGAGAAACCATCAGCCTCAGTGTCAATGATCCACCGAATGACGGCCAAATCATTGGCCGAGAGACGTGGTGTTGTCGGGAAAAATAGGCCAACTTACTAAGTACATGGTCTGAAGAAGCCACTGAGAACTTCAATGACCTCTGTAGGCAACTGGGGTGGAGACAATTGACATAAAAAGGCCACTGAGAGCCTCGCATAATCAAAGTTTGCAGGTGCAAGGCAGGTAGCATGCGACACGAAGAAGCCATGGAGAGCTTTCCGAGTCTCTCCAGTCCAGGCAGCAGTGACCAGCATAACAAGGTCAATAAGTTCCTCTCACATCCACCAGTAACCATTGGGTACTGAAAGATAAAAACCGAAAGGGACATCTGGATGCGGCCCACACCCCTAAAACTTAAGGAGGTTCAAAGGGCCAAAATGTTTGAAAACTCCTCTGTCTGAGCTCCAAGGTGGAATATTAAGAAATGGCCATAAGTCAATGTAATGCTATCATCATCATCATCATCACTATCATCATAATCATCATCACCTTCTGAGTGAGACAAGAATGTAGTTAAAGTTGTTCATCATAAAGATGGCTTTAAGTGCTCCATCGTTGTACACCTCTGCCTTGTTGTTCAAGTTGAGACCCAGTGCTGACAGTATTTTGGCTGATGGAGTCATGAATATTTAATCACATGTTATGCTAAATGAATCTCATTAACATTCATCGTCTAGATATAACAGAAAGTAAACATTAGTAGCTATTGAACATATTTGATTTTAATTAATCACTACAATATAATTAATTTGATTGCTTGTATAACTATAACTGTATTACTATAAAATTAAGTATCAATTTGAGAAGCTAGAGATTACATCAACATTGAACATTGAGAATGACAACAAACTTACTGAAATATTCGGCCATCTTCATTCTCGGATCAAGGTTACCTTGCAAGCTAGGGTCTGAAATGTGATCACGGAATCAATGTTAATCACAGAAATAATATTATGTGGTCTAATGTAATCATTATCATCATCATCATCAATGTCACCTTGTATCAGTACATGTCCAATAACATCAGAATACTCGAGCAACTGCTCCATGAAGAACATCGTCTGTCAGCGACGAATAATATTATTAATGAAGAATAATGTTGAGGACGAAGCTATGCAAAATTGGAATAGACCCAATTGTTGAAAATTTGGAAAAATTTTGATTGTAATTAAAATATCTTGCAATTTAAATGAATGAATTAAATGGTTGGCATCTTAAATAGATGTAGTTAAATAATAATTAATAATAGTCAACGATAGACCCACATTGCTCGTGAGTTCGTGAACAGTTCCATCCCTTGGCAGTGACGAGTGCTTATCAGGGTCATTCTGTGGTATAAATCATCATCGTCAACATCATCACTACCACAACCATTATCATCATCATCATATCATGAATATCAACAATTTGACAACATCACTGCCACCAACAGTGACTTCATCATTATCATCATCATCATCATCAACATCAATGATAATATCATAAAAATAACCCTAATGCAGTCCACAAACTCTTCTAAGGACTTGAGAACCTGATTTTATTTATTACAAAAACAAGATTAATAAACGACAATTAGTAGTAATTAAATATATAAATTAGAATAACAATTAACAACTGAAATCGCAAACCGTGGACTGAAGTTGCGAATAAATTGAGAAGAATTTGATTTTCGTGTTTTGGGAACAATCCTGCAGACGGACAGAAAACAAACAGTAGATGATTCATTGTAGTAATCAAGAATAATTCATTAGATTATACATGAATTATGCATTTCATTCACTCTCTTTCAATCAGTTGTCTAACAATTCAAAAGACTCTGAAATGTTTTTGACACTTCAGTTATTGAATGCATCCAAATATTTTAGAAAAATAATGGTTAATTCATTTCATTCAGTCATTAGGCTTATAACTCACTCTACCAAATCATGGCAATACAAAATACAAAAAGAAGAAAAAAATTTGCTATAGCAATGTTACAATGGTAGGTATCAGTTGAAGTGATTCCAGCAATCAATTCATAAGCAAGTGATTCCCAACTTCAAATTAACCTTGATAGTATCCTCAAACCTCCCCTTGTGGTGCATGGCCTGTCTGATTACAGGTAGGAGTTGAATGGCAGGTGTGCAGTTATGTTTCACAGGAATCCTTCTCACTGATTGGCAGATTTGCTGTGTATGATGCAGCATCATCATCATTACCACCATCCCAATAGTTAACAAACCAGCCATACAAACAGTAACTACATATAATTCATTATCAAAATAAATGATATAGCACTCAGCATCATCATCATCACCTCCCCTTCCTTGGATACGAATTCAAGTCCATTGGCAACGATGGCTTCGAAGATCTTCATCCTGTTCTTATCAGGTATGATGTCCCTCATGAGTGCATCCTCTGCCTGCGATGATGATGAAAAGTAATGTATTGGCAGTAATTGTCTCGTGAGTAACTACAACAGCAACATGAACTAGAGTTAAATAATATTACCAAAGGTGATAGTCAAAAAAATTAGCCATAATGCAGTAATAACAAAGCCTGATAATGTGTAGTTGATAAATATGTTTTATTAAAGATAACAACAATTAAGAAATAATATCAACAGTAAGAAGAAAAATATCAAAAAACAAAACAGGTGCAGTTATTGGAAAGCAATCGCAACACCACAAAGAACCTGCAAGAGTTTCAGAAGGGCAGGGAAGATGATGATGAAGGGGTTTGCATCAACATCTGCTGAGTCAGCTCCTGCTGAGTTGAGTGGCCTGTAAGCTGAGTGATGATGATAGTAGTAGTTACAGATATAATAATAATAATAATAATAATAATCGGTGATCGCCAACGCCTTCAACAACTACTTCTCATCAGTCTTCACCATTGACGACGGGAACAAACCTGGAACTTCCATGAAAACTATTACTGTAATGCCGGACATTCAGTTCACACCATATATAGTCTACTCGACGCTTCTTGGTCTCAAATCATCGTTGTCAGCCGGGCCGGATGGTATTCCAAACATATTCTTGAAAAAATGTGCATCTGCACTAGCTGTTCCACTATCCCACCTTTTCGACGCATCCTACAAAGATCATAAATTGCCCCAGGACTGGAAAGTCGCCCTGGTAACACCCATCCACAAGAAAGGTCCCACCACTTCTCCTGAAAACTACAGACCAATATCTATTACATCAACATGTTGCAGAGCTATGGAAAGAATCATCAATAAATCCCTAATGCAATACCTTTTGAACCATAAGCTTATCGACTGTAGCCAACATGGCTTTATTCCGGCTCGTTCAACCACCACAAATATCCTCGAATGCACTCAAAGATGGACAGACGCCATACAAGACAAGCAAAATTTAGACATCATCTACTTGGACTTCCGTAAGGCCTTTGACTCTGTCTCTCACACAAAACTAATGCTCAAAATATGCACATATGGTGTAAGTGACAATATGATAGGATGGCTTGAGGATTTTCTATACTTGAGGTCACAGAAAGTGAGCATCAATGGATGTATCTCAGAAGAGGTTGCTGTCACTAGCGGAGTTCCTCAGGGGAGTGTTCTCGGGCCAACCTTATTTTTGCTATATATAAACGACCTACCCGAAATATTCAAAAGCTCCGACACCATTTGTAAGCTCTTTGCTGACGATGTAAAACTTTACAATACTTCTTCTCTCCAGTTGCAACGATCTCTTGACAAAATAGTAGAATGGAGTGAGAAATGGCAATTACAGCTTGCTCCCGACAAATGTCAGATACTCTCGCTGATTGGTTACAACAAAAATTTCAACCCATGTGAATTTTGGATCAATAACCACAGACTGTCGAGAGTTGGCACGATCCGAGATCTGGGAGTGCTTATTGATTCCTCCCTCAAATTCGTCCATCACATCGACAACATCACCAGGAAAGCAGCCATAATATCCAAATTGATTCTTGCATCTTTTTCCTCTAGAGACCCAGATATCCTTAAAAAAGCATTTTGTACTTACGTTAGACCAATATTGGAATACAGCTCTCCCGTTTGGAATCCTCATAAAAAACTACTCATTGACAGAATAGAGAAAATTCAAAAAAGGTACACAAAGGCCATTCCCACACTTGCCCATTATCCATATCTACAAAGACTAAAGACACTTAAACTACCAACATTGGAAAAGCGTCGACTACTGGCCGATCTCACTCTCTGTTACAAGCTACAAAATGGCTTTATCCACAGCAACATTTCCACTACTCTTATTAGATCAACTTACACTAGGACCAGAGGCCATAACCACAAACTCAGGACAAGAAAATCCCGATGTGAAATATCCAAACACTTTTTCTCTAACTGCATTGTCCGATCCTGAAACTCCCTGCCAGCTCATATCGTCAATTCCTCAACAACAAACCGATTTAATTCTGAAATCTGTAAACTAAATCTTAATCCCTACCTCAGATTCCAAGAACTTTGAAAATTTATTACCTCCTATTTAACTTTTTCTCCTCGCTTTCGATTTCTCAAACTAGATCTGCCCGAGCGATGATGAACTTAGTTTTCGCGTTTAAGTTTATTTTTCGATCGTGTTAGAGGCTTTGGCCCTTTGTCTTTAAATAAATAAAAAAAAAAAAAAAAAAATAATAATAACAGTTAAAGAGCATGTAAATGGTTGAAATCATCCAGCTAACCTGGCGACTCCTGTTGCTTCTTTAGAAAACTTGAAGCCCGATTTGCCATGCTATTAAAATTACTGGTGGTTAGTTTGGAGCACAAAAGTGTTTTTAAAAGGAAACATTGGTGATCGATGAATACCTTCTCGTTTGTTTCCTTGGTGTTTCCCTCAGTTTTCCCTTCTAAACAAAATTGACGACACAAACAAATGAGAAATAAAGTAATAATAATGACAAAATAAATACAATTTAACGGGCCATTACTAAATTTTTTAAATTAATAATTTATGTTAACTACTAAACAAAGGTTATTGATTTATTATATTAATAACTCATTAATAAATTGGAAATTAATTTCAAATGCTTTCTAAAATCTAGTTTCAATGCAATTCTAGGTCAGTCATTCAAGTTAGCTCTAGGGTCATCCAACAAAAGGGTGACTTGATTCTCACCATGGACGGTGATGGAGCTGCCCCGACAGTGAACAGAGCAGCAGTTTCTCTGGCCGGTATGGTCATCAGGTGGTTCTTCAGACTGAACGAGGCAAAAACGAATGCGTACACCATTTATGAATTTATACATTACATAAGTGGTTGGCCAATCATAGCTCAATAAAAACATCCAATGCAGAAATGTCAGGCACTCAAAATTAAATACAAAAACACACGTGATACCAACTCTCTGAGGGACTTGATGATGATGTCAGAGCGTATCTTGGCATAGGAAACCGTAAAATTCGTCTCGGTGCCACACCCTTGAAGCCACAAGGAGATGGTCCTCAGGCTATCCAGGGGGACCTCGGAAAGTCGAGTCAGTTGGAAAGGGGTGGGAGAGTTTTCAGCTGGAGAGTGAAATGAGGAGTCGTTACAAGCAATCTTTCATAGGAATTGTCACGATGATGGTGTTAATAAGTTAGTAAATAAATGTTACTTTATTCAAAGGTGATAAATTGCCATTTACTGTCTCAACACTTACTATTCGACAACAACAAAAGATTAACAAATAAATATTGTGTTTTTAAAGTAATTTTAGACTCGATATTCATAGATGTTTATTTCATTAATATGTACGTAAGTGCCACATCGTAATGGTGCAAATATACCATTGTCATTTGTGATGAGTTCAATGAGTACATTTGGGGAAGCAGGCTTGCCATGGTGAGAAAGGAGGTTGTGGAATTCCTTTTCTAACAGCTCCTTACCTGCCTCATACAAGGCAACCTGGAATGTCAAAACTTATTGTTATTATTAAATATTATTACTAACAAGCTATGAAACATTTTAAAACAATTTCTAACAAAACAATTGTTAACATCATCATCAACACCCATTTGTAATGAAAACCCTGCATTTTCACTTTGATATCATTGTCATTAACATCGATCGTAAATCAGCAGGCTTATTTATTTATTTATTTGATTAAAGTCTGTTGTTTAACTACGATGATTTGGACTTTTAAGCTTCAGTGAATTCAATGTAAGTTTAAAGACAATAACAAGGACAAGAGCAGACAAGGGTGGTTAAACTCGTAAATTAATGAAACAAATAATAATGGTTAAGCAATAAGTTCTTGTGAAACCATAAATTAACAAAACAATGCCATTAGTAAATGGAGGATATAATTAAGTAATAAGCTCCTGTAAACTCACAACATGCCCCATTGCGGAACTTCCCTGGCTGTTCTGAATGAGGTATGCGGAAGCTTTCGACAGGCGATTCAAACCCTCGATGTAGGCAGACAAGTTGGAGCCCGGTCTGATAGCATGTAAGCATGACGTTTTAATGAGTAATTATATTGTGTAAATAAATTAGGTGCAAGCGTTAGTGTAATATTACTATTGCTATGAAACACACTTATCTCGACTTTGATTAACTCGCCAAATCCTAATATCTCGAGCACGATAGAATGCCGAAATCGCCACTTTACATCGTTATCTCGATCCCCGTGACTAATCATAAACTTTTAATTGGAACCGCCAAATTCCCACTATGTTGTACCATTTTCTCATCGGTTATGCCGATTCATTTATGTCGCCGAACCCAATTTGCCCTTATCGACTTTGTCTGAGGGGTAACAAATTGTAACTATTCTATTTTTTCTTTCTAAAAATGTCTGGAGGTGTTAATAGAAAACTGAACAATCAGTCAATAGAGAGAAATATAGGGAAAAATAATTATGAAGGCCTGTATCAAGAATTGGTTCTTATTGTGAATTGTTAAATCTCTGCTGTTAGTTGGTTCACACAAGCATTTCGTTATTAGCAAACATGTATATACATATTGCTGTTACATCAAATATCAATTGCTGCTGTGTAAAAACACCTAAAACACTCTCACTTATTTATGTAAAGAAATTGCAAGCACATGTTAATATACGTTCCATATTGATTTTCAGTTATCTCGATGCTTTTTGTAAAACCCTTAGGCCAGTTTGACCGTGTTAAGACTTATTTTTGCACTATTAGTATTATTTGCACTAAGCATTAATATTCCTGTAGCCTTGTACTGACTTATAAATTAATAAAGTATTATTAGCTATTATGGAATTTATATAAGTTGATTGCAATGCAGTACATCAGGTAATAACAATATTTATTTTAGAGGTTGCCTGCCAAAATGTACTGAATAAATCTAAATGTCATAATTCTACAACAATAGAACCTCACCCATCTTTCATCACTGGTTCAACTTCTTCTGCAACATTATAATATCCAATGGCCTGATCCAAACACGTTATGGTCTGCTCTATATCTAAAGATTGCAATTAATTCTGCCAATAAAAATTTAATAGAACATTTGCTTTATTAGAACAGACTTTTGCAACTAATCTATGTTATGATATAATACAAAAAAATTAAAATATAAGAAAATCTAGCTAAGTTTTTAGGCTTATTATAAATGCTTTACTAATTGGTAATCATATAAAACATTTTATACTTACTTTCGTGTCTCCTCTGCAGATTTCCTGTTTCCTGATAGATTGGCATGATGGTGTCTTCGAGTTTTGTCAATCTCTTCTCAAATGAATTTAAAATGGCCAGCATGCTTTCCTTCATTCTCTCACTTTTTGCCAAAGATTCCTTGAGCAGAGATAAATTTTCTGCTTCCTGTAAGAAATCATTTCAATCTGGATATAAGAAAGAAATATATTCAAAAAAATATTTTATGCTATTTTAAGAACCAGAAGCATAGGGCCAAAAACTTTGTATTTACCTGAAATTTACCTATTCTTCAGAAAAACAATGTAAGGTGAACAATAAATTGTTGGTGAAACTATGCAACATATTTATAATATGAACATTTTACTGTGATTGAAGTTGTAAATATAACAGCTCGTTTGTTCTTAGTTGATATGTACACAACCTATCATGCTTGCAGAATAAAATAATTGGTGAAAGAATATAATAAAGAATGAATGTCATTCCCAAACATAGCTGCATTACCATTAAGAATATTTTCAATGCAAAACGATTTGCTAATGAATATTTCAAATGATAGAATACTACAACAAAATAAATTAAAATCAGCAGGCATCTCCAAAAAAATGTATGTAGTTATAAACAACCTTTTTAAGTTTACTCGAAACATCCGATCTTTCAACTAAGTCATGCATTTTTAACGGCCAACCTATGAAAGAAACTAGTCCCAAAAATAATCAATTTACCACGTTTTAGCCGGAATTTGTAAACATTTCCAATCAACTGATTAGAATAGATGGACGGTAATGTTTTTAAATATTTATTCATAAATGCATATAAAAGTGAACAAGAATTGTAAAAATCAATTAAATCAAACATCATATAGCTATGACATTAACAGTTTTTTTAAGATTTAAAAAAGCAATTTATTCCGAATATATTTCTGGAAGTTGGTGCACTCGGGACAGCACCACCGCTGGCAGTATAATATATAGGGGCGGATCTAGACACTTTGACGAGTGAGGAGGGGGCAAACACTGGAACCAAGACCCCTTAAGGTAACCCCCAAACCGCTTATAGATAAAACGGTGGGTATTTCACAACCATTTTGCTTGTTACTGTATTTTTTTAACCTTTACAAAATTGTACTAAAAAAAAATATTTGAGGTCAACATCACTCAAATTTATTCAAAGTAACAGTCTTGTAATGTTTTATTAACGTCCGTTGCATAGCTAGATGATTAGGACGGTACAGTCTTGTAAAAGTTCAAGACGACTTATATAATGGCATGCTGATAACGTAATGCAGCTAATGTAAAACTGAATGCAAAACTATTCAATTAAATATTTTAATTTTTGTGAAATTTATTATGTAATAAATTATTTTTATGTACTCCGGGTAGCGCCAGGTTTTTTACCTAGAATAGATATATGACAGAATAAATATAAATTATGAACAAAACTGCGCTCTCACCTCGTGTTAAAACTTGTGTTGGCGATGCGCCTTGATCTGCGTCACCTAACAAGTTACTTTATCTGAGGAGTACTTCTACTTTATTTTTCCCTGAAAACCTCTAATCCGCAAAAAGGAGTCGAGCTGTCCATGTATGCCGACGACATTGCTTTATGGACGAACGGGGCGTCCTCAAAAGCAATGCTCAACACGCATGCAGAAGCAGCTTAATACTGCGGCTAAGTTTTTATCTGCTAATGGTTTTAAGATATATGCATCTGGTGACTCATATGACGGGGTGCCATCTGCGTCTAAATCACAAGCAGTTTTATGTACAAGCAGCTGGGTCAAGAGGAGCGAGGCCAACATTAGACTTCGCATCGGAAAGGAGGAAATCCCCCTGTCTCCAACGGCCACCTTCTTAGGAATCGTCCTAAACGCAAGATTAAGTTGGTCTGCTCACGCAGAGGCTGTCAAGACACGTTGCTTGAAAAGACTCAATGCAATGAGAGTTGTCTGGGGAAGCTCACGGGGTGCTAGCAAATTTACTCTGCCACAAGTCTACAGAGCCGCCATCTGCTCCGTCCTCAACTATGGCTGCGAGGTGGTAGATCTTGGGTGCAAACAGATCAGGAAAACCTACGACAAGCTTCAGTACCAAGCGCTGAAGATCTGCTGTGGTGGTATGAGGAGAACAAGCGCCTCATCTCTGCTGGTGGAATGCGGTGAGCTTCCCCTCGACCTACGTCGTAAGAAGCTCATGGCAAACCATGCCCTCAGATCTGCGCCATTAAAAATGAATCAGTTAAAGCTAAGTTTATTTCAGACGGCAGAAAGTCCAAGTCTCAAGCTAGGCTCCACTTCAAGATGAAGAAACGAGAGAGTCGAGTCCCTCTTTCCGGCAGACATCCTAGAAGATATCGAAGAGGAAACCCACAATTTCTCATTGGGGACTGAAGAAACATTGACACTTCAAATCTCTCCTTGACATCCGACGACCCTCTGAGGAAGATGATAGCAATGGAGAAGATATGGGATCTCCAGGGAAGTCTCCTTTGTCATACCGATACCTCGAAGACGACGGACAACAAGGCAGAAATAGGGATCCACATCCCGAAGAAAAACGTGAACTTAAGCCTCAGGACATCAAGTCACAGCTGCATAAGTTCTGTCGAACTAGCAGCCATTGAGGACTGTCTGATTCACGTGAAGGACTCCTATCAGGGGAGACCTTTGATATAATTGTTCTGAGCGATTCACTTAGTACTAATATATATCTATATACAAATGACATACTGAGCCAATAGCTTATGATAATAAATTGTGTTGAAATCCATTTGAAGATTAACCTTCAAAATCTTAAGGAAATATGTTGTCCCACAAGCTTCCACTTTCTTTCATCGGTAAGTCATCAGTGAGGAAATCTCGATGTAATTTAAATTTAATATTCGTTAATAAAAAGATTTGTAAAATGAAATAAACTTTATTACTTGAAGCATTGTTTCTATAAAGAATATCCTGAATAAATTCAGAAATTTGATCAAACGATAAAAGCATAGTCAAGAGATACATACAACAAGGATAATGCTTAATATCTTTTCAAAATTCCAAAAATTGCGACTTTTATACTTCATTTCATTTATTTCGATTGGATTCATTATCTATTGTCTAAACCCAGTAGAATTTGGTTTAAAGAAAGATGAGGCACGAATGATATTAAGCAATGATGCAAAAGAACAACAAACAAAACCTGCAATTTTTGACAAAGTGCAGGAGATGAACGCCAATTTAGAAAACATCAGAATGTTAATTCTCAAGATTCTAATTTTTTCTGGCCCAATCCTCAACTTATCTAAAACGACAATTGTTTATGAAAGCAATCCCCATTATTTCGATACAACAAAAAATTTCAGTTGTATAACCAACATAAATCTCACATGGAATAAAGCTGAATGCCAATATTCATTACATTTCAACAAGCTATTCAACAATATTTTAAAGTTCTCGGGTGATTCTCAGTTCGAAGTCAAGTCTCGCCAGTGGTTGGTGAATGAAAAATATTACCGTTTCACTGGAAGTCAGTTACTTTGCGATTTGATAAAAAAAAATGGAAGTTACGAGCGTTACACCAATAATTTTCTTTGCATTTTGTGGAAGAATTCAAATCAAACCAAATAGTTGTCAACCTAATACTAGTTCTATACCGAATGCAGCCGTTATTTCAACTTTGCCATACTAGAGAAGTTTTTGTCATCACGCAGATGTGGGGAGAGGAATATTACCCCAGACTGATAGAAAATGTTCCAAGGACGGTTTTATTTTTAGAATTTATTAAAAAATATCCATCATTAAAAATACTAGGTAGGGCTAAGTCTCAAAAACTTTTTGAAATTCTTGAGACATTCGGTTTAAGCCGAGATCGAGGGGTCAGGGGATGGATTAAAGCAGATATTGCCTACGTACCCAGAACAATTTTTGTGTGACATACCGAACATGCTTGAATTACAGTTTTGTCAGCATTACTACCACCAATTTATAACACAAAATCTTTTAGTGCAAAGCGGTATAAAAAGAAAGAACCTTATTCTGATAAAGAGATCAGGTAAGAGGAAATTCAAAAATCACAATCAGATAGAACGGTTGCTAAATGAAACTTCGCACGAATTTGGTTTTAATTTCGTGGTATTTCGAGATAACCCTCCTCCATCATTGAAAGAGACAATGATCATGTTTTCACTGGCTTCCGTTGTTGTTGCTCCTCATGGTGCCGGTTTGTCCAATTTGGTTTTTGGTCGCCCTCGTACTCTTGTGATCGAAGGATTGTGCAATGAGCCCCATGCCAATCTTTGTTACCAAAGAACAACATATGATTTGGGCATGCAGTGGCACGGAATTCCTACGACCTCTGGTTGTCTTGACATGATAGATGTTGATGGAAAGGAAATCGATTCTCTTCTTAGATCATATATTCAAATTATATCCCCGGATGTCCTTCAAAGTTAAGGTTCTTAAAATAATTATTGATTGAAACATTATTTGTTGGTTGATCTTAATCTTCTCTTTTATTCATATTGCGATAATTCATTTTAGATTATTATAATTTCAGAATATTTTCAATCGGTTCTATAAATAATTACATGGGCTATGAAAGTGTTTTTTTTGCTTTTGTATAATTTGATGCCTTAACATTTATATTTGTTAATTCCAAGTTTAATCCTGGCCCTGCTTTGTTAATGAAATTGTTTCTATCAATTATTTATTTCAAATCCATTCTTCTAAAAAAAAATAGCCGCTGACATTGTCAATGTAAAAATGTTTTAACTGTAAAATTTATAACATTTAGAAGTCAAATACAATGCTATTAACCTCTTAAGCGACAATAAAGTAATCGAGTGAAAGATACGCAACCCAGTCAATTTTATTGTTGGGGTCAACACAGCCCGGCATCATGTTTCCAGACCCTACAGCCATGATTGATTAATATTCGTAGGCGCATGCTATGATTGGTTTATAATCAAAAGTTGTGGTGTAATAATAAAAGTTGTGGTTTAATAATAAAAGTAAAGAAATAAATAAATTACTTTAAGAAGATCGGGATCTGTTTAATAAGCACTCCAATAATATTATCACATGCCAAGGAACATGCATGTGAATGTGATGAGATCAATCCATCTACATCCATAATCGAATGAACAAAATAATAAAACGACAGTTCGAGCTGGACTCCAAGATGAAATTGATTTGAGAAAAAGCATATTGATTGCACATTGGCCATGGTAAGAGTATACAAACGTTGATAGCAATGCGACCTTGTCACATCAGATTAAGAAATAGAAATCTTGACAAAATAGAGAAAATTAGATTATTCCAATCAACCAAACAACTGATGGACTCAAAGCTTCAGAAAGAGCAGATCCAGAATCTCATAAATTCCCTTTATTGTTTATGGCACAAACTTTCAACTTTGATGGCATTTTGTCTTGATCAATGAGCGTTTTCGAATTGTAGCCATATGACCTCTGTTGTCCTCCTTTGCAGTTTGCTGGATTGAATTTGCAAGTAATGTTGGAAAAACATACGCAGCAGCACAATCTGGCACACATTGGTCCAGAGGCAACCTCACTGGATGCACGATGTCTTGTGAACATTTGTATTAAATTAATAAAAACTTACTAAATCAATATGAAACACTTGTATATATAATACATTTTACCCTTTATTATACAAGTTGCTTTGAGACGTTTTTTCAAAGTATTATGATTTTTGTATGTAATTGTCACGAAATTTGAATCAGATGCTCAATTCCTATCTGGTTCGCATAACTTTTAGGGGGGTCTGAGATTTGTGACAGAGTGCGACATAGGAGAGGGGGGTTTGAAATGGTCTAAAATAGTGTGACATACTTTATGGACGACCCCTATTCTATCACGGGCGTGCGAGTTGTCTCAGAGGGTAGCGTTCCGGCTAATGACGTTAAAAGTAACAGTCGTTGAGTGTCGTGTTCGCGACTCAGCTTGCACCGCCACGAAGCGCCAATGGGAAGCGATGCTAAACAAATGGTTGATGTTATAAATACATAAATATATATGTAACAGACATGTTGTTATTATGGCATTGGTCATTGATAATGTGATTTGTTAGCATTTAAATTTTTATATAAACCAGTTTTTTTTTGTAAAAAAAGCATATTTGATTATGGGTAATTGCTGTAAGAGGAATGGGAGCAAGGTTTTTTCAGACAATATGATTTGGGGGTGGGAGCATTTCAGGAGTTCGGGAGGGCTTTTATTGCAAAATACCAATTTGAAATTAAATAATTTGACAGTTCAATAAAAGGATTTGTATTAACTAACAAAGCTATGCAAACATATCAACAATCAATCACACAGACCAAAATAAAACGAACTGTTAAAAATGAAACTTTCGAAGAAATCTTAATCGCCCAGGTTTTTCAAAGCATATAAATTTTTATTCCTTTTAGAAAATCTTCCGTTAGAACTGGTTCTTCAATGTTTGTACTATGAGTTTCTGACGTCATTGTATTTCTCGTCTTGCTTGAATGTCCTGTTCGTTGTGCTAAATGCTCTCTATTGAAATAGCTGTTATAGGATTTGATATTTGAAAAATATCACAACTTCAATTATCAAAGCTTCTATTTTTTCTGGTATACTCCTGATACTAGCCTCCGATAAATTAATGTTTTTAATGAAGATAATTAATTTGGCATTTCGATTATGTAACTAAAACATGGGACAAAGATTATTATTATTAATAATATTATTTATTTTTATTTATTTATTTAACCGGTCAAAGGGTTAATAGCCACAAATACGACCAGCCTCGGCAAAAATGATACAACCAGTCAACATCGAGTGAGGAAAAGCAGATTAGTCGGTAAATGATAAAAATTTTGAAAAATCAATATCGAGGATTAATGCTCTGAAACGGGAGAAAGTGCCAGCATATTCGTCTGGTAGGGAATTCCAGACAACGACAACTCTTTTCAAACAAGATTTTTTTAGCAGTGTTAGCCGAGCACTTCTCCAACTTAAAGCGGTGTCCCTGCGTTCGATTATAGTCTGAGAATTGAACAAAATTTAAAAAATTACTTTTCACGAGACGATATAGTAATTTTAACAAAAAGCATAAATCAGTAATTAAACGTCTATGTTCAAGTGATTTAAGCCCTAGAATCTTAAGTCTGGCTGGATATGGTTGGTGATGAAGGCTGGGAATTGTCTTTGTGAATCTTCTTTGGACTGACTCGATTCTTTTAACAAGGTATTTGAGGTGGAGATTCAGGCGAGCATTATTCTAGTATTGGCCTAACATATGTGCAAAAGGCTTTTATTAGAATGTTTAGGTCTCGAGTAAAAAAGACAATAGAATCAGTCTGGATATGGTTGATGCTTTTTTAATTATATTATCAATGTGTCTGTCAAAGTGGAGAGAAGAATCAAAGAGCACCTCTATATCTCGAACTACGTCAACTCTTGTTAGCTTGTTGCTATTAATGAAATACTCACAAGGGTTAAAACTTCTTCTGCAGCCAGTCAGTGAGAGAATCTGGCGTTTGTCAGGAGCAAGTTGCAGCTGAAATTTATCACTCCATTCTGCCATCCTGTCAAGAGAATATTGTAATTGGGATGGAGACTTGTTGTAAGGCTTAATATCATCTGCAAAGAGTTTGCAGTTGACAAAAATGCTTGGTAATTTATTTATAAAAGCAGAAATAAGATTGGCCTTAAAACACTGCCCTGAAGGACTCCACTTGTGACAGAAACTTCATCAGAAATTAAGCCATTAATATTGACTCTTTGTGACCTCAATTTGAGAAAATCCATAAGCCATAGGTTTAGATATATTGTTCATTAGATTAACATGTGAGAGAGTCGAATGCCTTACGGAAATCCAAGTAGATGATGTGTCAGTTTTGCTTGTCCTGTCCATTATTGGGTGCATTCGAGGATGTTGGTAGTGGTTGATCGAGCTAGAATAAAATCATGTTATTAATATTTTTTTCCCTTTATTTTCTCAGCCTTTCAAAAGCAATCCATGCACAAGAAATTGACTCGGAATTGTAATAGACAAAGAAAATCCTCATCAAATTTTAATGTCCGCGTTCAGGACCTGAGATCACCCTTGGACAGATAAAGAAGAAGAATATAGCGAGGGTCAGCAAGGCATTCCAAGAGTGAGCAACAAGCGTCAATCTCGTGAGGTCTGACGTTCCAAATTTAAGTTTCCTCCTTTTTTTGTCTGCCGCACTTGTGGGCTCTCCAGATCCTGTAAGTGTCCTGAAGTGCTTGAATTACGACACTCTTTAGGCACCATCTTGAAAAACCCATTCCTCTCCAGAATGCATGCGATGCTTTTGCCATCACTCCCCTCCAGTTACAAATGCAAGCAGTCACAACTGGCTCGAGTTTGCTGGTTCTTTCCTGAGCATTCCTCTCCATACACGCATGTATTTCTGGCATGTCGTATTTGCCCTTTTTGCTTTCATGGACGTAGTCAAGATCAACTGTGTCGGCGGCTACGGCAGCGTCGAGGACTATATTTCCCACCTTTCCAGGCGCACAGATCCGGGATTTTGACTCCAACGTTAGGTTCTACTGCGGTTGTGTAGCCTCTTTTTTTCAACTCGCGTTCGAGCATTTTCACAATGTTGTTGTGTCTCTCGTGTCGGGGTCCCTCTGTTCTAGGACACTTCTGGATCATGTGCCCCAGATATTATTATATTTATTTTTGTCATATTATATCAGATTAAAGTCAAGACTCGTCACTGGATGCCGATTGAAAAATATTACATGTGTTCTGGAAGTCATACTTTATAAATGTAATTTATAAATAATTAATAACTCAATAACTCCAGCGCTATGCATACATCTACAATATCAACATCAAGTTGGCATCTATTTCCACTCAGGTAGAACTTTTTTGTAAAAACAGTCTTTTTTGTAACGCGAGAGGTCCAGTGATTTATGATGATAGAACACATCACATCACATCACATCAAGTCCACCACCACATCATTTTCAAATGCCGAGAGTTTACCATGCTATGCAGAATTTTGCAAAAAACATTATATATGCTTTGATGAACCATTTTGCGAAGTCAAATTCACGATTGACAAACTGAACCTAGCTCCAAACCAAATACAAGCAGTTTATCAACTTTCCCTTATAATTATGAGGTTTTTAACTCGCAAAAATGGGGCCCGAAATACTTCCACAGATTTATAGAAAATATCCAAGGATAAAGATATATCACCTGTAAGAAGTTAAACTAAAGCATAAAATTACACTGTCAATAAGTTAGAAAGTTCTATCTCTGAACATATTTTGATCTCTTGTTAAAATTGTGATCTACGTCGGTGAGCTCCAAGGTGTATTATCAAGAAGTAAAATAATAATTACTTTGGCTCAACCTTATCAACTAAATTTTGCTTTATGCAAATTAATTTATTCCAGTTGTTTTCTGGTTAAACTATTAGCCTACCCGAGGTAGTCTTAAATCAATTTCAAGATCTTATTAAATGTTCAATAAGGACACTGCTCTTAATTGAGACTAAATTACTTAGAATTTAACTGCTAAAGTTTGACCGGCCACAAGCGAGTGATGCGCATGACATAGATTTAGCATGGAGTAAGAAATTAGCATAGGTATATGGGAATATATAAGATGCAGTCGATGACAGTTGAAAATGCAATTGGCTTAATCGTCTTCATATTTTGTCTTCATAAGGTGAAAATTATAATATTTATAAGATATTCTGGAGAAGTTGAATTTGATTGCTTCAAGTTTCATATGTTTAAAGGATATTCCAGAAAGTTAATAAAAATCACTACTAAAATACTGCCAGAACCTACTTTTTACAGACATTGCTGTAAGTTCCGCTGTCTATGATAATATCAAGTTTATGTACAAATATGACACGTAAGTATTTTTCGTCACTGCTTATTTTGTCTATATTGTTTATTGCTATTGCTCCATTGCATTTTATCAAAAAATAATTGGGACAAATGTAAACAACGTTCACAAGTCGATGATAAATGATGTTGAAAAAGATCACCCAAAACCTGCAGTTTTTAATAAAGTGCAGGAAATGAACGCCAATTTGGAAAACATCAGAATGTTAATTCTCAAATTTTCTAATTTTTCTGTCCCAGTCCTCAGTTTACCTCAAATGACACTCGTTGATCAAAGAAATCCCCATTATTTTGACATAACAAAGAATTTCAGTTGTGTAACAAACATAAATCTCACATGGAATAAAGTTGAAAGTCAATATTCATCACATTTCAACAATAATCTCGAGTTTTCGGATGATTCTCGGTTCGAAGTTCATCAGTGGTTGCTGAATGAAAAATATTACCGTTTCACTGGAAGTCACCTACTTTGCGAATGGATAAAAAATAACAGTGCCAATTCTAAGTATGGGTATATCTACAACTACACTTGCAATACTGATATCAAATTGGCATCTATTCCCACTCGAATAGAACCTCTATTATTTAATTCAAGAACTCCAACGATTTATGATGAGATATCGAGTCCGCCTCCCCATCGTTTTGAAATGCCGATGGTTTACAATGCAATGCAGATTTTTACCAAGAGTATAATATCCGACTTAGGTGAGCCATTTTGCGGAGACCTTCAAGTTATTCCACATGACTGCCTGCCAGCTCCAAGTTTCCAACCCAGTAATTCAAGCATTCTTACTTTTCCACACTACGGTGAAGTATTTGTCATTTCACAGAGGTGGGGAGAAGAATACTTCCACAGAATGATAGAAAATATTCCAAGGACAGCTTTATTCCTAGATTTTCTTAAAAAATATCCAACTATAAAGATACTGGCGCGTGATAACTCTCAAAAACTTCTTGAAATTCTTGAGACATTGGGTTTGAGCCGAGATCGAGTGATCAAGGGATGGATTAGAGCAGATATTGCCTATGTACCCAGAACAACTTCTTGTGGTACGCCGAACATGCTTGAATTACAGTTTTATCAGCATTACAATCACCATTTTATAACGAGAAAACTTTTATTGCCAAATGATATAAAAAGAAATAACCTTATTCTTATTAAAAGATCTGGTAGTAGGCATTTTAACAATTATCCTTTGATCGAGCTGTTTCTGAATAAAACTTCAACCGAATTTGGTTTTAAATTCATCGTATTTGGAGACAATCCTCCTCCATCATTGAAAGAGACAATGATCATGTTTTCACTGGCCTCCATTGTTGTTGCTCCTCATGGCGCCGGTTTGTCCAATTTGGTTTTTGGTCGCCCTGGCACCCTTGTAATCGAAGGATTGTGCAACAAACCCCATACCAACCTTTGTTACCAACGAA
The DNA here is from genome assembly GCA_021613335.1 of Whitmania pigra. Taxonomy (NCBI): domain Eukaryota; kingdom Metazoa; phylum Annelida; class Clitellata; order Hirudinida; family Haemopidae; genus Whitmania; species Whitmania pigra. Next base: position 231,717 of record JAJTWR010000067.1, read on the forward strand.
CAGCATATGCTTTGGGCATGCGATGGCATGGAATACCATCACTTTCAGGTTGTGAGGGTGTGGTAGATGTTGACGGGAAGGATATTGATTTTGTTCTTAGGTCATACATTAGCTTGACCTCAGCAGATAAATTATTACCATTGTTTTAAGATTTAAGCCTTATTTTCATGTGGTGCTTTAACTTTACATAAACAATATGTGGCATCGCATTTATACATATATGGTACAAAATGCCTTGTTGAATCTTTGATATTGGTCTCATTATATTTCTTTCTGTAATCTAGATTCTTACTTATGATTTTTCTCTTGGGCTATCATTAGTTGGATTTGTTCGCTGCTCTTGGGTTTGTTTCACATAATTTGTGAAGTCATTGTTAAATTGGACTTTCGTTTATTTGATTTAAAAATCTGTTTTACATTTAAAATCATCTTATGACCATTTACAGCATTGTTACCACAATTTGTTCAATATGATAAATAGGAATTATGAACATAATGAAGAGAAGCTTGTTATATATTCAATCTTTTGAGATGAATTTTTATTACCATTTTCAAAGTGGCACAACAGAAATTGTATTAACTGATGTCACCAGAAATTTATTAAGTATACAAATGTGAGTATTAAGTATAAACAAAAATGCAATATTTTTAATGAAGCAATCAATGAATAATCGATAAATATTTAATCGAAGTTTTATTAGAATGTTCTGCAAAGTCATGACCCATTTCGTGTCCATTTCCATAACCGACGCAAACAATAGTGCCTCTGCTGTTCCCCAAATCGATCCAGGTACATCCATGCGAATCAATACCTGGCGTTTCAAAGAAAAACCAAAAAGCACTGGATTTTAAATTATTATTATTATTGTGTTTTATTGATCTATGCTTTAATATGTTTTTAATTTTTATTTTTTAAGTTAAGGTATTATTCCTAGTACTTCACATGGTTTTGTAATTCAAATGAACGTGTTTGATTTAATTCATAATCAGGTGCTTACGAAATGATGTTACAATCAAAGGATTTTCTAAAAATTATGAGAAAAACATTTATCCGTCTGAGCATTGTGTATTTACTAATGTATTAAATTTAGCCATTAATTCTTAATACATAATGCATTAAAATCATTTATTCCCTGCCTTATTACTTGTCCGATTTTGTTGCAGTTCAATGTTGGCTTAGTATCCTGTTCAGAATATTGTCCAGTACAGATGATGATGATGATGATGATGACAAATACGATGATGATCATCATCATCTAAATTAAATTCAATATTCAGAGACACTGACATCTATCACAGCGATTATGATGGCATGTCCCATCCTGATAAGGACACAATTAAGTCATATAACCTAAATATATCATGAAGGTTTCATCATCACCGACATCACGTAATTATTTTAAAAAGTGAATTTATTATTCTAATAATTTGATCATTAGTATTCCAAGTGGCTGCTTATGAAGCTTTGAAGTTTGAACTTTAAACTTTGAATCTTTTTACTTAAGCAAGGTAAAATGTTTCTTCACAGTTGTTCGATCAAAGTTTGTATAAAGTTGTTAAATTGTGCGCAGATATGCAGATATGTGTCCTAATTGTCAGATTGCCTGTTTCCCTTTTGGCCAGGGTTAATGTTTGCCGTCTAAAGGGCCATTGAGCAAGTAGACAAACTGACCAGTATGCCAACGCTCAAGATATTTAATTAATCCTATTTTAGCAACTAAATCAAAAATCTAAAAGTAGTTTTTATATATTGTTTGTAAAGGCTAAGTTAAGTAATATTAATAATTATTGAATTATAAAAAATTTACCCAATGAAATTGCGAGTCGGTATTTTTGGACTATAATTATAATCTTTCATTGAGTGCCTTTCAATATTATTGACGTGTCTTCTACTTAGTTAACACGTTAGTTAACACTCGATGAGTTTGTACCTAAACAGCTCGCCTAGTGAAACGTTTATTGAGCTTCTTATTAATATTCAAATACCTTAGTGATGTCTAAATTAAAAAAATACAACCACCGTACTTTAGCTTGTATACGAGGTGACTCTTTTCTCTGGAAGAGTTTGGAAGCATATCAACTCCATAGTGAAGTTGAACAGTAAAAGTTGAATGAACACTAAAAAGATGCATCGACTAGCTACGATATGAAAATCAATTGTTACGGATTCTATTGATAAATTGAGTATCAATAAATATGTTTTCCGATAACTTTTAATGTCGGTCTCATTCGCTTGGCTCTCCGAATTCTGTTTCTGGTCCAAAAAAAATTGTGCTTTTCTTAGCATTGGAAAAGAGATTTTGCTTATGTCATTGACCGGTTTACGTCGACGAAATCAAGAAAAATAAATTCTTGGAACATTATGTACATCAGAATACGGCAGTGACTAGATGAGTCATATACAGTCGAACCCGGTTATGTCGCCGGCCTAAGGGTTTTGTCAAAATCGTCGAGATAACCTATGATCGAGATAACCGAAAATCGACATGGTGACTGTATACTAACATGTGCTTGCAATTTCTTTATGTACATAATGTGCGTTAATAAGTGAGAGTACACGTGTTTTAGGTTTTGGCAAACAGCAATTGGTAATTGATATTGATAACAACAATATGTACATACATGTTTGCAAACAACAGAATGCATGTGTGAACCAACTAACAGCAGAGATTTACCAATTCGCAATAAGATCCACCTTAGATCTCGATGCAAAACTTTATAATTAAGGACTTCAATTCAGCTTATTATTTGTCCGAATCATCTCTGTTATGCAAAGGACTATAATCAAATAAACAAACAAACAAACAAGCTTATTACAAGGGGCAAACCCTCATAACTTGAGAAAACAACCTTTTTTTGCTTCTAGCCAAAACTCAAGGGGGGGGGGCAAACCCTCGTAAAATATGAGATGACCTTTTTTTGAGTCTGGTCTAAAATCAGGGGGCGGGGACGTTGCCCCCAAATTGTGTGCCTGTTTATAAATATTTTTTCCTACATTGGTTATAGTTATATTGTTACTTGTTACCTCTCAGACAAAATCAGTAAGAGTGAATTGAGTTCGGCGACATAAATGAATCGACATGACCGATAAGAAAATGATAGGACGAAGATGGAATTTGGCGGTTCCACGACAAAAACGTCGAGTTAATAAGGCTGGTGAGTTAACCGATGTCGAGATTAGTGTAATATAATTTCTTTAAGTTTGCTTCTTTAAATATTCTGATTCTATTGTCTTTTTCTACTCGAGACCTAAACATTCTAATAAAAGCCATTTGCACACATGTTAGGCCAATACTAGAATTCTGCTCTCCTGTATGGAATCCCCACCTCAAATACCTTGTTAAAAGAATAGTCAGTCCAAAGGAGATTCACAACGGCAATTCCAAGCCTTCGTCACCAACCATATCCAGTCAGACTCAAGATTTTAGGACTCAAAAGACTTGAACATAGACGTTTAATTATGTGCATCTTCCCTCCTAAGATCCATCGCCATTCACTTATCAAAAGTTTTGATTCAAAACCACTTTTTTCTTGTTAGTAAATTGTTTTTCTTCTTGAAATTCGAAATGATTGGAGACTTTACTAATAATTCTTAGGGTCAATTTGAAATATCACTTGGGAAATTCATCGAAAGAATGTTCTTGGCCATGGAATTTTACATTTATGGATTTAATGTTAACACTGAAGTAAAACTTGAAATAACTCCGTTCATTCGCTAGATAGAGCACCGATTGTTATAATCGCCTAGAATAAATGTTCATGAATTATTATAAATAACTGCTAAAATTTAACGCATTATGCGTTACTTTTAAGTTTTTTTTTAAATATTTTATTCCATTTGTTTTCGCAACAAATTCTAAAAGAAATTCATATCGGGGCCATCCTTAAAGTACTTCTCGCTATTTTGTACCATTTTAAACCCCCTCCCCTTGTCACAAACCTCAGACCTCCCCATTTTCTCAAATAAATTAGCATCAGACGTGATTTTATTCCATATCTCATTAACTTCTTTTTGACAATCCTGTTTACTCCTGGCTGTGTATGCTTTAATATAAGCATTATACAATAATGTATACAAATTACTTTTTTTAAATTTTAGTTTGTATAAATGATTTTCAATATGTTTTGCACTTAAATATAATTATTGAACTGAGGTTGTGCGTGATTTGATTTTAAACTTGCATTTGGCACGAAAAACTGGCCTCCGAACTCATGAAATGCCCCCCGAACAATAATGCCTGAAAGAAACCCTGTCCTTGAGCGTGACGTACTTTATGGACGGCCCCTCGATTCTAAAAAGAAAGAGCAACATCCGAACATTTAAAGTCGCTAACACAGCTCGGGATTTCCATGGGATTATGAAATAAGAACTCAACTAAATAAATAAACTTAACCAAATAACTCAGACAGACCGCACAACGGTTCGTATAATTCGTTAAAAACAAAACAGATAATCATTCAAAGTACGAAAATTAATTCTTTCATCTCTTCTTCACTAACTTATATTATGAAAAATCCTAATCCTTGTCACTCACTTCCAAATTTTTAGCTAGCTTCTTTAATTTTTAATTTTAATTTTTGTGTGCAATTCGTGTCCTGTTCGAAACCCAGCCTGTACTGCCACAAGCGTCCTTGGGAAGGAGCGCTATATAAATGGTTTCAAGAAGCGCCTCTGACGCTATGCATAAGGCGCTATATAAATGAAGTACAATTACAATTCTTGTTATCATAATCATCACCATCTTCAGCGGTAACAGTAGCGACGTGTTGCTGGTAGTAATAAATTATCACGTCACTAAACAGCTTCATCAACTGTCACCACTGAACTAATTGAACACAATTTATTCATGGAAGACACGATTAATGAGAAAATAAATTAAAAGAGAGATTGAAAATCAGGAAAAGGACGAAAAAAGAGACAGTGAAATTGGGAAGAGAGGGTCACCCACGGAGATAATAACTGAGTTGTCATCCGGTCCATTGTAAGGAGACAGCCGGCAAATTATACATTCGTCCTTCAAGGTTTATCCCCGGTGTTTGTTTATCTTTCCAGCCGTTTGTACACGCGCGCACATGCGCACAGATATAATAATGTTCGAGTAAATAATAAACATGTTTATTCTATTTAAAAATGTTATTTGAACAACTGTATATTAATGTGTGCTGAAATCTATTTATGTAAAAGATTGTATGTAATTTTTATATTCATATATGTATATAGGTATGGGATGTATTAGTATTTTAAATGCATTTTGTTGCAATAGTAAGAAATTTATTTGTTTTAAAGATTTATAAATTATTATTTGTTACAAAGATTTTCAAGTTTATAAAATATAGTGAATTTAATGGAAATATGAATTATCATTTTTTGTAGATTCTTTCCGTGTATTTTGAAAACGCAGTTGCATGGTCATCGTATATTGAAGTGCATTTGTAGTAAATCCCTTCAGGGATGTGTTCCTAATCACCTAATAATAGAATGAATATGCAAATTAATGATGTCATATCAGTCCTAAACATCATTGGACGAACTTAAAGATTCGTCACTCAGTTGAGGTTACTTGAATAATCATAAAGGTTAAACGATACAATTAAGGCTGATTTGCAAATATTGATGGGCAGATGATGATGGTAATGATGATAACCATGTTGAGATGCAATTATCAATTGTCGAAAAGCTTGTTTGTATCTCCATAGCAACACGTGTTGTTGTTATTGTTGTTGGATCACGTGATGAATTATGTAAATTTCGAAACAACCTGACAGTCTCCTACCCCGAGGCGAGGCGTGTGCTAATTAATTTCTTTACTAAATTCATTGATAAAAATCATTCCTTTTAATATTCACCAGTCTGATTTTTCCAAACTGATGACACTAGTCCAAAAATAGTCGGGCTGGATGAAAGTTGAAAATAAACACAGGGGAAAGTTTGCCGATTCTATTCTTAGATTCTTAGATTCGGACTCGCGACCGACGAAGCGTGGCAAATGAGGAGGAGGTTGAACAACTCGACTTTGTAATTATTTTCAGGTCAATTTCAGCCAATCGTTGAAGGTCACCATCGTAACTAGCGATGATAATGATGATGACTATAGCGATTATGACGTCAATGACGATGACGAAAATGACTACGACGGCAATGATGATGACAATGTCGATGATGATGAGGATGATGACGATGACGATGGTGATGGTACAAATATCGATCCAATCAGTTCCTTTATTGCTAAATATTAAATTTTGAAATGTTGGATAAATGATTAGAGTTTAAAGAAGGTTGAGTTTTCATCATTATCATCATCATCATCGTCGTCGTCGTCGTCGCCAAATTAAATGTGGACCAGCTTTTTACAGCCAACATTCTCATGGGTAGCAAAATTACCAATCGTCATCATAATCATAATCATTATCATCATCAAAGACACCTCAGTCACCGTCTTCATTGTTGTAATTAGCTCCGCCCTTTATGAAGTGGGCGTGGCCGAGACTGATTTTCATTCGTCAACCCAGTTCAATAGACCTCCCTTCGCCAGTTGAAAGACTGCTGCTGCTATCATGACCGCACTTGTTGTGTCAACGACTATTTAACAACTACAACAACAACAACAACATCTCAGACAGTTGAATTGAGTTGTATACCTATGTAATTACGTGTTGTATTTTTGTTGATCTGTCCTTTGGCGTTAGGACATCATAATATTTTATCAATCGGTTGCGACAGTTTTTGATATTTCTGCCATTGACGGCTGCAAGTGGCACTTCAACTTCACTCTTCTGCTGCTTCAACCGCAAATACTTTCGTTACTTTTGTAAGATTCGAACCAAGGCTGCTTAATTCGCCTCAATTTCACTTAGGAACTTACAAAATAATCACGGCTACAACACCAGCAACAACATCAATTGGAACGACTACTCGTCCGTATTGGTGGTAGCTGGTATTGTTAGCAACGTCGTTACCAAAACATCGCTACCACGCCTTACAGTTGGTCCCATTGTGGCAGGCTTACTTTGAATTTCTTTCAAAAACCTCAGGCCGCTCTGTTTTGTGAGACAGAAGAAGGAGTTGAACACACGACCTTCCATCCAAGAGAGAAGTTGAGGAAAACACTTGATTTTTATTGGGATTTCTGTAGTCCATTGGAAATCTTGTTTAGTCATGTTAAAAGGACGCTTTCACGGTACTGGGGTTGAATACTTGGACTGAAGTGTAATCAGATCTTTTACTCAAAAGTAAGACATTCTTCTAAACGACTTTTTAGCTATTATAATTCTATGAATATAATCATAATTTATATTTTTCTTATAAATTGTAAAACGGAATGTAGAAAATGTCGCCTTACTATATCGGGTCAATAACATATTTCTTATACATGCTTTGAATGTCGGCAAACCTTGTAAGACTGTAAATGTGAGTTTGGAGTTGTGATTAAAGTATATTTAAATCAATTTCAACATTTTAGTTATATTTGATATTTCAAGGGAATACTCCACTCAATCTTTGCAAAAAAATTTTGTGTTGGGAAATGATTTTTATTTTTACTTGCTGTCAATTACCTCACTGTCCAATTTGGTTATTGATTATGTGGATAAGCGATTAACTTAACTTGATTCATTCTAAAATCAAGATAATAAATCAATCCACTTAAATATAGGAGATATAAATAAAAATATAATTCGACAATTTCAAGTCATTTATTTCCTTCTCCGGATCTCCTCACAAATGACATTTAACTCACATCAACTTCACATTCACATTGAAGATGCTCAACATCGGAAACGACGCTAACTCGACAACGACCGCAACCACGTCGACGACGACATCGGCAGTGAAACACTGGTCGACATCCTACAACGACAACGACAGTCACAACTCTCAGCAACAATCAAACGACTATGCGGTTCCAAATGCCATCTCTCCCTTGCATCAATTCCAGTCGAGTTCAGCTTTCCACGGGAATCAAGTTCGCTCCAACGGCTCCGAATATTCTGCTTTTCCGTTTCTCACGGAGGTGGATCAACCGTTCTTCAATCCCGGCCTCATGAGCTACCATTCCTACCCTCCGTATTTCGACACTCATCACCAACGGAGCAGCATCTTCGGCAGCGAAGGAGTTCACTTTGTCAATTCAGAATTCATGAGAAACGGTGAATTATTTTTCTTATTTTGTTTTCCTTTAATAGCAAATTTTCAAATGTTAAAGCTTTGTTGTTTGTAATATTCATTAGACATTTAGAAAACTTTATTAATTGAATTACATTGTAGTATCAATAAATTTAACAGTATAAGCATATTTCTCAGTTTTCTGTATTCCCGAGTGTTCTTGCCTCTGTCTACGAATTTACGCGTGAGTCTCTTGGCATCATGTGATCATGTGATCATGTGATCAAACTCGATGCCGACAAAAGGACATCGTTCTGTCGAAGGTTTTCTTCGTCGAGATTGAAATCTTTTGTTGTTCTGACCAATCATAACTCTCTCCTCCTACTCCTACTCTTGAGCATTTCTCTCTGTTTCCGAGTATTTCTGACTATTTTTCTGTATTTCTAGATGTTATTTTTTACGTCTTTTATTTATTTATTTGATTATAGTCCTTTGCATAACTGAGAGGATTTGGACTTTTTTTTTACGTCTTCTGCAGCCGTTATTTTTATGTGAAAATTTATTACGTAATTACAAGCTACGGACGTTTTTGCTCCTCAGTTCACTGCAAAGCAACGGAACATGTAATTTCGGCTCGGCACTACTTTTGAATTTGCATTAGCACTTTTTTTTATACTTATTATACTTGTTATTATTGTATAATATAATATTAATATTATTACATCGATTTGTTACATACGTTTGCACCGACGTTCAGTGCATGTCGACTGATATACATGGCTTGAATAAATAATGAAGAAATAATAAAGAAATATTACTGAATTTGAAGAGAACATCAAAGACCTTAAAGTTTAAAAAGTGACAAATAGTGACCTGCATGAATTGATTCACATCTCAATTTAATCTATTTTCGGTATCCAGTTGTTAGGTGGCGCGAGAGAATAAGGAGCTTTCATTAAGAAATCAAACACTTGCCAGGAATAAATCCTTTGATTCATACCGACGACAATAAGTTTGTTTATACGGGTGCAGACAAACAAACAATTTAAATACATAAACAAATCAACAAACAAATAAATATGTTTACATTCACGAGAGCATGTCAAATCACATTCACACTTTCTTTGATTTCTTGGGACTTGATGAGAATTAGTCGATTAAATGTTAAATTAATATGGAAATTGTCTGTAAATCGTTGTTTATCATTTAATATTTTGGAACATCATGAATAACTCATAGTCATCTTGTTTATTTGTTACCGACGTAAAGATTTGCATTACAATGGAGCAGGTTTATCTTTATAAGTCAAATTGCATGGAAACGTTTAAAATATTTCATATACATATACGACAACATACAAATTGTTTACTTAAGACATGCACACATGTTACATAAAAATGTTTTTCGTCGCACATGAAAGGCTAATTAGCTTACAATGATTACATGTTCTTACAGAAAATCTGTTCATGACGCTGCAGAACGGTTAATGACGTCATTATTAAATCTTGCAATGTGAAGCTGAATTGTAACATGTAAACATGACATCATTACACACAAGTGTCGCATCGCTTAATCCTTTGCATTCCAATGCCGCCAAATACCTTAAAATCGCATCAAACCGGTAACTCGTTTTAAACTGTAAATACGTCCATTGAAGTAAAGAAAGAATTCGTTTACTTAATACCTCAAGATTTACGGCAAACAATGCTTTGCGAAACTCGGCAAATGGCCGCAGAGGCGCCGGCTATGCGCATCGGTTGCGACGCAGGTACAAAGGTACGTGCGCTTCGTTCCCGTACGAGTACAACCGATGTAAGAACTACGGAGTAGAGATGGTTCTACAGAGAAGGGATTAAGGAAGAGACACCATCTTAATCCATAAACTTTCCAGGTGACCGTCTGTTGATTTTTAAGCTGCCAGTTGTTGTAAGACAATCCGCTGTTATTCTTTCGGAGTGGTCGACCCTTTTATGCTCGGATTAAGAAATGTCTCCTGATGATGATACTTTCCTATTATGCTTGGCAAGAATGAATGAGTGAGAGAATGTGGAAGGATGAAAGGACGTGGAAACGGTTGAAGATGAGATTGAATGCTTGTTTCAGTTGTTGTTTAATTTATTTGCTGATTGAAAGTTCTTGTCTGAGATTACTTCATGCTTGGCTGTGTTAAAGAATCACTAAACATGTAATTATGTTCCGTTAATTTTTTCATCGTAAGATATTTTTGTTGTTAGTACCGTCTTTCCCTTAAAATAAGACAGTGTCTTATATTCATTTATGCTCCAAAAGACGAGCTAGGGCTTATTTTGGGGGGTGTCTTATATTTTCATAATCAACTTTCCCACCAGAACATTTTTTCATGTTAAACAAATTATTAAGCTACAATAGGAGTATGGATTATGGTTTTAATTATTTACTTATAAAATTAATATTTTACAAGAATGTCTCTCAGTTAGGGTATTTTTTTAAATTAGTAAAATACGTTCATATCAACTTCTTTTGGCACATCATTATAAATCTCCAAACTCTGAATTCCTGCCTGAATTTCTTGCGATTCCATTTCCCACTGAACCATTGGTCTCAATCTCTCGCGTTTGGTAAGAGAAGTGTACATTTACCCTGCCACATTGGCAACACAATTTGACACAATGACAATTCTTAACCCGATGACACAACCTCTCGCAGGTTAGGCTTCACAGAGTTTCTGATCCTCACTTGTACTTCTTAGCATTTCTCTCGTCCAACTGTTAACTGAGGATATCATACTATGCTCGCCACTTTAGGATCATTTGGATATTCAACTTATTTTCTTTACAGAAAGCTGTAAGATTCTTGTGCAGTGAGTCTTCCATGATTTCTGTCTTATATTCAATGGAGTATCTTTTTCTTTTTGTACTCATCTTGTCGAAATAAGGCAATGTGTTGCAATGCCGAAATAACTATTAATGGTTATAATAAATCTGTTACATATTCGACGCACTGAATTAAAGATACTCATAATTACAACCCGATGCAACTGCATTCTTATTGGTTGTCTGTTCATCGAATCTGCTTAAGCGTTTACATCTTACATGCAAATACGGTTATTATATTAATATTTCACTAACATTTTGCTGATATTAAGTTAATGGCTTACAATACATCTTATTATTGTGTTGCAATAGACCGTAAACGATATTAACTAGGCTTTAGTTACTAGGGCTTATTTTCGGGGAAACATAGTAGTTTGTAATATAATATAATATAATATAATATAATATAATATAATATAATATAATATAATATAATATAATATAATATAATATAATAGAATATAATATAATATAATATAATATAATATAAGATAATATAATATAATATATATAATATAATATAATATAAGATAATATAATATAATATAATAATATATATAATATAATATAATATAATATAATATAATATAATATAATATAATATAATATAATATAATATAATATAATATAATATAATAATAATATAATATAATATAATATAATATAATATAATATAATATATATAATATATATAATATAATATAATATAATATAATATAATATAATATAATATATATAATATAATATAATATAATATAATATAATAATATAATATAATATAATATAATATAATATAATATAATATAATATAATATAATATAATATAATTAATATAATATAATATAATATAATATAATATAATATAATATAATATAATATAATATAATATAATATATAATATAATATAATATAATATAATATAATATAATATAATATATATAATATAATATAACATAATATAATATATATAATATAACATTTAATAATAATAATTAATATTTCTGCATCATTAATGAGTTAGTACTGGAAATGCAAAAGCAGAGAATTTTCAGATGAGTTCTTGATAAATTAGAAGATCTCAAAATGAACTCATTGATTCATTTCTTAGGGATTCCATTTCACGACGTACCAAGCATTAGTCAGTACAAAGTGGAGAAGCGTGAACGTGTACAATGTACAATGTACATGTTTTGCACGTGTTTCATAAAAAAAAAACAACATCAACAAAGACAAACAAAAGCAAACTATTTGCGTTTAAACGCATCGACTTGTTCCTAATTACGATGTTCACTCACTCACCTCCGCTATTTAAAGAAAATACAATGTTCATGAGAAAATGTAGAAATTAAAAATTTAATAATAATATAAATAACAAACCCAATAATCTTAATAAGGATTGTACTGCGATTCGAGTACATCGGAAGTACTACAGGTACGTCGGAAGTACTACAGGTAATCAGAAAGTTGTCAAAAACGCACGTCACCAGCTGATACTCGAATGAACATTTTGACAGCTTCTCATTTCTTCTGATGTATTCATATCTTCACAGCTTCTACCCTAAGAATTAACCTATATTTTGTTTACCTCTAAATTTGGTTTATGATATTATCATTTATTATCGTTTCATTATTATTATTATTATTACTATTATTATTATTATTATTATTATTATTATTATTATTATTATTATTATTATTATTATTATTATTATTATTATTTATTATTATTATTATTATTATTATTATTATTATTATTATTATTATTATTATTATTATTATTATTATTATTATTATTATTATTATTATTATTATTATTATTATTATTATTATTCTTATTATTATTATTATTATTATTATTATTATTATTATTATTATTATTATTATCTTATTATTATTATTATTATTATTATTATTATTATTATTATTATTATTATTATTATTATTATTATTATTATTATTGTTATTATTATTATTAATGCAATTATGATAAAATAGCTTTTATGAGTTTTTTTTTAAATAAGTTAGATGTCGCAATAGTAGTTACAGATTAGTAAGGAACTATATAGGTTAATTTAAGTATTTGTGTTAAATTTGTTGTTTTTGTTGTTGTTGTTTGATGGATAAACGTGGCTTGTAACTTATTGTTGATGATGCTGAATTTTTGTGATTGTTGTTGCTTCAACTCGCCGTGAGGAAGATTGTCGAAGTATTATCGACCTTTTTTACCTTTCGAAATATAATTGCGGCGGAAATTATAAATTGTACACCAACTTGGGAATAAACAGGAATAAATTTGAATGTTTATATTTAGATTAATCCTGATTAATTTAA
>JAJTWR010000067.1:250000-265000 GCA_021613335.1 Whitmania pigra
CAAGGAATCCTTCAACGTTTCCCCGGGTCCGGGCAGGATCTCACGACCTCCCCTTACACCAAACCAGTCTCCTCAATCCGCCACCTTCCAGCCTTGTTTTCAAGGTCATCATTTCGACTACAATCAACCGACCAACAACGTGCCTTCTGTTAGGGACTGCGAAGCAAACCAAGTGGTCCAAGGTTCGAATCCCATCTCGGGCGGATATGCACCTCACGCCGGAGAGCTCCAATCACCCACTGTCTACCCCCTCTATAATACGTGGCCCTACGCACCCCAATCGGGACTATTTCCACCTTCACAGTCTACAGTGCTTACCTGATTTAATTTGAAGAAAAATTCATTTCCATTAATTTTATTTTAAATTTAAGTTATTATTTTGTCTAAAATAAGTTTCTATTCGAGTTGCTGTTTCCCACGTAGACTTGAAAGCTGAAAGTATTGGTTTTTTACATTTTATTACAAGTTATTTTTTTCTAATTACACTCAAGCGATTTTAAAGAAATCATGCATAAGGTTGATTTGATTAATTATTATATTTTATTATTATTAGAAATATTGGTAATTATTTGATGTTATTTGTTACAATAAGTATGGTAATGTTATTAATTGAAACATCCAATATTCCGTCCTTCTTTGACAATTCCACAATTCTTTTTTCTAATTCGTCGTTCAAATCAATAATTAACCTAATGTATGTTAATTATTTAATAATCACATTACTCAATAATTGTTATTTATTAATGTTTCATCATTCACGTATGCAAATTTTACGTCTAAAAGTGCCTAAGTATTATTGGTGTTTTGCAGCTTTTTAAAAAATATTTTCTTGAACAGCGGATTTTTAAGATGAGAACATTTAAATAGAAATAAAAACATCACTAAATATTTAACATTTCTGTTCATTTTTACAATTATTAAAAATCGATTAATCAATCAATAATCTGCAATAATTAGACATTATCTGACTTTTCAAAGAATCGGAGTGCGATCTTAAATGCATCGCATGAATTCATTCGGACAAATTGCAATCAAAGCCAACTTTTAATGAACCAATTATTTGTATCTATCGTGGATGCATTGCAAAACTTCACTCCCTGATTCACTTATTCCACCCTTTGCTACCCAACCACCCATTCACCAAGCTCTCTTCCCCATTTACCAACCGTTTTACCTAACCTTCTTTTCCATTTACCCAAGCATTCATCCAACCATTCACCCAACCATTCACCCAACCATTCACCCAACCATTCACCCAACCATTCACCCAACCATTCATCCAATCATTCATCCAACCATTCATCCAACCATTCACCCAACCATTCACCCATCCATTCACCCATCTGTTCTTCCCTTTTAGAAAGACCTCATTCGTTTCTCACAAATCACTGAGAACACAATACTCAGGGTAAGACGATATTCTCCTTTCATTCTGTGACACGGGTCTTCCAGCCACCCAGGTGACAACCACACGCGAGTCTGCATGGGTGGTGCAGCCGTGTGGAACAATGGGTTCGGAAAGTGAAGGAGAATGAAAATATGTCCATGGTTGAATGAAACTCGTGCCAAAAGGAAATAATTGCATTCATCCCGGCTTGACAAATCACGACATACTGTTGATAAACTAGTGAGGGTTGCAAGCTTAAGTGGGTTACAAATTTGTGCATTCAAGATTATTTATAACAAGAAAGTAGGTTATCACGATAAAATATGAATCAGTGCCTTTAATCATCACATCCTAATAAATATGTTTCCAATAACATATTTTATTAAATTTATTACAAAATTGGTATTTCAAGAATTTGTCTAACTACTAAAAGTTAAGCGAATGCAATAATGAATTAAAAAATTTATAAATTAATTCATTTCACAATAACACTATTATTATTATTATTATTATTATTATTATTATTATTATTATTATTATTATTATTATTATTATTATTATTATTATTATTATCATTACTACAAAAAGTCTAAAACGTCACACGAGTCATAGACATCGTCGAAGCTCACAAAGGCAGAAAGTTCTTCAAAAGACTTGTGACGAGGTCGTATTACAGAGGAAGGATTGTCTTCTAAGTCTGTAATTTCGTTCACTTGGAGAACATTTCTGCCCTTTGCTGAGCGGGAGTCTAAGATGAAAGTTAAGCCAACAATTCGCCTAACTACCCAGCTGCCACCCAAGTGGGTGGGTGGAATCCCAGTCTATCCACAGACTTAATTGTAATAAGAGTGAATAATAATAATAATAAACGAAATCAATTTGCTTCTACCAGTCAAAAATAAACGAGTAGTACAAATTTTAAATTATTTAATTCTTAATGAAAACTATTTTTTTTAGAAAGAAATTTTAAGAGATCTCATTAGTTCTCAATAAGCATTTAAGGAGGGTCATTTCGCGACCTTTCGAACTTCTGTGTCATCGGGTGAAGATTGAGGTCAATTTATTTGGAATTTTCGTTTAGAAGTCTTTTATTGGTATTTCAAGAAATGTCAATCATTAAAATGCAGATAAAATGTTAAATAAGTAAGCAATAAATATTAATAAGATATTTAATTACTTAAAATGAATTTTGAACAAACAAGTTTATTTGATCTGAGAAAGGGGTGTTTTGATGTGAATACAGAATGTGATTGCAAATTCAAAACACAATATCATCATCATCATCATCATCGTCATCGTCATCGTCATCGTCATCGTCATCGTCATCGTCATCGTCATCGTCATCGTCATCGTCATCGTCATCGTCATCATCATCATCATCATCATCATCATCATCATCATCATCATCATCATCATAAACATCGCCAGCAACTCGTACTTATGACGACACAGCAAAATGTTCTATAGAAATAAAATAAAAAATAGCTTAATTTATAATCGTAGCTTTGAAATTATTTAGATAAAATGCGCTAAAATTTAACTTCAATAACGTATTGCTAAGCAAAAATTGTAAATTGATGATTTATCAGCAATAAGCAGTGATGAATTGTAGCGTGGATTTTGTAGTGGGGCTTATCAATTTTGGAAATCTTTGTAAAAATATAAATTTTATAATAAAAAAATTAATAAAAATGTCATTTATTTTTAATTCTATAAATTCATTATTTAGGAGCTACTTAAAATTATCCACACACGTATTTTTGAACATTCACGTGCAATACACAGCCGATTTTCATCTTTAGAATTTGGAAAATATGGAGAAAATGGTATAAATGGTTTTTTTAAAAATGCGGTGGCGTTAAAATGATGAAAACATGTTTTTCGTGGCAAAAGGGTCTTTGAAAGTTTGAGGAATGTTGAGGCCTCATGAATCACTTACTATCAACATCATTATCATCACAATCATCTTCGTCATCTTCATCATTGGCCACAATGATCTTTAGGATGATTCTTATCAAGTGCGCAAAGAGGCACCTTATCACATGTGACATCTTGCTAATGATCTCTTTTTAGTCTCTTTTTAGCGCATAAACATCGCTCCACTCATTCAACAATTCCTCTTTTAAAAGTTGAAGTAAATAATAACATTGAATTCATTTTCATATTGCTTCAAAAATTGGTTATATATTGTTATTTAATATAAAAGTAATATTAATAAAATATTGTCGTTGCAGCTGATGCGCTGCATAAATGAAACAGTATGTATTGAGAACAATAATGTTTATTAGCAATAATAATAATATTCGTCATTCGTATTTTCATCCACAACAACAACAACAACAAACAGCAACATCAACAACAAACAACAACAAACCAACAACAACAACAAAACAGCAACAAGAGCACAACAACACAAGAATAAAAAAGATGCGACACACGCCAAATGTCCACTGAGTTCACAGTTGGTGAGGTGGGCTGTAATTATTTCTTTGCCATCGCATGCCGACTCAGGAAGGAGGGATGGACAGGTGGATGTAGGGGATGGGTCCAATAATAATTGACTAAATAGTAATAATAATTTTCATAATAATTTCATCGTAATAGTAATATTGAACGAAATCTTAATGATAATAATAATTATAACTATGTAAATTATTAAATTAAATTAATAATAATATTTCAAATAGTGATTACAAAAATCATCATCATCATCATCACCGCCGCAAGCATGACGCTTCATTGCCGTCACCGTCACAAATATAGACATCATCAGCGTTATTACGATCATAATCATGATCACAGCAATCACCATCATTATCATCACCGAGGTTGCCCAAAAATGCGCAGCGCCAAAGCACACCAGGTACCTAACTTCACGCTGATTCAAAGTGCGGCTTATTAAAATAGCTCCTCAGACAATGGATGGCCTGTCCCGAAGAGGCAACCCTAAGGCAAGAAGAAGAAGAAGAAGAAGAAAAGATGAAAGAGTGAATGAATGAATGACCGAGTGAATGGATAAATGAATTCATAACTGGTTGAATGAATAATTCAATGGTAATAACATTGTGATTGAATGAATGGATCACTTATTTCACTCTATTTTCTTACTTACTGATTGATAGACCAATTTGTCGAAATAAATAAATAGATAAATGAGTAAAATAAGAAAACCACAATGAATAAATTAAAGAATGAGTGACTGAATGAATGAATGAATGAATAATGAATGAATGAATGAATGAATGATGAATGAATGAATGATGATGAATGAATGAATGAATGAATGAATGAATGAATGAATGAATGAATGAATGAATGAATGAATGAATGAATGAATGAATGAATAATGAATGAATGAATGAATGAATGAATGAATGAATGAATGAATGAATGAATGAATGAATGAATGAATGAATGAATGATGATGAATGAATGAATGAATGATGAATGAATGAATGAATGAATGAATAATGAATGAATGAATGAATGAATGAATGAATGAATGAATGAATGAATGAATGAATGAATGAATGAATGAATGAATGAAGAATGAATGAATGAATGAATGAATGAATGAATGAATGAATGAATGAATGAATGAATGAATGAATGAATGAATGAATGAATGAATGAATGAATGAATGAATGAATGAATGAATGCATGAATGAATGAATGAATGAATGATGAATGAAGGAGCGAACAAGGGCTTGAATCCGTCGGCAATATGCGTGTTAATGTTCAAAAGTGCCTCATTCCGATTCACTCCTGAATAGTGTCGGCATTCATTGGTTGGGCTCATTATTGAATCCACGGAGTTCATTCGATTACTTCTTAATGACCTTCCGTCTCCACTTTCAAAACCGTGACGCGGCCTCGACCGTCACTACATCGACTTCAATCGCCAATGTCGCTAGACTGGACTGATGGCGTTTGTTTTGAGATGCTTGAAAATGATCTGACGTGACATTTTAATCATAATGATTCAATCGGTGATAAATATTATTAATTATTTAAACAATTTAATAATAATAATATTCATCACCATCATCGTAATAATAGCAATAACAGGCTTTTACGAAACATTAGTAATTTTAAACAAAGCTTTTCATCACGGTCTATTCTAATCTACAGACCGACCACAAAAAGTGTCCACAATCACAAGATATACAAACTCCACAAGATATACAAACTCCACAAGATATACAAACTCCACAAGATATACAAACTCCACAAGATATACAAATTCCACAAGATATACAAACTCTACAAGATATACAAACTCCACAAGATATACAAACTCCACAAGATATACAAACTCCACAAGATATACAAACTCCACAAGATATACAAACTCCACAAGATATACAAACTCCACAAGATATACAAACTCCACAAGATATACAAACTCCACAAGATATACAAACTCCACAAGATATACAAACTCCACAAGATATACAAACTCCACAAGATATACAAACTCCACAAGATATACAAACTCCACAAGATATACAAACTCCACAAGATATACAAACTCCACAAGATATACAAACTCCACAAGATATACAAACTCCACAAGATATACAAACTCCACAAGATATACAAACTCCACAAGATATACAAACTCCACAAGATATACAAACTCCACAAGATATACAAACTCCACAAGATATACAAACTCTACAAGATATACAAACTCCACAAGATATACAAACTCCACAAGATATACAAACTCCACAAGATATACAAACTCCACAAGACAAACAAATACAGCAACACACCACGACAACAACAACTACTTAACAACGTCATGCTGTTGGGCATCCAATCACATCAAAGGGGGAGTTAATTATAAGCAGCCCCATGTAAAAATGACTTCCTCATTATTATTCTTATTCTTGGCTCCTCCTCCTTTCGGGGAAACCCGAAGGGCGGGTCCGTGATTGGGTGGTCGGGTCAAACGTTAATAATGCTTGAGGAAGTGCATTTATTTTTATATACAGGGGGTGAAAAAGTAAGCATACAGTGATTTAAAAAAAGCAAAACACGTACATATTATTCACTCCACTTATTATACAAACAAACGAATGTTTCATAAACTATTGTATGCCTATTTTTGTACCTCCTGTATTTAATGTAAAATAATAATAATAATAATAATAAGAATAATAATAATAATAATAATAATAATAATAATAATAATAATAATAATAATAAATAATAATAATAATAATAATAATAATAATAATAGTAATAATAATAATAATAATAATAATAATAATAATAATATAATAATAATAATAATAATAATAATAATAATATAATAATAATAATAATAATAATAATAATAACAATAATATTGATGAGGCATTTTGTGCTGCCACTTGTGCAGAGTATTAAATATTCTTTTAAAAATCAGGAATATGTTGCTTCACCAGCAGTATCGGCACCAACAACAACAACGTCAAAACAACTCGAGTATAAATGCATGCCTTAATGGAATGTATATATAAAAAACTAACGACAAAATCAAAGATCTCAAATTTCTCTGAAATCTCACATCGTAAGAGGGCGAACAAGTCTCTATTTCATAGCTGTTTTATACCCTATAGCTATTTAATTTCGTTATATAAATAACTTATCGTTTAAAACCATTCGTTAAGTCGAAACAAAAAAATAAGCAACCATTCACAAATATTGAAAGACATCCAATCTCGCATCCATCCATCCATCCATCCATCCATCCATCCATCCATCCATCCATCCATCCATCCATCCATCCATCCATTCATCCATCCAACCATTTATTCATCCATCTTTCATCTACTCTTACTAGTGACCCACAAGTGCACACGATCACAGATAAGTTGGACGTCCAAAAGTGAACTCGGATTTCCAAATCTTCGCGGAAGCGGCACGTCACCTCAGAAGAACATCCGGGCTTAAATGGAAAAAGAGGAACATGACGACGACGACGACGACGAGGATAATGATGATGATGTTCATGTCGACGACGACGACAACGACCAAATGGGCGTGCGACTGGGTGGAAGTTTGCTTAACTATGTGCGTGTCTTTGTTCCAGTGACTTGTTTTTATTTTTAGTGACGCGAACGGTGACGTTACTTAATGTATTGACCTGCTTGTCATGTCAATGCCGATGATGATGACGATGACGGCAAAGATGATGATGATGATGATGATGATGAAGGTGAGGATGACATCCCTGACGCACCACCATTCCGTAAGATTGTTTTGGATGAACCGGCTCTGTTGGGAGATCAACTGTTTTGTATTGAATTTGCTCATAAGTTACTGTTAAATACTTTCCTGAGCGATATTGTAAAGTAAAAAATAAGAACTAATAGGAGATTATTATTATAATTATTTTTATCATAACAAACAAATATAAAAAAACATTAATAATTATAATAATAATAACAACGATGATATTACATTTATTAATATTGTATCGTAGTAATTATTGTTATCAATACGCTCGTGAACCATGAATATTTCACGCATGGTTGCCCGCAAAAAATATGCTGGACACGAAGTGATGGTGTTGAAGATGGAATCTCCTTTGTCGCTTTCACTGACCACAACTTGCCGGTGCCTCCAGGAAAAGGATGACCAATGGTCTCCAATTACTGCTTTTCAGTTTGTGCTTTTGTCTTCATGTTTTCGAGTTCTGTCGCAGTTTTTGAAATATTTTAACGAAATATTTAAAATTATAATGCGTTATAAGAAATTAATGCAATTGTTACAATTTATTCTGTTCGCCCAACATCGTCATTGTTATTTGAATTATTAATTTATTAAAAATTAAAACTATGTGGGTTTTTAAATTATTTCTGTCAGGCAGTGTAGGCGATATTTGTTTAGGCTTATATGGATGATATTTGATAGTTTGCTAAGTTGATGTTATTTTGGTTATTAAAAGATTTTATTATGCAATATTGATTTCACTTATTAAGAGTTACTGATATTTTACTGTGCGCATTATTATCACAGCAACAACCCTTTATCAGGATCAGATTTACCTACATTGAGGTCCACCACAAACCAACTTCCATTCTCCCCTGACAACTTAACGAACAAAAACTTTTATGGTTGATTGGGTCTCTTGTGCACTGGCACAGTCTGACCACGTTTATACCCGGGAATGTCTTTCAATCCACTCTAATCATTATTAATGACCTATGATTAGATGACCTAATTCTAAACATTTTTTTCATCAGCAACGATTTTCATATTCACGTAAGAATGTTTAGAAAAAGCTGAAAAATGTTGAATCATTTAAATTATTAGAGCAGCAAATTGCTGTAAAAGCATGAAAAAAAATCTGATATGGAAAGATTTAAAAAACTTAATAACCATCAAATGATATTTAGTAAAAATGAATGAATGAACTTTGATTATTATTAAAAATGATTGATATTAATATTGTAATTTATTCTTTTTTTTATAAAATTAAAGCGTGTTTTAAAAACAATTCAATCAGTACCAAAGTTAATTCGACCGACACAATCTCTTTGTAACGAAATTAAATAAATATAAAAATTTTACATTATTTAAAGTCGCTAACTCGAAATAAATAATTTAAATTAAATCGTTTAACTCGAAACATTTTTAGCTAGATATCTGCCGTTCACAATTCTCAAACCAATTACTAATAAACAAAATAAACGTCTGCTACCTGGCGAATGAAAAATAAATTATAATTAAAACTTTAAACAATCAATAAATTTATTCATTTGCTGCATTTTATAATTAAAAACAAGAGATTCAAATTCTCAACAACACTCAACGAAATCATCTGGTAACAAACGACACCCAACATTGTTCACAAAATCTATTTTTACACAAAAAACCACAAACAACAGCAAGCTAATCGAAGCACGCTATTTGTAGATGCGCTTTCATTATGCTCGACGAGTCTCAAAAACCAATCTGGGTCACTTTATTAACTAGGTCAGAAATTACAGCAAACATTGGGAATCAATTTATTGTTGTCTCTAATGAGATCAGCACAGATTGAAATATCAGTGAAAGAGAAAAGAAATGTTTACACTTTACACGAACAATTAAATAATAATAAATAACAAGTGTCATCAATTCATTAATTTTTGTTCTGTAATTTCATAAAAGCTTCGAACATATTTGTGATCTTAGACTTCTTCAGAGCACTTGACAGCGATGGATAAATTACGCGGTGTCCTGTCTGGACTAGGTGCAATGACCGTATAGGAGGTCACCGAGTTGCCACTTTGAGGGGAATGCACCGGACCTGGAGTAGGATTCGAACCGACAGACCACGGGATGTCGATGGTGTACATACCGTCGACTAAGTGTTCTTCATCTTCTTCATCTCTGAGCATCTTTTGTTCGTATTCACCAATCGAGACTTGGGGTTCTGTGACTTGACTGCCATCTTCGGATGACCGGTGGCTGTTTTTATTCTCTGAAATGGTGTCCAGTTTTTTGTTGACCTCAGGATTCTTGATGACAGCATAGGTGATCCCAGCTCTTGATGTTGTCGTCTCGTCGTTGTTGTTGACCAGCAGTCTGTTTATGAGGTCGGTCTGATCCTTAGTTTGTACTTTATCCAACCTCGCCTTATCATTAGGCAGCCTGGACATGACGTAATTTTTTCCATGGGCGTTGGAAAACGTGAAATGATGAGGGTCTGAGTTGAGAAGTGGAGCTGTGGAATTTCCAGTCGAAGGAGTAGCAACGCTGCTGATCCAGCTGTCCCTCCAAGGTGCCTCTGGAGCCTCGTTGTCTGCTGTGTAATAGTGGCTGTCCTGGGCTTTGGCATCTTCCATTTGCTTTTGAAAGGGACATTAGTCATTAATTAAGCTCTGTCATGGTAACAATTTTTAAATTGAACATGGTTATACTTAATTGTAGACGCCTTAGAAAAGCTTTTGGCGTTTAATAGAGTTCTAAAAATCTATAAACATAAAAATCTATACACATAAAAGAAGGATTTTGTGTGTATATTTCTTACACATAAAACAAGGATCTTGTATGTATATTTCTTACACAAATCTTTAATCATGAACCGATTTGATTGAAACTTGAAACACTTGAATACGTTGACTATGGGGTACTTTGACTTTGCAATAAATAATTTTGAGTTTTTTGCCAAATAACCTGTTCTGGGCTTATTCTCACGAGAGCGTACTCGCCTTTTTCAAAGCTGATGGCCTAGGCGCATGCCGATTAATATTCATGTACGTAAGCTTTTAGTTTAAATTGTAAATTTTTCAAATTTTTTTATTATTTGCCTGTGATTTAATATTAGTATTATTTTGGTAGCCATTTTATTCCGTTTGTCGTTCGTAATTTATAACGTTGTAAATATTATTTTATTTGGTCCAGTTGTTCCCATCCAGGGGTGCGAGATAGCATTTCAGGGGATGCGAAATTTAACCAGCAGGAAAAAAGGCAATAACTCTTTAAGTCACCCTGTTAAGTTCTGTAGCTGGAGAATTGAAAGTTTTAGTAAAATGAATCATGAATCCATATTCTTACTATTTTGGTAATATGTAAGATGATGAATAGCTAAAGAAAGATCTTATTGAATTGTAGACAAATCGTGCTCTTGAAATGCAATTTGAAAGCAAGACTTTGGAGAGTATTGGTTTTCAGCAATGAACATGTTACCAAGACTTTGTGAAAAAGCACAGGTGTCTTCGTAATTATGTGAGCTTGGATTCAGTTCTCTTTTGCCAATAAAGACAAAATCTAGTAATTGCCTGAATCCACAGGCAGAGGGGCGGATCGCTCTCAGCAACAAAGTTTGTTCGTACCACATTTTGAAAAATCATATCTGAGAAACAGCAGCAAAAATGTCATTAAATTTTAAAATTATGAATGTTAATTTTTATTTGTTTGTAATTTTAAATGTACAAATGCACTGAGTTATGTGTGTTCTCTTTGCGTTCGACTTTGTTATAATAGTCTTCTTTCCTTTGTTTTGCCTTTTTATGTCATTCAAAATTTACCTTGTATAAATATTTTGCTCAAATTCAGTTACTTTTTTCATCTTATGAGACATTACTTATATTACTTTTGTGGGGGTGCGAGAACATACTAAAAGTATTTTAGGTGTGCGGGACATAAAAAAGGTTGGGAACCCCTGATTTAGTCGAATACAGTTTTTTACGGAAAGTTTTTTTCGTCCTTGAAAAGATTCTTTTACATGTGAAAGTTTGCAAAACTTCACAGTATGTAATTCTTGCACATTTTACTGAACGCGTTCCTTGCAAACCGTCGGAAAAGAAATGAAGTTTATTCATTTGCAAATCTATTACCGGGCAAACATCTAGTTTAATATAAACGTTACAATTAATTTCGTCTTTTAGTGTCAAATTATTGGGTTTTTTTTCCAGATAATCTCTAACCATTCGAGCCTCGCTTAATATGGAAATATTAATAGATAGAAATATTTGTGCTCAAATAAGTTTTAGCAATAAATTCATGACTTCAATAAATTTTAAAAGCTACATACACGAGCGATGAGTATTATGACAATGTCATTTGTGCTGAACTTATGAATGTGATTTGTATAGGAAAGTCAGACAGCCAATGTGACGATGATGACGACGATGTGGTGGTGATGATGATGATGATGATGACGACGACGACGATGATGATGATGATGACGATGACGATGACGATGATGATGACGACGATGATGATAATGATGAAGGTGAAGATGATCATGGCAGAAGTTGTTAGTATTGTGAAGTCATTCAAAATTAATATATAATGTCGTACTCAGGTGTTCTTATAATTTAATGATATTTCGTTACTTTTTCGTTAAATAACTAAAACCATTCCATTATATTTAGTATTCTCTAAATATTTATAATATTTTAGAAACATCGTTAATGTTAATAAAAAATGAATGAAAGAAATAATAACAAAAAATATATAAAAGTAATTTTCATGAAAAATATATAAAAGTAAAGTATATTCATGAAAATAAACTTAATGAAAATTATTTTCTCACGATGTCAAGGTCTTCAGGTATTTCAATCTTTAAACTTTTCATTTTCTTTTGTTTCCTAAAAATATTAAAATTATAACAGAAAAATTAAAACTAAAATTAAAATTTAAATCATCATCAGATAAACAAGCAAATATTAATTTCTAAAATCAAAAATCTAATCAGTTTTCAACCAATGACAGAGAGCTTGATGATTGACTCAAATGCATGCATTATAATATTTTGCATATAATTAACCTATAAAACAGTATGACCCCCACAATCAAAAGAACGGTGAAGACAACTCCCAATGTTATTCCAGCAACTGCCCCGGCAGGCAAACCTTGAATATTTAATTACGAATAATTATTAAACCATTTCATGATACCATCACTTTTTAAATCAGTTATGATATCAAAACAACATCCTCACGAAAAATAAAAAATAACAAATAAAACAACAGCGATTAATAACTGAATAAATTTATAATAAATTAATAAATTAACATAATCAATCAAATTCCCCGCACAACCTGACGCCTGTTCCGCAGTCATGCCAAAGCAGTAGGGCTCAGAGGTGTGGTTCTTCATGACCAAACCTTCAGACTCGATCCTGTTGTGAGCAACGACAACAACACAATTCTCCCATCCGTCTGTCGATCCATCTTCGTCTGAGAAAAAGTAACTGGAGTTGCCGGAGTTGAACCAGGTGCACGATCCATCCTCCTGATGAGGGCAGACCTTCCATTCCCGAGGACTGATGGAAAAGCAGGTGGATGAAGAAGAATTGAAAGGAATGTGGATGAAAGGTGATTGTAGGAATTTTTCATGAATGAATAAATAAGTGAGTGAATTAGTTAAGGAATGATTGACCAATCGAACGAATGAATTATCTAATTAATGGATGATTGGGGGAAGGGTGTGTTGAGGGCATTGCGTGATTGTTGTGCAATCAACTTCTAAAAAGTTAACGAGTTCGTGTAATCATTTTACACTTTGAAACATTTTTGTGGGTAAAATGGGAGTTGTTAAGTTGATTTACTGATGTTTGAATTTTTAAATTACTATTGTTGTTTCTCAAATGGTTGTACACCGAAAGGAAATGTAATACAATTACACTTGTTTTATACTGTAACTAACACAATAAGCACTTAATGTCAACGTCATCATCATCATCACCACCAGTACCACCACCATCATCATCATTATCACCAACTTCTCTTCTCCGTTCAAGTAGTTCCTGCTCCAAAGGAGTTGATGAACAACATTTCTTGCGGGCATCGAAGGCTTCCAAGTGCATTGAAAGGAATCCTCGGACTCTCTGTGGTCGTTGACCTTTGCCCTCAGACATGACCCCACCTCAGGTGTCGTTGGTTGACCTGATGACGAAAATAATGGTGGTGAGATAAAAGTGGGGAAAATGGTGTCAAAGTAATTGCAAGTGACTACTGAAGTTGGTATTTATTAATTATAAATGGTAAAATAGGAAATAATATTTATTCATAAATCGATCAAATTAAATGTAATTGTAAATGATGAAACTGTGATATTAACAGGTAAATCAATTAATTAAAGGTAAAAGAAACATTAGATTAGAGAATCATGTTGATGATATATAATTTATAGTATATAAGAATGATAATATGTAGTTTCTAAAGTATTAAAATGGAAAAAAGTAAAAAATAAATAGTTAAAAGTAATAAATAAATATTAAAAAATAATAAATAAATAGTTAAAAGCAATTTATAAAAAAGCATTATCACCATCACCAACATCATCATCATCAGCACTTGTAATATTATCACTACCATCACAACAACAACAACAATAACATCGCCATCATCATCATCAGCAGCAGCAACATACCCAAAACATGCAGGGAAGCCCTTTGTGATGTTTCTTCTCCAACTCTGCACGAAGCAGTGTTGTAGGTTTTCTTGGCCACCAACGACGCTTCAACTTCAAACCTGCTCATCTGTTTGACTGAAGTCATCTTGACCGATGACATGTTGTTGATGAGAAACGTCACGTCACTGACGGCGATCGGGTTGCTATGGCTGCAGATCAACTCTATCGTGCCGGCTTCTTCGTACAGGCAGGGTCCCCTAGTGATTCCCTGGCACCTTATAGCTGCATTAATAGATTATGGTGATGATGGTGGTGATGATGATGATGATGACAACGACGACGACGACGATGAGGATGATGATGATAATAATATCAATAATAAGTAATAATGTAGTTAATAATAACATTAATAACCCACTTGGCTTAGCGGCCCGACAACCTGTCAGGAATAACAATGAGCAGAGGCAAAGCAAGAAGAGATATCTGCTGGAACTCATTCTGAAATATTTTAAAATCCTGTTGATTAAATAAATTAAAGTATAAATTTTGCAAATATTAAGTAAAAATTAAATTTAAATTTGTAATTACAAACTTTAATAATAACGTTTTTATTAAAATAATATTAACACGATCAAAGTAATACTATATCATCATTATCATCGTCATTATTATCGTTATCATCATCAACAGCATCACGGTTGTTGTCACACATGACTTCACAAATATCATTTTAAAACTGTCCGCCGGAGTGACGAAACCAAAAGGAGGA
>JAJTWR010000067.1:267500-305000 GCA_021613335.1 Whitmania pigra
GTTGTGTATAAAAAAAGTTGTATAATTAATTTTCGAAAGGTTTCAATAGTGAACTTAAATTTCTGTTCAATAAATATTCAATGAATATTATTCATCTTTTCGTGTGGCAAGACATAGAAAGCTTTTATTGGACAATCTACTTTACTATCTCTGGAACAAGATTGAGAGTCGCTATTACTACTGCTGTTGCTAGGTGTTACTGATAAGTATTAGTAAATATAATAACAAATAAAATAACCTAAATATTATAATAAGTATTCATCAACATCATCGTCATCTCCATCGTCATAGTTATTGTCATCGTCACTATTATCGTGTTATATGCATCTCATCATCATTATTACGAATTGTTTTGACTTAATGAGATAATTTCTAAATGACTCAAGCAATTACAAGCTGACCAAAACCGATATGAATGCTGTGACACTCAACGTTGCAATGTTACGAAGTGACATTTAGTAGGATCTTGCATAGGTTAAGTATTTTAACTATTTTTTCTACAACGACTTTTATATGTGACAGATTACTTATTATCTATTATGTGTTATGTATTATTTATTATGTATTATGTATTTTATATATTATATATTATATATTATATATTATTAATCCAAATATCAAAAACGTCATTGTAGGAATAATAATTGTATGCAAGAACTCATACAACAACCAAATGATTGTAATGAAATGTATTTAACATGCAATTACGTCATTATGTTATATTTTCTCATTTAATAATTAATTATAAATTATGGTGAGAATCTATACTAAAAATTAAATATTATAATTATGACATAACACAAAATTATATAGTAATATAAATAATAAAATAATATTTAATTAATGTTATCAATTGCATGTTATTACAAAATCACTTAGTGGTTATAAATATAAATAATTACATGCTTCGAAATTATAACAGCAATTTATAATAAACCAATTCCAAGTAATGTCATCAGAAACAGGTGCTTAAAAGAGCTACAAAATGATGGCCGAATGCCAACGCATTCATATTCTACATGTATTGCTTCAATGTCTGTAAATTGTAATTGTTTCGTAAATAGTGGACACTTATCATTTGAAACATTATTAACTGTAATCGGAATGTTCTGCTAATTAGCATAACTTATATGTAGTAATAATTATAATTGCAATAACATAATTACAAACAATTATTATAATAATTCATTTGTGTTATAATCATTTATATATTGTAATGATTCAACCGCTTTACTGGTGATGACAGACTTTTCTTAATTGATGTTCCAATGGTCAATAAATTCCGAAATATCAATAACCATTCACAGTAAATATGTAAAATAAATTTAAGTGTGACTATAACAACAACAGCAAAAATATTATTATTATATTATGTTATAATAATGTAATATATCGCATATATAATTATATATTACAATAATATATATTATTATTATATTATGTTATAATTATATAATAGTAACACTTATATATTAGTATTATTATTATTATTAATTATTTATCTATTAATAATAATATTTTTATATTTATTATTATTGTTATATTTATTATTAATCTTATTATTATTTTTAATATTACTATTAATATTGTTATTTTTAATAAATTACCTCGGATATGTTCGATGTATTCCAGTTGTATGCTCTTTCAAAATCTTGCTAAGACATAGTATGTTTTGTATGTTGTTAATCCAAACAAACGTTATGTTCACAAGTTGCTCTCTTCAGGAAAACTTCTTCAGTTTAAAAATCTCACAACACATTCCCCGTGTTTCTTCCGATGATATGCGCGCACATGATAATTATAATAATATATAATGCTGTCATTATACATATAATAAGTATATTAGTGATATTAATTTTTAATTCAAATATTCAACATTATTATTATAAATTGTCTTTATATTTTATTAACTTTCAAACTTATTTGATTTGCTTAATTCTCCTCTAAATTATATTTAAATTTATCCAATAAATAATATTACTTCATACAACAACTTTATAGTAATACAAATACATAATAATAACTATTATTAATATTATTACTACCTCCAAAGCGTTACCAACTACAGCAACAACAACAACAAGATATTACGACGCGACAGACATTTCAAGCGTACGCCGTTTACATTATTAGCATTGATCAGACTTACGAATTAATACTTGACTTTGTTGAAATTGTGCAACGAAGTGCCTTTGAACAGGGCCTATGAAACTATCTTATTCATTCACTCACTCATTCACTCACTCACTCAATCACTCATTCAGTCACTATCTCACTCGCTTTGTAGGAGTATGTGTGGGTAAAGGTGCAATGCTTGTTACGATAAGCAATTTTACCTCGAGTAGAGAACGGTTTTAAAATGTTTAGTTAACTATTAACTGTTCCTTTTTTCGGCTGCTATGAGTCGAAGTGATTAGGTTTGGTTTTGTTGCTGATGATAAGAGGTGAATGGTGATGCTGATGAGGTTGATGGTGATCATGATCCTGATAATTCAGCCTAATTCACTGAGAGTGAAGATCCCCAGGAATTCAAATTGTTTATCTGTAAAATCCAGGATGATGATCGTGATGATAAAGAAGACGACGATAATGACGTTTGACTACAAAGATCGTGATTACATTTAAAACACGGGCACCTCCAATTCCGTGAATTCAAAAAATCATTTAAACACATTCAACATCAACATTTAATTTAACTGCTTTTGAACCTCTGATGTTTTGTTTTTTAAAGAAGACATTTTGAGACAAATGAATGGCTTAATTGGAGAGTTTATTTGGTTTCCATTTCAACTCCCGCCAAGCAGCGCTTGATCTTCTGCCCTCTCATCTTTGATTGAGTCTTATCAATTTCCTGTTTGTCTTCCTCTGTTGGTGTCTTGTCATCACTATCATCACCGTCATTATCTTAACCAAACCACTACATCTATTATAGTATGGTTATCACTATTACAAACTCATTAGTATTATAGTAATCATGATAATCTTTTTACTTGAAAGCATTTCCGCTACTGCAACCATAGTCAAATTGTCATCATCATCCTCATCTTCTTGATCATCCTCCACCACATGTTTTCTTTCCTCCCACTCCAGCCATTCGCCGCTGGAAACAGAAGGCTAAGATAACAATAAATTGTCGCCATATTGGCTCGTGTTTGGAAGTGATATCTGAGTAAACAATCACCATTGGAGGCTCACGTGACGTCCAGCTTAAACGAATCATGGCGAACACTCATCGTCGTCGTCGTCGTCGTCATCATCGTCATCCCTGCCATCGTCGTTATCGTTATCATCTTCCATTTCAATAGCGTTATTGCTTTCGGCTTTGTTTTGCCTTTATTCTTCATGCCTGTTTGCATCAATTCGAGTGTTGATATCGTTCGCCTCATTTCCAGACCGTTCGTCTGTGTTATCTGATCAGTGGAAAATTTCCATAAAATAGCATCCTTAATTTTTTCTTTTTTAAAAAATGCGGAAAAATTATATTTCATGTTTTTTTGTTTCCGAAAATATGTGATGATAAAAAAAAGTTGTAAAAACAAAAGTGCAACAGATGGCTTCGATTGTTTTTGCAAGACAAGTGATTTGTTGATATACAGTGTAAAGTGTAATTAATTTATAATTGTATTAAATTTTAAACAATTAATTACAAACAATGTAATTTGTTATTTAAAATTTTAAAAAATAACGATATAAATAATGCAGCGTTGCAGCTGAATTTGCTTTTAGATGTTTGCAAAAAAAAACAATAACCTGCAATCGGCCGCTAATTCGCAGGATTCTGCAGATGTTAAGCGTCACACAAGCTGTTGTGCGATTTATATTGTTGCGATCAGCTGACTAATACACGGCGATGTCTGACGGTTATTTTAACAACCATTACAACAATGGATTTCCGTCCTCCAGAAAAAGAATTCCTAACTTTAACTCGGGTGAAAGTTATGACAGCAAAATAAATATGCCCCTTCCAGAACTTGATTTCAACGATCCAGATTTTTTGAAACTATTGAAGGTTTTTGCTTGAAATGATTGCTTCAGTCGTCTTCGTAAAATTAACCATGTGGGAGTTATGGAAATTAAAAATATAATGTTTTTAATAAATATTTAAATTTAACTAAGCGCAGCTTTTATTCCAATTGCTTGTGAATGATATGTAGATATTCATTACTGCATAAAATTAAATCAGGTTTGCATTGATACCAAAACACATTTGAGTCATTTAATTTCCAGACCATGTTTTTAGCGCATTTATTCATTTTGTGTACTGTGCATTATTTTTAAAAGAAGTTAGCAATATTATTTGTATAAGTTATTTTTATTCTGGATATCACAATGCTGCTAACGCATTAATTTTTGGTTATTATTGTTGCCTTGTAAAGAGTTGTCCTACCATTTGTAATCACATATGTAATAGCAAAATATAATTTCCGACTCAGGAGTATGAGAGGGAAGAGGACGACCACCCTTCGAATTCCGCCGAACGAGAAAAAGAACTACGCACCCTTCGAATGAGGGCGAGGAGTCGTCCTCTGTTGGACCAGGGATCGACATATGTCTGCCTCTTCCTGGCTTTTGGTCTGTTTGTGTTGCTCATCAACTGGTGCAACACGAAAGAACTTCAGAGGTTGAAGCAGGAGTTTGGACACGAGGCTCGAAAGGAAGTGCCGGAATTTTGGTGGAAGAAGGCGGTGATTTATAAACTCCATGTTCCGACGTTCAGTGATTCCGATCAAGACGGGGTCGGAGACATTAAAGGTAGATGGGCTGATGTTGTTATTGTTGCTTTTGTTGTTGTCATGTTATTGTTAATGTTATGTTTTGGATGATGCTGCTGATAAACATATGAGTGGGTTGTTGTATTAAATTGGTGAGGATTAGTGAGACTATTTATTATTATGCACTATTGTCATTGGCAATGGTGCTATGTAAATGAGCAGAATTTCTGGATTAGTTGTAAAAACTCTTAAGAGCAGCTATGATTTGAACTCATAACAGCCTCCATGGATTCTCAACAAATGCTGTTATTAAATTGTTGTGTTCCTACAATTACACTTATTAATTTTAGCTTGTTTAGCTTAGGTGCTAGAATTAATTAATTAGTTATTTAAATTGTTAAACGTCCAGGTGTTCTTGATAACTTGGATTACTTAACCTACTTGGGAGTTGATGCAGTTGTTCTGAGGTCAATCATGGAGTACTCCTCAGAAGAAGGTTATGTGGGTGTCACCAACTTCACAAACATTGATCCCAAGGTGAGGTCAAGTAATAATAATATAATAATGATAATAGTAGTAATAATAATTAATAATAGATATAACAATAATAATTATAATAGCACCCATATTTATAATCTGAATGCACTCACTAATTTAATGATTATATAAGTAATTATTTTTTTTCACTTAACTTCGTTACTTTATCCTTGGCATTGTATATAGTTGCTGATTAACTTGCTACCAATAATTTTTAAATGATTATGATTAATAATTAAATTAATTTTTAATTTTGATAATTAAATTAAATTAAGCATTTTAATATTCACATATTTCTAAAAAATTGAGTTGCAATTGTTAAGGAATAAAACGTTTGAATCTTCTTCAATTCAGATTGGTAGTTTTCACCTCCTGCAACTGGTGTTAAAGGAACTCAAAAGAAGAGGTTTGTTGATAAAACTACATTCAGTCCTAATCATCAGTTATGCAAAGGACTATAATCAAATAAATAATAAATAAAGATAAAGCTACATTCAGTCCTAATCATCTATTTAACGACAAGAAGTTGTTAAACATACGCACATACTATGGCTATGATGTTGTTTCGGAGCATGTCTCTCATGGTTAATGAATATTCAGTGCAGTTCAAATGTGTTTTTGAAGAATTAACTTTTAATTTGAGATTAATGTTTATTTACTGACAATAAGACTAATGCTATTACAGTCACTACGTAAACAATGCGTGCAAGCAGTGTACTTTATGGCAAATTGTAATAATTCTTTTCTGAATACTTTTTTGTGCACATGTAAAAGCATTAATTACTTTAATTAATTAGAGAGCAGTTCAGATGGACGATATTATTCCTGACATTCAATATCCAAACAATATTCACCATTTAATTACAAATGCAAATGATTGAATGATTAAGCACAAAAAAATGGCTGGTATTAATGTCTGTTTGACAGGCATAAAGGCAGTCATAGAAGTCATCCCAAACCACACCAGTCGTAAGCATTCCTGGTTCCAAAAGAGTCGCCTGTCGAAACAACAGATCAAGTTCAAAGGTTATGCCCTCGAGGAGATTGAAAAGTTTGCTGATTACTATGTATGGAATGAGGGGAAAATCGGAGAAGATGGATCAAAGGTTCCACCTAACAATTGGGTCAGTTCATTGAATTGGTTACAATTTATAGAATTTCTGAATGTTTTGTTAGGAAGATTTTTAATGTTATTTATTTTTTATTAATTAAGATAACTTATTTCTTGAAGTTTTAAATAAAAAGTTAAAATTTTGAATCACTTTTTTAAATTGTTTTTATTTATAAGTATTTCAATAATTATGAATTATTGTTAGGTTGGTTTCAAATTTCATTTACACTGAACTTTTGTACTGATAAATCATTGATGTAGTTAATTAATAATGCTGTTGATAATGAAAATTTGATTATAATTACAAGGTGACTATAAGTGTAATTTTGATTAGCTGGGAGTGGATGACAAACCTGCCTGGACTTGTGAGAGGAATTCTGGTTGTTTCTACCACCACTTTCATGCGACTCTTCCTGACCTCAACCACAGGAACTTTGAAGTTCAGAGGGAGATGCTGGTTGGTTGAAATTTGGTTAATGGGCGGAGCTTCTTGATTGGTTTTTTGTGATTTCTAACATTGTTTATTTCAAGATATCTAAGATTAAATGTTTGATTTCTAAAATGCTGCATTGCTTAAACAGAATTTGTTATCCATTCAGCAATATTTATTTACTGCAGGCATCTTAAGGTTTAGTTTTAAGGTTAAAGGTTCAGTTGAGACTGCAAACTGATTACAAATTAATTTCATTATTATATTCCAAGTATTTAATAGTAATAATAAAAAAACCGGTCATTAACCAACTTTACCACCACTTTAAGGCAACCTTCAAGTTTTGGCTCGACAGAGGCTTCGATGCCATCTATCTCGACCACATCAGTCCCCTCTTTGAATCTTCGGACATCACCTTGGACGAACCCGTCTCCCTGAGAGTGGCCAAGTTGGTGAAGCAGGGTGCACTTAAGAAGGAGGCAGTAAGTATTCTGATTTAATGAATTTAGTTTCTTGAACTACATATCGCTCACCATTGTTTGGCTTGAATGGAAGAGATTTTGGTTGATTATGCTTACTTAAACTAACTTATTTCATAAGACGACTTTTCTTCCTTTGCCACACTAGAAATACAAGCCATCAGTGTTTTTGATTGTTTTCTTACATAGAACTGTATTTACATGAGAGGGAAACTTAATTAACTAGCATTATCGCCACTACCATCATCATTATTTGGTGCTGCATTGTCATGGCAACAGGTGTCGACACACGAAGGATGCAGTCACATTTTCACACTCAACCAACCAGAACTTCACGACTACCTTGGGTCATGGAATGAGTTTGTCCAGAGCTACTCACTCAAAAGGAACCAGAGGCTGTGAGTGATGAGGATGATGATGATGATTATAAAGCTTAATAGAATGTCATGAACAAAAGGATAATAATAATAATAATAATAGTTAATTTTTAAAGCACCAGGTGCTAGCATCAAAGGAACTTAGATATGTGATAATATCAAGTTTAACATGCTTGAGGATGAAAACGTTGTTCTGATGATGCTTATGACTAAAGTGACAATGCTTGGACATTGGCGTTGATGACAATTTAAAAAATTAAGTAATTATAATGATGATAATTTTAATGCAGTGTGGTGGTGATGATCATTTTTGATGATTCAATAAAGTGGTTGTAATGATGATCCAACCAGATCTCTTCTGATTGACATTCCTACGGATGAATCGAATCCAGAGACCGGAGGAATTGCCAAGAACTTCATGTCATGGGCTGACATGCCAATTATGCGCTCCCTCATGAATATTAACAAGCTCTGCAGAGGTGCTTGTCTTCAGGAGACCATCGAGGCATCCATGGCCAAGCTGCCACCTGGTCGCGACCCCATGTGGATGGTGATTAGCATAATTTATGCAGAGATGATTTAGATAAATGAGTACAAAGTGCACTGTTTGTAGATCTATCGTTTTAAATGTATTTCTTGACTTCCTTGATTTTCAGTTATAGTTTAAATATTTTAAGATTATTTTCAACTTCAAATGAACCAATCAACTGCTGTTAATTTAGGTCGGTCCCAAGGAAGGAGGTCAGACCATGGCAGCACACTTCCACAATGTTTACAATGCTCTGCTGCTGCTTTTACCTGGTGGAGTGCTCATGAAAACTGGGTGTGAAATGGGAGATTTTGAGGTAAAAATTTATTTGGTTGAAAATATTCGATCGCTTTGGAAAAATGGGATGTTATATACGTGCAATTGCATCGTAAACACAGGCTGTGCCGAGATAATGCCTAACAATATTTTATTGTCTCGAAAAGTATTCATGCTTTCTTTTAATTTGTATGAAATGTTAATTTGCTATTATTTAATCGTTAAGGAGTTGCAGAATTTCCAAGGGTATAAACATCCACAACACAATTACATGGTTGGTTTAATACAATGTAATAGATTTAAAATACAATTTAAATATTAAGTTTGAATTATTGCCTATGAGTGGTAAGTATGTGGTAAAATTAGGCTACATTTAATTTAAAATTTTAGAGTTACTTTTTTTGAATTGTTTCTTAATTCTAATATTCTTCAGTCCATTTTTATTTTATTGAAAATAAATGAATATTTAAAGAATGTTTTACTACAACTTTAGTAGTTATTGTACTTTAGAAGCTTATGGGAAATATATTGTATTCTTGGCGTGCAGGTTAGCTAAATTGGTTATGTGCCTGGCAATATGGCAATAGTCATAATGTGTCATGTTCGAAAGAGAAGCATCTCTGCCTCTATGCATATGGCATTATATAAATGAAGTTATAATTATATTGTACTACAGCTTAAGTGAACTTAAAAATTGATGCAAAATGATAAAAATTAGTCAGATCACCAAAGTTAGTGTGCACAATTTTTTTTTTAATTCCTCAAGTACGACCAACTGGTGAAGAACTTGACGTTTTCGTCATCAACCGAGGTCGTATTTCTGCCCCCGTCGTCCAGTCAGGCATCTGCATCACCTTCCTCTGCCTCTCTGAAAGTCGTCCATTCGTTGACAAGATTGAGGAAAGAACCACCTTTCTTGTTTGGTCAGATTCAGTATGCAGTTGTGAATGAGAACATACTCTCTTTTGTGAGGTTGTTCAGAGTTTAATCTTCATTAATGTCTTTGTTTGATTGGTGAGCATAATAACTATAATAAATGTAAACGTGTCACCTCTAACCTATTTTCATTTTAATGTTATAACAGGCACTCATTTTAATGTTATAACAGGCACTCATTTTAATGTTATAATCTCCTAACTGACCCAGGTTCACCAGGGATGAACAACCTTATCTCGTGTCCTTGAACCTTGGCGAATCTTCGTCGACGGACGACTACAGCCTCTCCTCTGGAGTTGCCACTGGCAAGGTAGTAACTCACATTCCTCCCCATCCGAAGGTTGCGATTGGCAGAGGGCTTGATGACGTCATGGATGATCAGGTCAATAGAGAACTGGCAGAAGATAAAGTTCTTGACCTTTCGAAGGTGACCTTGCGACCTGGAGAGGGAGTTGTGGTTAGCCTGTTGCTCGGAAATGAGGATCGCCGATCTGAATTTGCAGCTAGTGAAGATGATCCGATAAATGTTGACGTCAAAAGTGATGATGGTAATAATAACAAGAATAATAATATTAACGTAGGAGATGATGAGATTGAAGTGCTGTTTTGAAAACTGAGTTAGAAATTAGATGTTTCGCTCATTACAATAAATTATGCAAATTCAGAATATTGCTTTCATGTTGTCATCTTCAGTGCCAGTTTCTTGGATCTCACAAATATTTTCTGTGTTTCACTTTCTTGAATAATCATGAATATTTATTAGCTTCATTAAACTTTGCATTAACATAACTCATTCTCAATCACATTATTGATGATCTTGAACTCGATTGGTTACCTTGGAGTTCTGATTGATTAAACGTGAACTCACTAGTCTCTGAAGTGTTTTAGGTGTGGCATAAATTTGGATATAAATGATATTTTTTAAAGCCACCTTTTATTATTATTGTTCATTATATTATCATTTGTTTAGTTTTTGTTACATTTAAACGTGTCGTATTTCAAGGACATCGTCTTGCTACATTTTGAGGACTTCCTTTTATTTTGTCTAGGTTTTAATTTTCCATTTGTGCGTTTAAAAGTGTTTTATTGCATTATATGTATGTATTTGTATTGATCACCATTTGCAAACTGCAGCTGATACCTCGAATATTTGAATAGATAATCATTTGAAGTCGTAAAATTCTGATTAGTCCGTTCTTATTTTAACAATTACTTTAATTTTTAAAATAAATAAATAAATCGTCCAAAAATTCGAGAGCCCCAGGTGTGCACAAATGATCGATTGGTGGATCGGTGAAGGATAAATAGATCTTGTGAGATGTGGCAGGCGTATGTTGCACTCATGGTCACAATAGATGTCTGTCCGTCGTGTGTATACAAAGTTTTCCTTCCGACTGATTGTAAGTGCTTCTTGGTCTAATTGTTTAAAATCTAAATATGATTATGTAATCATTCTTCTTTAGTATTGTTTCGGTGTTATTTATATAGTCTCTAATGGTGGTTTAATTAATACCATCTACAACTACCTAGAGTTAGTTTTAGTTAAGTAATAATCAAACCACTGATGATGCGTCAGCGACGGGTATAATCTAACGTAATCAGTAATTTTTTTAATGTTGATATTTAATAACACCAACAATGGCTGGTGTCGACACATGAGCGGATTGAACAGCTGTATGGGAGATCAACTTCGTGCGTGACAACATATTGCTGCGTGCTCCAAGGCTTGTGCGAATTCGTGAATTGTTGTTACAGCGTCATTGCCCTGCAAAGTCTAAAATATCTTAAATCTAATCAATAAGTTGCAATCATCTGTAGTTGTTAACAATTAAATGCGGTTTCAGTTTTATTACTTTATCCAGGGGCTAACCTTAAGCCACTAATACGGTCAGCCTCAAAAAAGAAAAGAAAAAGATAAACAGTCAACAGAGAAAGAGAAAATTCGATAAATCGATGCCGAGTAGTGATCATTTAAATCAAGAAAATCTGGCTTGCATCACTTCGAGATGGCAACAGCTCTGTTCAAACATTTTTTAAAATTGTATTAGCCTAGAAATTCTAGGCAACTTAAAACGATGTCCCCGCGTGCGAATGTAATTTGAAAATTGAACATAATTTCTGCTAATCTCAACGCACAGATAAGCTCATAATGATAACGTTTTGCTGTATCTGTGTCGGGTAATATTACCCTTTTTGTGAGAGATTAAATTTTAAGGAGTTAAACATCCTTTAAGCGTTTCATAAATACAGGTCCGCCAATACGGGGCAAATGCCCAGGGGCTCAAAAGTCGACGGCCTTCCATAAATATAACTATTCATATAAATTATAGTTCACAATTATACAATTGGTTGGATTAAGTTACTTAAATAAGTATTATCAATAATTTAACTATTATTTCATATTTCCCAGTGAATTTCGCGTTTAGCAATTATTTCATAAAGCTAAAACCCGATACAAATACAAACATCGCCTCTAACAATCACACTTGCTAGAAGACAAAAAATAAATGTAGCTCTAGGATTGTTCGTGGACCTATTTTTGTTTTGGTGGTCTAGTTTGCTGTTAATACAAAGACTGTTTGGCAGCATTTTAAATAGCACCGGTTTGTAAGCTAAAATTACTTGCTCAAGTTTTAAAATTTGATCAAATGTTTTGTTCATTGAATATCATATCTTAATCATAGTATTGATTTCTACTTACAAAATTGCATTACAAATAAATGAAAGTGATGAAATATCGCATTCTATTGATAAAGTTATTAGTTTAAATTCTCCACCAACCAGACATAACCTGGGCCTCTACCCGGGAAAATGGGTATTGAAATTACAATGACATCAGTTCGAGCAAACTTTTTTTTTTATTTTTGTGCCCATTGAATATTGAATGTGTTCGCTTCAAATCAATTGGTAATCAGCAAGTACCTCCATTGATTTGTAGACCGCCAATCAATTATTTGTTGACAAAGGCCGTTTCTGATTAAAGTAATGGCTCACGCAAACATTTGTCAATCTTTTTGCATTCAACATCAACCAAGGGGATTGATTTTGTAGTATTTTGTTAACATTTACAGTGCCGGATTAAACCGGCGGGTGGCCCTGGGCCCATTTGGAAGGGGGTCCAATCTGTAAAGTCACATCTGACTCGATGCTCATGACAGCCAAATTTACAAGTCGTGCCTGCTTCATTGATGTTCGCAATCAGTAATCAATTAAATTGAGTTTTGAGATGATGTAAATACCTGTTTCAAGCTGATTTATATGTTTAAACAGTCTTTTTCCTTCACATCTCACATACCCTTTTCTTCAATATCATTATTTTTTTGCTATTTTATATTTTTTATATTTATATTATCCATCCTTAATCTGCTCATTGTCATGCTTAAGTGCCTTCGTTGCGTTTGCTCTGCCATGGGCTGCTCAATTAAATATATATGATATTAACATATATATATAGGGGTCCATGGCTCTGCCGGACCAACGCGTTTTTGTTTCCATTACTAGGTGATCCAACCAATTCGTAGTCGTAGTTTGAATGCTAAGCCAACCTATCCAACTTGTATTGCGAAGCCTGTAAAACTGTGGGTGCTCCCAAAAAGTTCAGGAAAGTCTGCAGCATTGAATGAGAAATTGTATTGTTTTAAAGCTTTGGTTGGCTAATACAACTGCATTTAAAGTTTATTTTTTACGTTTGTAGTCTACGCGCGCAAGAATCTATGTAGGCAACTGTCAGTGTGAGCAATTGCCCATGTGCGCAATAATCTATGTGAGCATCACTCTCTGTGCACAACTGCCATGTGAGCAACCGCCATGTGAGCTATCGCCATTTGAGCAAAAGTCAAGGAACCGCTTCATTTCATTAAGGCTAACAAGATCCACTTATTCTCATTTTACTTAGTGACATAATTTTTGGAACATTCGTAAACTCATAAATTAGATGGATTGTCACATTTATGAAAAATCATCCACAAATATGAAGCACGTTTAGGCTGAAAATTGAGTAAATCAATAAATAGTTTAAAGCCACAGAGTCTCAAGAAAATTTTTTTAATAAACTAAATAACAAGTTAATTTGGAATGCTACTTAAATTTGTTTTTTAGATAATTACTCAGAGTTTAATCGAAACCGTGTGCCAGGAATGTTGGCCTTTCAGGAAATTATATTACTCCTCGTTGACGTTTTATATAATAATTTTGGGTTAAGCAAAACCCCATCAATCAATTAATTGCGAACGGATCAATTAAAATCAGAACAACGGTATCGCAGTTTCAGATCTAAACGACTATAATCATACTTGCAGATGGGCAGGTATGAATATTTATTCGTTTTTCTTAGTTGTCGAGTGCCGATGTTTGCCTTGTCTTTACCGCTCGTGTTGACCTGTTAAGACACGTTAGGAAATAAATTGGCTTCTGAAGATATTCAGCTGCGACTGGAGTAATGGGTAACTACATTTTATCGGGCAAATATACTCATTTCATTGATTGAGATTCTTTTTCTGAATTTGATGCTGGTTTACATTTCAAGGGATTCATCGGGTTAGTGTTTGTCGCGAATCTTTTTGTTTTTGACCGATTTTAGAACATTACTGGTTTATATAAAAACTTAAAATTCAAGTTGATACATTCTTTTCCAAAAATAGTTTTTGGCATTTAATAATTAGGTTTTCCAAAGGTTATCTGAATTTGTATAAATGTAAAAAGCAAACTATCTTTGAAGCAAGTCATATAATATGAAATGAGGGATTATTCTCAACTTATTAACTTGTGGAATTCGATTTACATGTTATGGAGGAGATGTGCATTTGATGAACATGATCAACAAATAATGTTGGTCATGTTTAAATTGTGTATACATACACAGATTGATATCAAGGCTTCAATCAACCTTTTGATTACTTTATGGGCATAATAATTGTTAATATAAATGTACAAATATTTGTTTATTAAAATATATAAATTATAAATCCAACAACTCTACTTCACTAATTAATAAATATCTCAGTGCAGCTCAGAGGTCAATTTATTTGAGTACCTTAAAACTAAATTGAAAAAACTTTAAATCCAAAGGTCATTTTGTTGCAAGTGGAGTCTTTTTGTGGTTGATAAAATTTTGTAAAAAAATGCAATTTTGACATAAGAATCTTCATTTTTAGAAATGTAGCTTGGGCTAAAAGTGAAAGTTATTGATAATTTTAAAGTAATTGTTTCTTCTCATTGTTATTTTGCTTTCATTTCCTTTAAAATGTAATTTTTAGATGGTATTTTCAAAAAGATATTAATTTGAACATTATGTTACAGGTTATTAAACTTCTTAATTTGATTCAGTTTATTTTGTCAGTGAATAAATTTCAAACATTTATGAGTTATTTATGAGTTTAGATGATATTTTGTCTCAAATTTTCCAAAGGTAACCCAGCACCATGCAAAAATATAATAATGTCTTGGCCATTCATATTATGTTATAATATTTGTTAATCTAAATATAATTGTTAACCTATTTATAAATATTAATGTAGGCATAACTAATTAAGTATTTATAATTAATTAATCAATTCAAATTATTTATCTAATTATAATTATGCATGAAATGTTAATTATATAACGCGAAGTTGACATAATGGCTTTGACATTCTTTAGTGACTTAAAGATCCTTGATTACTCAGACAATAAAATATGCAGGATATGAATGTCTATTAAAGTTGTTTTAGTGAAGTGAAGTTCTGAATTGATTTGATAGACTTGGTGTTTAGAACTGGTGGGTTAAAATAATATTTATTTATTTGGTATTATTAATATGTCATTATTTATTATTTATTCTTGTTAACTTTTATTTATCAATTACTTACTTCAGCAATCCACCGATTATCTGCAAAGAACACAAAGAAGCCATGCTGCTTAAATGTATTATTATGACAACATGATTATGATGACATGGCCATCACAGTGATGCCCTTTAATAAATTGTGATAATATGCACAGTGTTAGCTGTGAAACAAGAGTTTGTTTTGTCATCTTGTTGTTTGCCAGATGTTGTCAGCAGATCCTCGTTTGTTTGTAGAAAATTCATAATTATATTAATAACTAAATAATTAATTAATAAATGAATAATAATTTTTGCTCTGTTGGGAACTTCTGAATCAGCTCAAAAATATTCTATTCTAAAACATTTTGGTGAGTCTGTTTCTTATGTAGCTATGGTTATTCAAATGTCTCACATCTCAGGTTATTACATCAGAGGAACCTTAGCCATCAACTTGGATTCTATTTCAAGATGTAATGGTTGACTTGCAGCCAGTGCAAATGCTTTAGGAAGTTGGAAGTGGTATTTGTCAAATTGCCAATGAGGAGCCTCTCCAGATTATTTTGATTGCATTCAAGTTATGGGATGGAGGAGATAAGCGCCTGTTGAGGAGACTTGCTGATGATAATGGTTATGATGAGAATGATGATTATGATGAATATGATGATGATTATGATGATGATGATGATAATGATAATAATAATGATGATGATATGATTATGATGCTGGTTTAGTCCAAATGGGAAAAGAAATAAGAGGATGGAAGTCACAAGCAGAGAGCAATGGACAATTATTTGACCAACAGAATAACAGCAACTGTAATATTTTGGAATGTTGATGTGTTGACAGTTGGTCCACTTAGTTAAATGAATCGAAGTATGATATCAATGACTTTAACAACAATGACGGTGACAATAATAGTATAGGTGATGGTGATAGTGATAATGATAATAAAAATAAAAATAGTAACATTAACAACGACATTAACAACAGTACTA
This sequence comes from Whitmania pigra, assembly GCA_021613335.1. Classification (NCBI taxonomy): domain Eukaryota; kingdom Metazoa; phylum Annelida; class Clitellata; order Hirudinida; family Haemopidae; genus Whitmania; species Whitmania pigra. The sequence continues at coordinate 283,686 of JAJTWR010000067.1, forward strand.
ATAATATAATCAAGAGCTAATTAAGAGGTAGGGATGGTGGCGGCGAAAACAACCACAAAATATTAATTTTTATGATGATGAAGGTGATAATGAGAGTCATAACAATGGTACTAATTGATTATTAACATCCATTGTATGTCTAGATGATTAGGACGGTGGGATTCGAACCACTGCTGCCACCTATAGAGGCATATTATTAACCATTACATCATGCTGACTTACTTATCATGACAATGTCTATTATTTTATTTATTTATTCCATTAAGTCCATTATGTAATTAAGATGATTTGGACTTCTTGACAATGACGATACCCGATGAAGTCTTAAAGATTATGATGGTGATGATGTTGGTGAATCGAGACTTTTTAGTACCGGATGGTTTGCAATGCACCATGAGACTGTCGTTGTAGTACTTAGCTCTGGTTGGTTCAGTCAGTTGTTGTCTCAAGAAAGTAATTGTTTGGCTGTTGCTTAATGAATTTGTTATTTAGCGATATATTGGCGTTCATTGAATATTCTGACGTTATTAAACAAGATGGCCTAACATAACTTAACATTTTATTTATAGGGGTTTAAGAACACTAATGTCTTTATGATAAATCAGTCTAAGCCATGATCTAGTAAATATCTTTCATTAAGATCTGCTTAATTATATTATTATTGTTATTATTACCTTAAGTTATATCGACACGTAAATATTTTCCTAAATTATAATTTATAATGTTCGACTCTGTGAGTTACAAAAAAGGCACACAAATTTGTAGTAACTGTAGAGGATGGACTGGTAACAAAGGGTTGCTGCCTTTGAGTTGTTTTGCTGTCGCCATTCAAATCCACCATTCATGCAATTGGATTTCATGAAATGTACTTGAAGTCTGTCAAGTTCTTGGAATCTAAAGTTTAGGCTCTTAATTTGTTTGTTCTTCTTTGGTGTAATTATATGCAGTACTGATTGCATGTTGTACTAATTGTTTGCTGTACATATTGTTGTAAACATAGATTTTTGGAAATTAATTAAGTTTATGTTGCTAATATAATTAAATTTATACTTAATTATATTTGGCATCTTTTTCGGGCACGAGGGATCTATTTTTGCTACAGACAAGCATTCTCGATAATCACCTGACAAACAACGAGAATCAAGACAACTTGGAAGCCCAAATATCCATTTGCATCCTTATGTACCTCAATTTCTTAAACGCTTAACTTCTATTATTCAGTTCCGTTAACTGAATACCTGCTCTAATAAACTTATTAGTTAACTTACTTATTTGCGGACCCCCGGGTTATTTCAATATTATAATGATGCATGATGTAGTAATTGTGTGTTGTACTAATTGTTTTTCACTTATTGAATTTTGTGCTTATTGCATGTTGGATGTTCTTAAACAGGGGTATAGATTTTATAATGCCTTAAAACTGACCTCTGAAACTCTGTTTTTTTTTTAAATTTCAAATATTTTCATCTACTCACTCCCAAGACAAGATTGTATAATAAAATGGAATATCATTTATGTTCAAGTCAACAAATGTTTAACATGTAATGATACTCGCATTGATAATGGTCTTGCGAAGAAGTTCTTACGACCAAGCATAACAAAACAATAGCCAGAAACACAAACATAGCAGAACAGGAAACATCTAGTGAACGATATGAACTCAAATATTCATAAACATGCACTGAAAAAGAGGCCAGCATGTACTTAAAAAGCAAATTGAATGAAGCATTTAAAACCATTTTCTACGTAATATTTTGCTGTTTCACTAGAATTGATTATAACTGAATTTATTGAATACTCTTTTTATTAAGCATTGTCATCTGGTTTAGACGCTCTCTATCCATCAGTTCAACCACGCACTCATGTCTTCATCCATAAGCCGCTCCATCTTCTTCCATATGCTTCCATATGTGCCAGATTTTGGATATTAAAGCATTTCATGAGAGCAATAATGATATTCATTTGTTTGTTTATTTAAAAAGTTAATTGTCATCAACTGTTCCTATTTTCAGAATTGGTCCCAATTTGGAAATGTTTTGATTTCAAGTTCTCAGTGTTTGCAACATCATCTTAGCATCAATTGATCAGAAATTAATCTGAATTCGGCAGCCATCATCAACATAACATCTTTAGACCTCCATCATGCCTCAAGTGAAACAACTCAAAATCTTTCAAATACTCCTCGAAAAGAAGAGGTACCTTTTTCTTGCTCTCTTCATTTTCCTCAGCATCCAGATCTATTGGAGCTACCTCGGCAAGAATAGCCTCAGATTTATGAAACCAACTCCTGAAAGTTGGACTTTCGAACACATCAAGCAACGGAACTTCAAGGAGTCTGAGAAGTTTTCCTGGGTGGGTTCGAGTGTGGATGATGTGTCTGATTGGAAGCACATTTTCAATCCTGAGACTTCAGACTATGACATTCACAAGGAAAAAAGTGGCTATGATCATGTGCCTGGGACAAATTCCACTGGTAACTCCATCCTTTCTCTTTCAACTCGTCTCCCTGACAATGAGAAGCTCTCTTTGAAAGCTGATGGAAGTGTGGTCGGTCTGCTGATCGACGAAACCTCCAACCAGGCCACTCCAGGCCTTCTCAATGTGGCTATAGGCAGTGGACTGACTACTGCCAAAGTCCTTGACCTCAAAGAGTCAAACCTCCATGATAAGATGCAACTCTTCAAGTCCTTCCTTCCTTCTTTCTGCAAGTCGGTCAGCATCCCTAAGACGGGTGAATTCCTCTTCAACTTCCACTTCTATTTTGCCTACGATTACACGGACAAAGTCTTGGATGGTCTGGTGAGGGATGGCAGCTTCTACAGGGTCTTTAGAGCGACTGTTGACCAGCATTGCCCCAAGCTCTTGCCAACTTACCTGCATTTCGTCCAGTGCGACCACACTCACCGGCCTGCCTGGGCTCAGAACGATGCCATGATAGAAGCCTACCTGGATAACGTGGATTACTTTTATAGGATCAATGATGACACTGTCATGAAGTCCAATAATTGGATTGAGATCTTTGTTGATGTTCTGAGAAAGTGGGTTCATCATTGCCATCATTTGATTATAGTAATCATTTCTGATTCCTGTTGTTTGCCATTGATGTTGTTCAATATATACTAAAATTGTATGCTTGGTGTTTTATGGCATCACCCGCAAACAAATCGCCGACATGAAAAGTCAGCTTTCTCAGACTTATTTTATTATCCATGAAATATCTTCCTTTGTTTTTAAATTTAGTTGTGTTTGTATTTATCTGTCAATTTTTCTCTTTGAATGTCTTAAATTTTTGCCAAGAATTAAAGCCATGTTTGTTGAAAAGTTATTTGGTAATCATCTCCGTTGCCACTGTCATTGTCATCCTCATCATCATAACCACCACCACCCCATTTTACCCCGAAGGTACGACCCACCCAATGTTGGAGTGGTCGGTCCCAGTCATTCAGGCGGCAACATGGCAATCCTGACGTACGACTTTGTCCATAAAACCCATGTCGACATCTTTGGCTTTTACTACCCCCGCCTCTTCACTGATTGGTGGGGGGATGATTGGGTCACCAAGGTCTACTTACCTGGCCGGATGACCAAGGTCAAGGATATCTTTCTGCAGCACACTCTTGCCCTGGGACAGAGATACAGCGTGAGTATTATTGGATTTGGTAGTTAATTGCAATAGTTGAGTGAAACTCCTCCCGCAAAACAATTAAGGGCAGCAAAGGTGTGTAATTGATGTTTTGTACCGATTTCTATTTCATTCGCCAGGTGAAAGACTGGGGAGTAGCTAAGAAATTACAAAGGCAATTGGAGAGAGATAGGATTACATTGTCGAGGTATGTGTTAACGGATCATGAAAAAAGAATAACAGTAACAAATTAAACTATTTAGTAGCAACTACTTATATTGCTGCTAATAATTAAGTAATTAATCGACACAAATTCTTTGAAGATACTCGTTTTGTTCATGAAGTGGAATGGTTGCAATGATACCACAACCAACAACAGCAACCGATTTATATTCAAGAATGACAACTTTTCTTTATCAGATATGTGAGGCTGGTGAAAAAGATATCGAAGCAGAAAATCAGTCCTGATCCATCCCGTGTCATCTCCATGTCCTTGTATGGCTCCAATCCAAGGCACACGTGGGGAGCCATCAGGAATGCACAGCTGGCACGTGTCCTATTTCCAGGATGGAAGATCCGTTTCTACGTCAGCCGGCAAAGCCTCAACTCGTCCTCATCCGGCGACAAGAACGTCGACCTGCACGACCACACGCTGAATGTGACCTCCACCAAAGTGTCACGACGGCTTCTCAAGCGACTCCAGCTTCTTGGTGCCGAAATCAAACTGGTGAACGATCACGTCATGAGTCACGTGCAACCGATCGACTGGCGCAACCTGGCCATCATGGACGACAAAGTTGAGTGGGTGATCGCGAGGAACGTAGACTCCCGTCTGACAGAATCTGAAGCTCACGGAGTCGAGCGTTGGATCGAAAACTTTCGTGGTCGTCTCAACATCGACACCGAGACACTTTCGTTGGCCTCGATAGCGGACTTTCTTAGTTCATTCGTTGGTATCTACAAGTCTGACTCGAAGAAGCCGGCGGTTCTGCACGTCGTAAGGGACTTCCCGGAGTCCATCCGGGAGCCATTCCCCAGCGGCACGTGGGGAGGAAATGCCCGCCTACTGAGGCTACTCCTGGATGACTCCCTCCACTCCATCATCAGGGAGAATGAAAGCCCCGGCATTGATGCCGGTAGCTCTGCTAAGATCCAGCAGAAATTCAAATCTCTCAACATCAGCAATCCCTACCTGAACCCAGGTGTCGAAGAGTTGGTGAGGGTCTGGGCGAAAGTTATAGACCAAAACAAATTGGAGGCCGATCGATCGACTAAGCTTCTCGGACATCTGGCTAGTCGTCTGACACTGGAGCACCTGGATCACATCACCTGTCTGCAGGAAGATGACCCGAGCTTCCAGCACTCGTTTGCGGGGCAGATTTTTAACGAGCACGAACTGCCCTTTGTTGACAACAAAGTCACCGATGTGGAACCAGTTTTTGAGGACATGGAAAGAGTTGCACCATCACTTCTTTGCAAGACCATCGACAGCATTGTTCTCAAGCCGTCCACCGATTCTCCCACGACAACAACCACGAAGACTACAAGCACAACAACTACGACAACAACAACCTCTTTACCAAGCAGTTCGATGACTACAAAAGCAACTAAACATATGCCAAACTAGTTACAGAATAGACATTGTAATAGAACTAGGAATAGTTAAATGATCGAACGATGGTCATATCTTAAGTTGATAATTGATGGTAGTTATGTTTTATTGATTAACTTTCAAGGAAATCATGTTCTCAGACTAATAACCATTTGCATTATTTTAATTATTCACTGAATTGGTTTACTGGATTAATGCATTCAGTTGGCATGCACTTCATTCCTTTTGATTGTAAGATTATTGCCTGCCTTATTTGTTTTGTTTTTGTGAATTGTTGAGAAATTGTTACCATTTCCTTGCATAATGAACTCATGACTGAAAATAAATACCTCAACAATGATAACGATGATGGTGGTGATGATGATCAATTTAAGTGTCCCCATTTGGACTGTTGTTGTCGTTGTTAATACAATTCTGAGATTTTTTGAATCTCACGAATGCAAATTATTGTGTGCTAAATGGTCACAACTATCATCGCCACCATCACTGTCATCATTATCGTAACCAACGTCATGTGTTGATGACATTATGTTAATTACTTGTCTATGATGATATCCTCTCTGAGAATCCTCGTCCATGTGACTGTTTGTTTTCAATCTCAAACATCTTCGTGTTTCCAAGCATTCACAAGGTTCGCCATCGAGCTATCTGCAGTGCAACTCTACGTCATCATCGCCATCATTATCATCAAGAGCACCGCTGTCGTCGTTGTCGTCAAGGGCGAAGCTTTACATGCTAATCTACTTTGGTTTCATATTTATTTTGGTTTTTCCTTTTTCTTATTGCTGTGATAAAAGGCTATTTATAATAGTAACATAGTCTTAATAAACATGATGTTATAACAATAACAATATAAACGACACATCCACTGGCAGCAGAAGCAACGACAACAATAATAACAATAATAACAGTAATCATTGTACATCGTCGTCTTCATCGTCAATCGTTTAGAAACGAGAACAACTCTCGTCAATAGAATGAAGTCTCGCGCGCTGTGAAAGTGATTTGAGCAGAAGTGTGTTGCAGTCTTTATTGTTGTGAGTATTTGGAAGAGCCGAGCAAAAAGTTCTCGGAGTGAAATAATTGGAGTTCATGTGATAAGTTATATTAATCATTGTGCTTATTATTTATGTTAATTATATTTTATTAATTACGTTAATTGGGTTATGTTAATTATTTTAATACCTTTGAAATTACAAACGAATAAATAGGAAGTACAGTGTTACAATAGGAGCCAGCTTAACCCGAGATAATGAGTTGACGGTGATGCAAATTGCATGCAATAAATAAATTTGGATGCCAAAATAAGTATGGTTGGGGAAAATGTGATAACACATTTGAATTAGCTTAATGGGTCTATGGCAACAGTAGTGGAGTGTTGAGTTAGTAACCCAGCCTGTCAATCAACCGAATCGTGACGAAAAACAACATATTGGAAGGGTGCAGTCTCTCTGAAGTCCTTAAATTTTTGGCAAGCACATGATGTCACGAGAAGACTTCTCATGTGGATATCCATTAAAGTGTTGCAGGAGACCTGTAAGATCCGAAAGTTTTTCAATCACTACTTGAAGACATGGAGCAAGAGGCCAAAGATTGACGACGGACAAATATTGCTCTTAATACTGTATAACAATATTTCGACGTTAATTTCATTTCCTTATCAATAATTGCAATGTATAATAAACAAAATTTTTCTCTAGTCAATGCTGCCGCGATGCTCCTTGGATGATCCAGGAAGTTTTGAGGGCTTTAAATATTGCGATGGTGGTTTTAACCCTAAAAAGTTACGTTCCGGGTTCTTGGGGTTCAAATTACACCCCAATTCGTTTTCATTTAATATTAATTCAGAAACTTTTTTTAGAACATTAGTTGGAACAATATCAATTTTATTTATTTTAAATTTATGCATGTGAACTTTTCAAGTAAAAAACACGTTGAATTTATTGATTAAAACGTTTTTAAACAATACTTTTTATCAAATTAAAATTAATTAAATTGCTTATTTGAGATTCAATGTAATTATAAAATTGCTCAATGTGACTGCGAATAATATCTCAAAATTGTACAGATATATGCATTTGTCACATTTGATCTGTTGACAAAGTGTGATGGACAAGCAGGTCTGTAGCACTTCAAGCTCGCTCGGGCACAGATGACAGTGTCCCTGTGTTTTCTTCATTTTAGCTGGTCTTTCATTAATTGTCTCAAGTTCTCCAGAGTTTAACTCGAGATTTTGGATTGCATCCATGATCGGTTTTCTGAGTTGTTTTATGTTGACCAAACATCTTCTAATCGATGGTTAGGCGGGAGGCCCTCCGAGACATCGATAAACGGGCGTCGATGCATCATTTGTTCCAATCGGGAGTTATTGCACATCCAAATTATGAAACTGCCAACGGTATATGTGTTAAGCATATTGAAGAACGTGACTATAGGACACCTTTTGATTTTTCGTTTGAAAAAGTAGATGCAGGCCAAATGATCCTAAGGAATCCAGATGATGTTGCGGAGATTTTTGCTTGAATCGTCTGGTGCACACCGATTGCCATCCGTCCACACGTCCCACTGTCAATGGTAACAAACATTGTCTAATCGTCTCGAAAAGCAGCTAGCCGTGTTTTAGAACGTCAATTTAAAATATTACAAATGTAATTAGTTCTAAAATGATGAATTTATTGATATATCAACGTCATAGACTAATTTTTATATAGGGTGCATATTGCATTCCTTAACCCTTTGAATCATGTCCCACTGGCCATTCTCCCTTTTAACCCGAGCCTAAATAGCAATTTTCAGCTAATGACGGTAGATGCGATGGCCGAAAAAACAAGCCTTTGGGATCTATATGTTGGCTTTCTGGCCTGCGGGGTTCAAAGGGTTACGAAAATATGCCGGCAATAATTTACTTCAACAGTTTATTTTAGTTTTTTTTGCATGACCAAATGTAGAAATGATGTGTTTACAATGTCCTGAAAGATAACTGGCGAAATTTTAAAAATAAGATTACAGCAGCAAAACAAATCGCATTCTGCAAAGTAACATCCAAGTAAAGGATGAGGGTTAAAGAGTGTTTTTTAGGACAGAATAAATTTTTTGAGGAAACAAAAATAATGGTTTTTCAGATCAGGTACATCATACTGGGTGATGGCAAACAGTCGTGATGTACCGTTTTCGTTATCCAGTCTGCAATCAACCTGATACCAGCGACGCAGAAAGGGGCTGAACAGCTCTCACATTGAATAGGAGAGGTCTCCTTGAATTTTTGGCAAGCATATGGTTTTATAACGATGAAGATGATGAAATATGACCACGATGGAGCTGGCATGACAGTCATGACTCTTGTAATTGCAATTGTAACTTCATTATATAGCGCCATATGCATAGCGTCAGAGGCTCTTCTTGTAACCATTTATATAGCGCTCCATCCCAAGGGCGCTGGCGGCAGTGCAGGCTGGGTTTCGAACACGACACATTACGACTATTGCCATTACCGCCGTATGCAGGCATTTGGCTAACCTGCACGCCCAATGACAATGACTATGTTGATGACGTTTTAAGATGATGATTGAATATTCTATTATAGGGTTGATGTCTTTGCTGAAGGTATCTGTTTGAGCAGATTATTATCATTAAGTTATGACGACATGCTTAGATGTTTTCCAATATTACAATTTAATATGTTCGACTTCTTGAATTATAAAAAATTGCATAAATTCATGGTAACTGGAGAATTGACAGGTAAGAGCCAACATACTGTGTTTTTTTATTTAAAACTTGCTGAAATTTTTTATTATCTTATTTATTTTAATACTTGTTATTACAAGTGTCAATTACGCATAGAAATGATTTAAATGGAAACATTTTAATATTTAAAGTTATAATGGCAACACTGAAGTTATTGAGTGAAAGGCAGCCCAGTCAATTTTATTGTTGGGGATCGCCAAAACGTGGCAAGTTGCACGACCAGAAAGGTTGATAACCGCTGTCCTAAGGCTTTGGTGCGGCTCTGTTATGAGTTCAAATTCAAACCGTTCACATATGCTTCTGCAACAAAAATCCAATCTTAGCTGTTTAATTGTTCGTTGTGTTACCAAGTACCAGTGTTGCCGAAAGTGCTCCAAAAATGTACTTAAGTATAAGTACAAAGTACTTGGGGCTGATTCTGGGATGATTCTGGGTTTGTTTCATTCATGCGTTTGACTTCGGCAACAAACAGTTCTTCACAACCTTACGATGTATTGATGGAAGCCAGCGAACTTTGAAATATGGGTGACACAGATTATAAAAGCTTTCATTTTGAAGTTTATTGCTATGCTCTCAAATTTCAAAATATCTCCAAACATTTTCTGCATTCCAGCCTGAATTGCTATTATTAAACATAATGAAGCCGAATTAAGTCTTAGTTGTATGTTGTGTAATGTTGGAAGAATGAAACCAAAATAAGCTCCAGATGCGTCTTCTCATTGTAATTTGTCTAGAGTTTGTGCAATTGATCTCAATACTTCAATCTATTCGTTCAAGAACGTGAAATCTTGAGAGCTGAACTTTAGCAGGTGCAATCGTTCCATCACGATACTAAGTTTGTCCTTCATATCATAGATGGCTCTGTAACTGTCAAATTCAGAGTTCCAACGAATTGAGTTTGGCTTAGGTATTGTTCTCCCAAGCACGTCAAACACAGCTTCAGCAGATTTTGGACTTTGATGTGACGCATTGCTCAAACTGGAACATTTGCCAGCCACTGAACGATACATTCACTTAAAAGTCGCATCAATTGCCGGTGCTTTATTCGCTTTCTGAACGTTCAAATAGGTCGGCCATCTTCCAACAAATGTAAGCAGTCGACTATACAAAGAGAACGAAGGAAACAAAGAGACAGGCATAGAGTAAAGAAAACGCCAAAGATTAAAAATCAATACATTAACACTATTATTTAAAAAAAAGAAAATTTAAAAATATTTAGCCGTAATTAAAATGCACTTACTATTAAGTACATCAAAAATGTATTTAAAGTACAAGTACTAAGTACGCAATCGTGAAAAGATTTAAGTATAAATACTCAAGTACAACAAATGTTACATTACTTTCTATAGCAGTTGATAAATGTTTATTATGTCGTGTACTTAAGTATTCGGCCCCAAGTACATCGGCCTTCCCTGAGAGGCAGGGTCCCTAACCAAAAATTAATCACATTAAAATTAAAATGTCTGACATTGCTAAGTTTGTTTACAATTGATGGTCTGGGCTGGCTATAGCCTACTATTCACAGCCCAGAAAGAATTCTGCTTATGGCCGAAAAATGGGCAGTGTCGGCTCTTATTCTTAGATAATTTTGTGTTACTCATTGATGTTATTTGTGAAGGCAATTTTTTTCAGTTTTTAATTGTTTAATTAGGCTAATTGTCTTATTAATTATTTTAGAATATTAAGTTGCAGGTTGACCGAATGGGTTACGTTTCTGCATGTGGCGGTAAAGGCAATGTAGTCATGATGTGTGGCGTTCGAAACGCAGCCTGAACTACCACCAGCGCCCTTTGGGAATGAACGATATATAAATAGTTACATGAAACGTCTCTGAAACTATGCATATGGCGCTATATAAATTACCTGCATATAAATTGCAATTACATATTATGTTATTGGTATTTAAATTATGAACATTTGGATATTAAATATTAAATTATGTTTCATAATTTGTGCTTCTACTCTTTCTTTTTGGTGGTAATATGATGGATGGGTGGTTGAAAGAAAGGGCACAATTATTCATTCTGGAAAATTATCGAACGGTTTTTTGTCAAAATCTTTAATTAATTTCAAGTTAATCAATCAAAACAATTGTTCCAGTTGTCAGAAGTTTGCTTTCCAATTCATTCTACATTTCAGTTTGCCACTCTTTTTTAGGAATAAAAAGTCTTTAAAGTTTTTCAAAATAATTACTACAGGAAATCATTTCTGAATTAAACGTGCAACCAAGTACAACGTATTATGAAAACATACAATCGAATAATGACAACATGAAACAATGACAATCATTTGCAGTACCATTACTTTCTATAGTTGTTGATAAATGTTTATTATTTTGTAACGAATAAATTTTTTTAAATACATATAATATTTTGTAAAACGTGTTAGTATTAATTTTTTTCCAAAATATCGACATTCCTGGATATGGTCTCCACAAAACTTTCTTTTTCTGCTTAAAGCATATTTAAAGTTTCCATAGAGGTAAATATAATCGAAGATTCTAAAGTAATAAATTATTGCGCAAAGGTAAATAATGGTTCTTCGTATATTGTACTTATTTTTATTTCATTCGCCAGGTAATAGACTGGGGAGTGGCTAAGAAATTACAAAACAAAAGTTGAAGAGATAGGGTGACATTATCGAGGTAAGTTTTTCAGGATCAATTTTTTCCATACTTTTTATTTTTTAATTTTAACAATTACATAGCATCAACCATGAACAGGAAACAACCTAAAGATAAAACTCCGGCTGTCGGATGTCCAATTATAAATACAGTAATTTCAAAAAGCGGAAAAAGTGAATGTTAATATGTACAGGTTATGGCGATTCAATAAGCAGTTGTTTGTAAAAACGTTTAAAAGAGCAAATGCTTGATAGAGCAATTAGGTGAATTGGTATCATAAAGAAGACCGTTGGACTCAAACAAATTATGAAGTGGAGGTGAACATTCAATTTAGCAAAAGCGGTTCTATAATCCTGAGATGAGCGAATATTATATGAATGGAAGGATGAGACTTTTGAGAACATACGTCCAAATGATGCAGGAAACATGTGGTGATCAAGTTTGTACATGAAGATACCTGCATGGAGGAGATTTATCTTATGAACTTTGATTAATTTGAACTTTTGAAAATGATTTTTGTGTGAGATATGGTAAATCCAAGACTATATGCATGAATTTTTTTGAAGAATGAGTATAAGACATAAGTTATCAGAGTAATCGGATGACCAGATTAAATGACATTTAAATGACATTTAAAATAATAAAATATATTTGGTAGTGCAACACCTATTATAACACTTATTAATAAAAAATTAATTGAGGCATTTATTTAATATAATTTGTTTATTACTGAAACAGAAGGGCTTTGTGGACCACTAACACAATATGAGCGGAATTATATGAAGAATGAGAACTTTGAGTCATTGCATGTATGCACATTAAGGATGGAATTGATTTTTTGAACCGGTTTTTGATGCTTTCAATTTTATAGATTAGATAATTGTGGTGTTGATTCCAGGCTGGAGAGGAATATTTGAGAAATGTTGAAGATATCGCCTCATTCATAACATATTGCCTCAAAAAAATGCTTATTGTATCACAAACGTAGTTGCATCAACATTAAATTTTTATTCAAAAATTCCGATTTTCCGTCATCAGATATGTGAGGCTGGTGAAAAAGATATCGAAGCAGAAAATCAGTCCTAATCCATCCCGCGTCATCTCCATGTCCCTGTATGGCTCCAATCCAAGGCACACCTGGGGAGCCAATGTATTTAAAAAAAATTTTGTGAGTTGAATACATTAACCGATAACTGGTTCCAAATGTAATTCGAAGTTAGCGGTTTGATGATTTATCGTCTAAAATATTATTAGGATTTCCTCACTTTACATGGACTTTTCAAGTTGGTATTTAATATAAATTATCGATTGACAAGCAACATGTAAATCTGCACAAAGGGGTTTACCAGACACTCATTAAGTCACGAAGGTTCCATTGATCGTTTAATTTCGTTTGATCCTTCCCCGAGTTCCCGTTGCAATGTGTACAATAAAGGGTTTGATTTGAAATTGGAATTTAATCTATGTTATCGATTGTTATCGAGAACATTTAACAAATCCACAATCAACCAATTTCACCGCTATTTTGACGGGGCTATTTTGTCCTGAGCTATTTTGTCGTTGGGCTATTCTGACGGGGCTGTTTTGTTGGGGCTGTTTCGACGTGCTCAAAAGGGGAATTGATGCTTGCATTAAAAAAAAATGGACTCAATTCAGGCGATTTCAGGCCAATCACTGTTGGACCAATTATGGGCAGGTTATTCCACCGTGTGCTGAGCAAAAAAATAGATACTCACTCACTGGCCTCTTTCAAACCAGAAAGCTTTCAGGCATGGCGATGGCCTAGCGGACTCGTAAAAGCAATCATAATGAGAAAGAGGAAGCAGAAGCAAAAGCTGAACCTCACTTTCATCGACGTGAGCAAAGCATTTGATTCGGTTTCGCATCACTCGATTATTAGAGCAGCCTACATACTCGGAACAACGCCATTCATGCTGACATACATTTCAGAAGCTTAGGATTAATAAGATTGGAGGAAAATTGAGTCATGACAATCGTGTGAACAGATGCGTAAACCAAAGAGACCTCATGTCTCCTCTACTTTTCAATGAAGTGATCGACAAGACGATAGCAGAAGTGGACCCTTCCATCGGTGTGACTGGCGACATTACTTTTTCAGTCAAATGCAATTACATGGCCTTTGCCGATGATTTGATTCTTTGGAGGACATCCGTGGAGAATATTGGAATGAAAAGGCTTCTGGAAGTTGAGGGGTCTTTGGCAAAAATGGGATTGAGTATCAATGATCAAATATGCTCATCTCTGAGGGCAGAAGAAAAATAATCCATAAATTGTCAACCCGCTGCCGTCCTCCCGACCAATCTCAGAATCTCCATCTACATATATGAACAAATATTGTGATTCCGGGTATGGCGCCTTCGAGTGTCTGGACCATATCTTCCAGGTTTGCCCAGGTATGAATGCAGCGAGAAGAGAGCGACATAACAAACTTGTCCGTCAATTAGAAAATAATCTGATCAAGAAAGGCTACATCACTAAAATTGAGCCTCGAATTTGTTGAAGGGAATTTCAAAATCAGTCAATAGTCTGCGATGTCGTCACCGTTTCTGATACGGCCCCATTGGACGAAGAACATATTAACAAAATCCAAAAATATGACGACAAATATTTGGATGACAAACAGTCCGAGTGTGTTTCCCTCTCCGCAGGTTCTTGTGACTGCATTAGTTTGCAACTGAAGAGGAATGATTTCTTCAAAATCATAGCGCGGCCTCGGCTTCTCCAGAGGCTCATTAATGAACTTATCAACAACAGCTCTCTCTGGTTCTTACCTGATGTGGAAGCATCACAAGCGAAAAACTCAAAAACGATGGGGGAAACGAGTTGGATTGTAGCGAAGACATTTGTTATGGATCGCGATGGTGCTGTGGTTTGCGCATTATGTCCCGAAGTTCCCTCAGGCCCAGAAGGGAGATTTTAAATATTTGTTGAAGTTTTTTATATCATCTGTGATCGAGTTTAAACATTTGTTTGGCTGAGAAAATAAACGTAACAAAAATAATAATAATCAATAAAAATGTTTAAGCATCATGCGTCACTAGGTCATTTACTTCTTCGTGGTGATATCCTGTCCTCTCCTCCACGTGACTCAGCTCATCTTCAGTCTCAGACATCTTCGTGTTTCCAATCATTCACAAGGTTCTCCATTGTTAACGTTATCATCATCATCTGCATAGCTTTTACCATCGTCGTTGTTATCGTTATCATCATCAGAACCGCCGCCTTCATCGTTGTCGTCGCTTTGTTAATCCACTTTGGTTTCATAATATATTTTTCTTTTTCTTCTGTGTTATTACTGTATTAAAAAGCTATTTATAATTGTAATCATAATGTAAATGGTTATATAACAATAACAATATCAACCATCAATTGTCACATTATCACCACTAACATTAACGACAGCAATAATAATAGTCATCATTACATAATCAATAACATTAATAATATTAATATTGTACAATCGTCACCATTATCGTTTTCATCTTCAGTCGTTTAAAAACGGGAATGAACTCAGTCAATAGACTGAAATCTCGTGTTGTTAACGTGCTTTGGGCAGAAATGAGTTGTTGTTATTGTTGTTGATGCCGGGGAGTCTCTGTGAGAGTTAACCCTAGGGTTAATTAGAGTTCATGCATTAATTATGTTTTATTTATGTATATTAATCATGTTATACATCAATTATGTTAATTACATTAGACTAGTACCATTAAAATTACGAACCAAGAAATAGAAAAGATGTCATATGCAGTGCTAGAAATATTTTTAAAACATATCCACTTTGTATGGATAATATTAATACAAATTAACATATCTTGCTGAAATTTTAAGCAATTAAATAAAACACCATTTGTTAACATCGTGCAAAGTTTCCTTTCATGTGGGTCAATGGTTCCCATAAATTATGCAAATGAACTATTTTTGGACTGGAAATATTATTACGACAGTTTCCGTTTTGGGCTCGTTTCATCAATTTCAAGGTCTTATTGGAAAAATCAAATATTTAATTGTCATTAAGAAGGCTGTATAAAGGAGCGTGAAATTCAAAAATTTTTTTTACATTGAAATGTAACATCATTACATCATGGGGAAGAAAGCAGGTTTCCAATGGAGAAAGACGATAAGTTAAGGCCTTCAGGAAGGCAAACTATTCAATAAGAAAAATTGCAAATGTGTTGTATAGGTTGAGAACTGTCATCAAATGATGATCCAGACTCATATGGCGTGGCGAAAGACCGAAAAACACTCTCGAATCAGATTCAGAGACACCTCATCAAGGAGGCTTCACGAAAAGAATATTCGTGTAAACAGCTAAAAGATAACCTGTATTGGATGTCCGTGTGAGGACAGTATGCAACCATCTTAATTCAAGTAGACAGCCGAAATACGAAATGCCAAAACGAGCTCCAGCGCTGAAAGTCCAAAACAGGAAAGAAACGTCTCCTCTGGACCAAAGAGATGATCAACTACAACGAAAGATGGGAACGTCTAATTTTCACAAACGATAAAATTTAACCTTGATTGGCCAGATGGTTATAAATACTACTGGCATGATCTCAGAAAAAAAAGATGTTTTTTATAGCAGAAAACACGGAGGAGGTTTGTGATGGTTTAGGGAGGAATTTCATCGTTGGGGAGGATTGAACTGGTGCTTTTGAAAGGGAGGCAGGACTCTCAGAAGTACATCAAAATGCTCAAGGATCATCTCCTTCCTTTTGCTGAAACAAATAAACATGAATTTCAGCAAGATAATGCTCCCATTCATGTCCCCAGGGCCCTTTTTCAGGAGTCCAACATGCAAGTAATAGACTGGCCTGCATGTTCGCCTTGAATTCGATTGAAAATATCTAGGGCTTTTTTTTCAAAATCATTTTATGGCAATGTACAGCGATACGACACTGAAAAAGATGTGAAAAAAGCCATTTGGAGCGCCTGGAGAAACCTGGATGAAAATTTCATCAAAACGCTGATTTTCTCCATGAATAATAGGTGCATAGATGTTATTTCTAAGAAAGCAGGAATGACATTTTATTGAAACGTTATATCATTTGGTTTTAAATAAAAAATTTGCCAAAATACTGAAATCCTTGAGTTTTTTGTAACCTGTCTTAACGATATTTCTATGCAAACAAAAATGGATTTTCGTGGAATTTGCGCTTAATTCTTGATCAAAGTGAAAACAATATACGAGTTATATTCTTTAAGGACATTATAAATTTATTCTTAATTTGAGCTTGGTACGGTATTTAAAACTTAATTTATTGGAAAAAATGGTGACTGTCTTACAATATTACAATAGCAGTCAGTTTAACCAGAGACAAGGAGTTGACTGTGATGAAACTGCATTAAGTAAAATTTAATATAAGAATTAGAATATAAGTAATATTTATTATATTTGTTATTTATTCTACAATCTATAATATAATTTCATAATTCATTTCTTGTTTTCTGGGGCTTAACTTTCCTGCAAAATGTTTACCACATTTTTGCACCAAGAGTCTGTTGAAATAGACCAGATTAAAATATTTATAAAATACTTCTTATTCATCACGTTACTTCAAATATTTATGAATGGATTCGTGTTCATCACGTGACTTCAAATATTTATGAATGAATTTGTATTCATCACGTGGCAAGTTTCAGCCTCTCCTTCCCAAAGGATGAATTTGGTTTGGCATTAGAGCAGCTCTTTGGAAATATAAGGATCTCTGAGGCAAAATGTCGACGACTATGACCATGACGTCGATAATGATCATGGTGATGATAATGATGATGACGTTAATCGTGACGGAAGTCATGATGATAACGATGGTTGGGCTAATGGTAATGAGTAATATTAGCATTCAAATTTGTTGCCAGGCGGTGGTTATGATGATGACCATGATGGAGCTAAAAACGGTGTCGAGGTTGATGTTGATGATAATGATGAGCATTAATCATGTAGTCCTCAATCATCCTGTCCTCGATGCAAATTCTGGATTGGTCTCATCTTAATTGTGGATTTAAAACGAGTGTTGCTAATTGCTGCGGATATCAGTTTCAGAATCTCATCTTCGTCGTCATCTTCATCGCGAAGTCATAAAAATGAAAGCATTACGACGTCATCTCCGATGACACTTACGATTAGAGAGTTTAATGTTCCATGAAACTCTTAAAAACTATAATAATATTATATTTATATTATATTAATTATGTAATAATATTGTACTAAATATCTAATTGTTATTTCTTAATTTATATCTTTAAGCGTTTATTTAGCGTTTACTGTTATTAACGTCGTTTGTAAGAACTAATTTTCAACAATAATAATATTAATAACAATATTACTAATAATATTAATAACAACATAATAACGACAACAAGAAGATTAGTAACGTCAATAACTACAATGACGGCGTCAGCAATGCATTACACATTTATTCATTTAATTATTTTATTTAATTTTAGTTCCAACAACCCAAAGAATCAGTGACCATTGTGTAAAAATTTTATCAGTCAGGTTTCACAATCTATCATTTATAGATAATTGTGATTTTATACTTTTGTGGAAATTAATTAAGCTATACATTTGTAAAATAATTAGAAAATAGTTTAAAAACGATTAAAAAATAATTACAAAAAAACTAAATAGTTAAAAAATAACTAAATAATAAATATATAATAGTTGTAAAAAATTTAAATAATTATGGAATAATTTTAAGACAATCATTGTCTGAGACTCAAAGTTGTCCTTCTTGAGACACGACTAAGGCCAAACAATGTCGAGGAACATGAAATGAATCTTATAAAATTGAGAAGTAAGAAATAATTAAATAAGTTAGAAATAATTATATTAATTAATATTTTGAGTTTATTTTCCGTGAATAATTGCCTTAAAGTAGAACAATATCTAAGCTAAAATTCGCCTGAATATGACTAATTAATTGGTGCCTTTGCTGTTGTTTTCGAAAATCTAAATCAGTAACAACGAAATTGGATTTAATTTTATTATTATTGATGCTAAGAAATGATTAATATAAATAAATAATTATCATATTAATAATAAGAGAAAGTAAAAATAGCGACAATAAAGACGAAAGTAATTGGCAGGATAAAAATAGCAACATCGACCGCTATTATGCAAATCATGGCGATAATAAGAATCTCATCTGTAATTTAAGCCATAAATTTAATATTTATTAACAATAATAATAATATTGTTCATACTAATAGCAATAATAGAAATAGATAATAATGATGATGATGGCGATGATAATAATAATAATAATAATAATAATAATAATAATAATAATAATAATAATAATAATAATAATAATAATAATAATAATAATAATAATAATAATAATATAATAATAATAATAACAATAATAATAATAATAGTAATAATAATAATAATAAGTATAACAAAAAGCTTAGATTGAAAATAGAAACTAACGGGAGCCAAAGGAAGTTGCTAATAGAATGCTTGTGTCGTGAGATGGATGTCTTTCTTAATGACGACGTAATGCTTCGTCGCATGTCCGCGCCATCCGATCTGAAGTTGGTGTGGTAAGTGAAGCCGGAGTTGTCACGTGATGATGGAAATGGAGAGCGACATATGAAGGGACGCCAAGGGGGGTCAAGAGGCAAGTGGCTAGGGATCCCGGAGTTTTCTGGAGACTCGCACAGGGTTTTAATAATATTAAAATAATACAATCGCGACCTTGTTTTGCTTTTCCATTACCATATACTATACGGCATATAGACATAATACTGAGACCCGAAATTTATTTCGGCGACTCTGGTTATTTGAGACTTGAAGCTTGTGTGTGGTAAAGTGATTTGGCCGGTGAAGTTCATGTAGTCGATGGTGAAGTTGATGTCGCCGCGGCTGGTTGAACTTGTGTTGGTCGTGTATCCATCATGTCTGATCCTCCACCCATGTTACAGCAGCACCATCAATCCCAACAATAGCTGCAAACAACGCCGCTATGATCGCCGTCATGCATTATTGTAGAATTATTACTATTATTATTATTGTTGTTGTTGTTGAAGTTATTATTATTATGTAACTAATAAATTACAGCGGTTATTGCTGTTTTTAGAAATAATATTTAAATGGTAATAATGTAATAATATTTAACTTGATTTTAGGCCATCATCACTTTTACAAATTTTCCATACAAATTTTCAAATAGACAGAATTTAAGTTAAGTAACACGTTCCAGCTACATCGACCACACCTACCACACCTACCTCAACCACCATCACTTCAGTTACTTCGCCTATCACCCTCTCCGCAGAACTCGACCACTTTGGCTCCCGTACGATAGCGCCTTCCGGCAGCAAATTAGGGTCAAAGCGTAAGAAGATGATTGGTTGTGACCAAAATAGAGACGATGACGTCATCCATTATAATTTATGTTTCCATCCAAAGTGTCGAGCGTGGATTGCTGAATAGCTGGAAAGATGGTGAAAAGATAATGATGATGATGAAGATGATGGTGGTAATGATGATGATGATGAAAGTGGCTCTGTATCGATGAAGTTGCAAGAAGCCGACCGAGGAAGCTATAAACAACGATACCAGCTACTACATCGGCACCGCCATCAAATTTTAAAGCATCAACAACACTCTCAGAACAACAAGTTGTAACAACAGCAACAACAAACAGGTGCAACATCCAGCAATGGCACTCGAGAATAACCGCGTTTCCTTCGAAACTTTTCAGATTCTGGAGACGGTTACCATGACGATGGTGATGATGATGTTAGTGTTGATGATGATGACGAGGACGACGATGGCGATGCCTACAACTTAACAACAATTATTCCGAGGTGTCTGTGATCATGAATGTGAGTTGTGATCATCTTCTCCTGGAAACAACCGATTTGGAAAACCAGGAAAAGGAGAAATAAACCAGATTTCCTTTTCGAACGTTTTTGGTTTAAAATTAAACTTAGAAACAAAAATGCATTAAATAATGGAAAAAATATTAAAATGAAATAAAAATAAAACGTTGAGCGAAATGTGGATATAAATTTGAATTGGAGTTTTTTCGCTGGGAGAATTTTAGAATCCAGATTCTTGAAAGCTATCACGTGACCCCTGTGTCGTGATCACGTTTTCGTACATCCATATATCTGACCAGCTAAACATTCATCCATCCATCCATCCGCGAGTTCATCCATCCATCCATCCATTTAGCTATCCGTCCATCCATCCTTCCAAAATTATTTTCTTGAGTAGATATCATTAATTTTTTTTTTTTGCAATTTGCACGTATAAATATTTTTAAAGATTTATGCTGCGTTATTGCAGTTCGGCAATGATTTATGCCTAATAAAGTAAATATTGTGGCGCTGCAAAGAGAAAATGTAATAACAATATTGTTGATCTTTTCACAATATTCTATTGTGTTACTTATGAAATATTAATTTTATTAATGTTAAATATTTGCTAATCATATCATCACTGTTAATAGTTTAATTTTTATAGACTTTAGATATTTGTACTCCAAACGTCAGAAAGAGGAACCATGGTTGTTTACGAAACATATTTATTATTTATTAAAAGGTAATCAAATTACAATGTCAACATCACGAATATGGAGTTTGAATTGTAAAAGATTCATTTTAAAGAAAATAATTTGTAGTGATATTATTAATTGCCGTAACGTAGTTATAATTATAATTGATGTCTCCATCTGGTCAAAG
>JAJTWR010000067.1:307500-310000 GCA_021613335.1 Whitmania pigra
GTTTTCCTTGTGACCATTTATATAGCGCTTCTTCCTAAACAACATGCAGAACTTAAATATTACAAAATCATTTCAAAAACAAACTTTCCCAAGAAAACGATTTTTGACTTTAAAAAGTTTTCTTCACCCAAAATCTTCGATTTGCAAATCGTTCGTCAAAAAAGAATGCAGAAAGTCTGAGAATGAAATTAGACGACAGAGGAGAACATTTACATCCGTGAAACTGATGACTTCATTCGATGTTCGGATATGAAAAGATCACTTACTTTCAATTATTTTATTTTTTCCAAAATATTTTAATTCTGTTTTTTTTTTATAAAACTCGATTAATTTTATTTCTACATGCTTTGTAAATTAGTGGCTTGTTTGTAAATTAGGTTATTCACCAACTATTTGTGTGACATGTGTATTTAGATTAATAATTAACTATAGTTGTGTAACATGCATACCAAATTAACTAATTATTTATATATTATGCATTACCTATCATCTCACACGACAAGAGTCTTTGGTAAATGTAATAAAAGGATAAGAAATAAATAGAATGTAAACTATATTTGTAAATAAATATTTCCATAGAAATACAGGATATAGAAAGATCGAAATTCTTTCAGGCACAAATTATAATAATATATATATATAATATAAGTAAGATATAAGTAAGCATATAAAATTATTTAATTACTATTACCTAATAAGAATTAATGCAACATCCACGCAAACAACTGATTGTCATCATCATCATCAGGTTCCTAATTATGTCCTTCTAATTATTTCCATCCTCGTCTTCATTATTTTCGTTCACTTCCACCCCTTCCTGACATTCATCATCATCATCATCATCGTCATCGTCGTCATCATATCCATCATCATTATCATCTTCATTCACAGCCTGCACAAACAAACACATATTGTATTTGTTGTAAATATTAAAACGCTGTCGACTTTTAATGCAATAAAAAATGTTTCAAAATAAACTAAAATAAAAATGAAACAAATAAATTTATTTCAGAAAATTGCCAAACGAGACCTCCAAGCAACGCAGCAAATGAGCAATTTCCAGTCTCCGTTATCCTTGTCGTCTGGGATTTTCAAGGCAAATTCGGAGGAAGGAAATTTATTTTTGAATGGAAAAAGTTTTGTTTCTGAGTGACAAATACTATGAATTAAATAAAATTTCATCCATCCTTCAATCCATCCATCCATCCATCCATCCACTTAGCCGCCATTAGAATTTTAATTTCCACCTACAAGTAAGTTTGAAGTGCGGCATTTTGTTCGTTAGCAAGTTCGTTATTAATTTTGTTTGTCGTCAGCAATTGTGGCATCTCATTATTTTTTAAGTGCATTTTCTACGCAAAGGTGCCTTTTTGAGTCATGTGTTTTTAACTCTTCCATTCATCCATATTTTTATTAATCCATTATTCATTCCACTATCCATCCATCTTTCTATGAATCTGAACTTTGAGAGATCGACATCTGAAATCCTTAGAAATTGGATGAATATAAATAAAAATATAAATATAATATAATTTTTATTTTAATTATAATTGAATTGCAAATAAACAACGCTCTAGTCCATATTCAGCCTGAAAATATACACAATACAAGGTAAACTTTTGCAACAAAAACAGCAACATGGACAAACAACACCCTTTGACAAGGTTCTCACATTAATCAAAATAAAAAATGCCCAACTCAGGCAGACATATTCAGGCATGCTTAAGCATCTTTAGACTAACTCAAACTTACTCAAACGCGCATTTAAACGTCATTAGACAAACTCAGACATGCTCAGCATGTGAACTGGGCATACAAGGAATCTCAAAGAGACAAGAAAACAGAAGTAACAAGACGATAGATAGAAAGAATGGACGGATGGACGGATGATACATGGAAGGACGGATAGATGGATGGATGGATAGATAGATGGATGGACGGACGGATAGATGGATGGATAGACGGACGGATGGATGGATGGAGAGCAAAAAGAATGTTGATGACGGTGCGGACAGGTTCGAATAATTTTCACATCAGCAATTGCAATCCTGGGCTTTAAGAACGCTGACCGTTCGCGATAAGGATTTGTTGTTGTTTGTCGTGATGTGTTGTTGCTTGTCCACGCCATCACTATTACTCGTGTCATCAACAACAACAACAACAACGACGACGACGACAACACGACTCGGCATCACCATCTTCATCATCACTGATGATTACGGCTGCACAGTTACTGACTTTGCCAGAAATTCTAATATTTTTCACATTTCGACTGAGCACAAATTAATGAAATTAGAATAATATTTCATAATAAAATGAATTAAATTAAATTTTTCAAGAAAAATTCCGGTACTTTTGAATAATTTGAAGGATAAATTTTTAATGCTGCGATGCGTAACTGTTTTTTTTCACTATACCAGTTAAAACGACCACAACTTTTACACTGCAAACAATTATATCAACCACCGTGTTTCCCCGAAAATAAGCCCTAGAGCCCAAT
>JAJTWR010000067.1:315000-420000 GCA_021613335.1 Whitmania pigra
ATTTCAAAAATACAAAATATAAAAGCTTGAAATTGACATTGGCTCGAAATGGAAATGAAAATTTGTTTCTCAAAATGAGTCAAGATAAATATTTTAACAGTTCCCACTGCGCTTGACTGTAAAATTAACAATAATTACATTTGTAATGCTATAATATTTTTGACAACAAGTTTTATCAAAATTGAATTTAAAAACAGTAACATTATTAATAATAATATTAAAATAATAATTTGATTTGACAAAAATATAATGTAATAATCAAAATATAAGTTATAAAAACATTTTGAAATTACAAATTAATTATAATTTTATTTGTAATAATTCTACAGTTAAAAATTCACCAATTGCTATTAAATTTTATGTCATTGTTTTTTGTGACAAATTGATTACGCAGAAAGCAAAATTTTCCATCCGGACATAAAATCTTTTCATAGAATCATAAAAGGTCAACTTTCGTATGGATGGAGGAATGTTTGAGTGAATGAATGAATGAATTAATATATGGTATATGGATGGAAAGATGAATGGATGGATGAGGAATATATGAATGGAGGAATGTATGAGTGTATGAATGAATGGTATATCGATGGATGGATATGTTGTGGAAAGAAAAGATGAAAAAGGTGAATGGAAAAAATGGTAAAGGATTTGATGGGTTGATGTTTCGCTAGCTGCTTCTTCCATCACAACGCGGCGACACGAACGACAGTGGCAACAATCGAATGCAGAATTCACGACATCTCATTTGAATAAGCATCGACACTCAACGATAAGGACATCAAATCCCTCTTCCATCACTCCATTCTCTTTCACTCACTCACTCACTCACTCACTCACTCACTCACTCACTCACTCACTCATTCAGTCCACTGGCATCGGCAAAGATCCATCGAACAGTACAGAGGGACTGTCAAGATAAAATGAACAAATGGTGCTAATTCCTATTTCATTAAAAATCAAATCCCCTGGATTGTAGAAACAAGCAGAGTGGAGCCAACGTAATGGCCATTCCACGCCGCGGCTCAAACCTCAATTTCTCTCCACAGGTCTCTTTACACGGATGATTGTCGTTCTGCCCTCTTGTGACCTTGTCCGAGTCTCTACTATGTCCTACTGCTTCCTACTGTGTCTGTGTGTGTTCTACTGAATTCTACTGCATTCTACTGTGTTTTGTTGTGTCCTTCTATATCCTGTCATTTTCTATTACACCCTGGTAGGTTCTGTTACATCGTACTGCTTTTTCTTTTATGTCATTCTAGAGCATCTTCGTGTCAGCCAGTTTTTTTCCTGAGCACGTGATGTTATGGAATATTTAGTGGAAATATGTCTTCCATTATTTATATTTTGCATCACACTTATTTCTAAAAACTTAAAATATCATTTCCTTTAGCATTTTATATGAACTCTGTAATTATGACGACGATTCAGTCGCCCATCAAACTAGCATTTATTTATAAATTCCACGCTCCTGAATTGTGATTCAGAACGCGGATGATTCCAGTCCAGCATAATCCAAGCTTAGCAAGGCAATCTAGAATGCAAACAGAGC
The DNA here is from genome assembly GCA_021613335.1 of Whitmania pigra. Classification (NCBI taxonomy): domain Eukaryota; kingdom Metazoa; phylum Annelida; class Clitellata; order Hirudinida; family Haemopidae; genus Whitmania; species Whitmania pigra. The sequence continues at coordinate 316,550 of JAJTWR010000067.1, forward strand.
AGGTCTTGAACTCAGCACCTTCAGACGAGTTGTTCTCTGCTGATTTCCTGTCACCTCCACCTTATCAATTCAGCGGAAAAACGAGATGGAAAGAGAGCAAATGTCAGCATCATTCAAGATCTTCTGGACTTCTTTCTAAATATATTTTTTCGGCAAAATTTTTATTTATATATATTTATTCATATTTTATTTAATTATTTCCAAGAATTTATTCGTCATTTATCGACGATTTCGTGCAATGTCTTTTTCCTATTTGGATGAGATGCATTTCAAGGCATCGCCATCATCGCTGTCATCGCCGCAACCATCCATTTGTCATCGGTTGTGTAATCGTTGCTTTAATTTCCTCTTCCAACCGAAAGATGGCGATCACGGCTCCACAGGTGCTTCAAATATTGGTCTCATATTTTTCAATAAATAACTCCTTCGACTTATAAATAGAATTAATTTGAAATTATTATCATAAAAAAGTGAACATATTGCAAACAAATTTCTACAAAAATTATTTCAGCATGCGTCAAGAATTTGGAATAAACTGGGTATTTTATACGTCCACCTCGGTTTGCATTTTGATGAGCACATAAATCTTCCCTTCAGAATAATGCTTTTCAAGTCTCCAAATCATCTCAGTTATGCAAAGGACTAAAATCAAATAAATAAATAAATAAATGCTTTTCAAGTCTCCAAATCATCTCAGTTATGCAAAGGACTACAATCAAATAAAAAAAAAAATAAATCTTTTCAATTCTTTTGCCTGTAGATGCATTCCAAGATATTTTTTGTGGTGTGGAAATGCGCCTAATCATAAAATGGAGACTTTCGACCATTATTTCGACCATTACAAATATTTTTCCTGAGATCGATCTTGAGTTAGCGGGTTCCTATCGAACTCAGGGCTCAGGCCCTAGGAATTGAATAATAAGTCATCACCATCGTCATCATCACTGGCATCGTCAACGTAATCGTCGTCATAATCATCTGAATAAATTTGTTTATTGATACATCGGCTAAATTTGGCATCGCGGTCTTATGCGAATGTCGGATGCTTTATAGGTGCAAGTATTTCATCGGTGACCTCTGCCATCAGGACACCAAGGACCTCCAGGTGTAATCAAACTTCAACTGTTCTCGTCTACTCTGGAAAGCCATGCGCTCACAAAATCTTGCCTGGATTTATTGCAGGTCATTTGGTCTCACTAGGTTCAAAGGTCAACCATGAAATTGTGTCTGAGGTAGGGACTGAGATAAGGAGAGAAGATGGTGAGTAAATGATGACTACGAAGTTGTTGTTGTTGATGTGATGATGATGACGATGGCGATGATGACGATGATAATGATGATATGAATGGATGAACAGGAAATTAATTTAGAAAATATGATCTGTATAACTTTGGCTGCTTATAAAGTTTATTTTGATAATTTTGAATTCTATATTTTACTTTAAAACATTGAATGTCATTAAAACAAAGCCCTACAATAAAAGCAATGAAAAGCCATTCAAGAGAAAACTTAATGAAGTGCAGAACTGCTTTGATGGGACAAAAAGTATCCAATTACAGAGGTGTTTTAACAACGCGGTTTCATTTTCATTTACAGTCTCCATACATGCTCTTGGGAAATTCCTTAATTTTGGAAAATTTCTTGAAGAACATGCATTTTAATGCTTCACCGATTTGTGATAAATAGACCAATTATTTTCACCAGAGACATGTGTGACACATAAGTGACATAATAACTAAATTCGAATATAAAAATTATAATATCTTGATAAAATTGTGATTTTTCAAAAATATAAATATTTATAAAAGTACGGGAAAATGTTTAATGGCTTCTTTAAAACGTTTCTCGCGAATCGCAATGAAATGAGAGCGTGCGATGTGTGATATTATATGACTGATATAAACATTTAGGAAGTCATTTCAGAAACGTACTAGGTCTTGCATGCAGAATGGCGGATATGCGGTGAGACTGAAAATTAAATTTAAGGTGGAGGTAGTGAAATTAAAACTAAATTTACAATTAAAATACAACAACTACAAAACCAGCAAAAAATTAATACATTAGTAAGTTATTAAAAAGTTAATAAGTTTGTAAGATATTAAAAAGTTAATCAGTTAGTAAGATATTAAAAAGTTAATCAGTTAGTAAGACAGTGATGAAACACTAATTTTAATATTCAGTTTGGACGTTTTGCAAAGATAATATAATAGTATGAATTATATTGCATCTTTCAATTATCAAGCTTTTGAATTAAATAATTTGTAGTTATGGCAAAAATTAACTCTTGCTTCATCTTAATAATCATCTTGCAGTTCTATTTTACTCCACAGACTACATGTTTTAATTTATATTTTATTCCACAGACTACATGTTTTAATTTATATTTTATTCCACAGGTTACATGTTTTAATTTATATTTTATTCCACAAGCTGTCAAAATTGGAGCTCTGTCGAAACAAATGAAATTTAATGATACAAAACGCCAATGGAAAAGTAGTTCATAATTTTATTAGTAGTCCAAATTCCTAATTTTATTAATTGTTTTAATATTTTAGGAATTAATTGCATTTCTAAAATAAAAAAAAACGGCTTGCGCTTATTTCAAAATATATATTGAAATAAAAAAATATTAAAAAATTAAAAATGTCATCAACCAATTATTTCAAGCGTACTGTAAAAATTTTTAAAATATCAAGTTATTTATCATTCGCTTGTTGTGAAATTTTATATTTCAACATAAAATTAATTTTAACTCTGGCGAATGAAAACAAATTGAAACAAACTTTGAATTTAATTACAAAAATACATCCCTAACTGCAAAATCCTTCCTGATGGCACATAATAATATTTAGACACTTATAAATCGTAATTTTGAAAAAAATCGCATATTAAAATGGTACCTTTTTCTGATTATTTTTAGGTTGGAAAACTTTGTCGGCATCTTTGTGAACTTTTGGCTTGTAAGGTTTCATCGTAGTGTGACGGTGAGTTTGAGAAACAAGAGTGTCATGGGATGGAGACAAGTTTTCTTTTTCAATTGTATTTGCACTGCAATAGAAGTCATTAACCAAAATCAAATAAATGATTCGATATCAACTGAATTTTATTATTATTAAGTTACTGTCCTTCATTTCAACTATTTGCTATCAAATTATGAGGCATCAAATCGTTATCAGTTTCGATGTTACGTCACCTAGTAGGATTTTATATTCCCATTATGGCTTGAAATTCTAGTTTCATTCTTGGCTTCATTAACTCCGTTGATATTTTTTTCATATCGAACATAAACTTTTATTTCATTCATTATTATGATCTAAACTTATTCATTTACTAATTAATCACAATGATTATCGTTAATGATTTGATGCAATTTAGAAAACAATTGGAGCAATTCTCATTGAATAAATAATTTTCATGACAATAATAACATGCAAATTATTGTAATTGCACTAATAAAATGGTTATTTTAAAATTAAAATGAAACTGATAAAAATTTTCATTAATTGTGATGCATTAATTTGAAAATAAATTATGAATTACGAACTAAGAAATTATTTCAACCTGTTCAGCGTGCGAGTAATTGGTCTAAGTTCCAATGAAATGTTTCCCCTCACAAAAACATCACTTTCTTCTCCTCTGGCTATGATGTCCAAGATGTTTACTCCATTTATTACTAGACCTGTTGTATTATAACTAAGTAATTAACATAATTTATTGTAATCATACTTGCTACATTGATGACGATTCTAATAAACGCTGCCTAAAAAAAATATCGTCATTTTGAAATTGTAATTAAATAAGTGAGGATTCTTTAAAAACATTAAGATTTGATAATTACAAGTAAAATAATATTTTAATTTATTAAAACCAATTTAGTGCGATTAATATTTAATATATTAATATATTGATGGATGATAAGATGATAGATGAGATAATAAATAATTTTATCGCAATAAATTTTGTGTTTTAATAAAATTCATTGTAACTCGTCCTACCTGCCAGGTAGCCGTGAAAAGCCTCCTTCTTACGATAATAGAAACGTTTTTCATTAGAGATATTGTTACGACTGTAATTATTATTATTATTATCATAATTGTCATCGTTAATATTAATAATATTATAATTATTATTGTTAACATTAATAATATTATTTTTATTATAATTATTGTTAATATTGTTATTTTTATTATTTTTGCTGTTTTTGTTTTTGGTTTTATTTTTTTTTTTAATTTTAATTTTCTTCTTTCTCGATCCTCGTCCGATTATTATCTTGCATCCCTTTTCAGGTAGGAAGTTCTCCTGCGCTGCATGATAATAAGTTGTAATTAAATATAATTTATAAACCAATATTAATAATAATAAGTAGTAATTAAGTATAATTTATAAACGAATATTAAAAATGATAAGTTGTAATTAAGTATAATTTATAAACGAATAATAATAATAAGTAGTAATTAAGTAAAATTTATAAACGAATATTAATAATAAATTATTTGTAATAAAGTGTAATTTATAAACGAATATTAGTAGCAATAAGTTGTCATTAATGATAATAATTTAAAAACGAATTACAATTGCATTAGGAATAATGTAATTTTTTTTAGATGCTTTAGAGTAAGTTCACAAATGAATTAGGAATTTTAATGATAATAATGTTGATCGCTTGTTGTTAAAAAAAGTTATTTTTTAATTACGTCATTATTACTGGTGATGATGGCCCACATTGATGACTACTCACATCATTTCTTTCATACATTCATTCTTTTTAAAGATTGAAAACATGCGGTGTTCATGACAGACGACAACATTTGATCGGAAAGTAAAAAAAGACAAAATAAGCAAATGTCAGGTGACTTCTATCGTGACTTGAGGTGAAGTCAAGTGATCACGTGAACATGTGACATCGTGTGAGGTCATTTGGAATGTCGTTTGTGACATCATCATAACAAACCTTTATCGTCATTGTCTTGCTGACTACATTAATCCTGAGAAACTAATTTGTTTGCTGAAAAGTATTAGAGAGGAAATGATAAATAATAATAAGAAGAATAATAATATAATAATAATAATAATAATAATAATAATAATAATAATAATAATAATAATAATAATAATAAATAATAATAATAATAATATATAATAATAATAATACATAATAATAATAATAATAATAATAATAATAATAATAATAATAATAATAATAATAATAATAATAATAATAATAATAATAATAATAATAATAATAATAATAATAATAATAATAATAATAATAATAATAATAATAATAATAATAATAAATAATAATAATAATAATAATAATAATAGAATAATAATAATACTAATAATAATAATAATAATCATAATAATAATAATAATAATAATAATAATAATAATAATAATAATAATAATAATAATAATAATAATAATAATAATAATAATAATAATAATAATAATAATAATAATAATAATAATAATAATCATAATAATAATAATAATAATAATAATAATAATAATAATAATAATAATAATAATAATAATAATAATAATAATAATAATAATAATAATAATAATAATAATAATAATAATAATAATAATAATAATAATAATAATAATAATAATAAAGAAATATATACTTTAAAAAATGAAAAGGGAATATTTTTGCCGTGTGAAGAAAATATTGAAAACCCAACTCAGTTCTAAAATCAAGATTGTGGCCATAAACAGTTTAGCAGCTCCAGTTATGATGTACAGGTTTGGTATACTGCCAGATAGGAAAACAAGAAAAGTATTGACTATGAACCTAATGAATCATCCGAGGACAGATGTGGATAGATTATACGTCAAAAGGAAAGACGGAGGAAGAGGTCCACTAGAACTGCAGTCTCTTCATCAACAGAGTATTCTAAGAATTGCAGAATAGATCGGAGAACTAAGAAGAAGACTGTAAGAACGAATAATGATCTCAAAAAAAAGTTGTCACTGCAAAAGGATGGAAATAAAATCAAGATCAAATATAAATTAATGAACTTGTCAGAAAATAAAAATGTGATGTGTGAATTAAAGAAAGCTCTAGAAAATGAAAGATTATCAAAGATAACAAACAAGCTCCTCCATGGCAAATTGTTCAAGCAATTAGAAGAAACACACATAAACAAAGAATTAAGTGTGAAATGGCACGTTAAATGGAAAAACGGAAAGTTTATTGGCTGCAGAAGACCAGGCACTAAACACAAGATATCAATAAAAGCATATTCTGGGCCAACCAGTTAAAATTGTCTGCAGAGTATGCTTACAAGCAAGAACACATAAGCCACATAATAGCTGGATGTGAGACTCTTGCACCAACAGTATATCTGCAGAAACGTAACAAAGATAACATTTGTTTGATAGTTGATGTGGCAATACCTGACGATGTAAATGTCTTGAAGAAAGAAACCCAGAAAAGGATGAAATACAAAGATCTATAGTTAGAAATTGCTAGGATGAAGAATATGAAAACAAAAGTTATACCTGTTGTAGTTGGAGTCTTAGGGACAATGAGTCACAACTTCAACAAAGAAATTGCTCTGATACCAGGAAACTTGAGTAGTGAAGACATCCAAAAACATTGCATTGAATAGGGCTGCCAATATTATAAGAAAAGTACTTGGTTGAGTGATAGAAGAACTGACAACAGTTTTTGTTTGTTTTGCTTGATTGATTTTAACTTGTAGTTAAGAAAATTCGTTTTGATTGATTTCTTATTGCCTGAGATCTCTGGGTGAGACTTGGCAATGTTGATTTCCGGCTGCTACAGCGTTGTTTGACCTTGAATAAAATAATAATAATAAAATAATAATAATAACAATAATAATAACAAAAAATAATAATAATAATAAATATTAATATTAATAAATAAAAACATAAATAATTGAGTAAGACATAATTCTAATGGTGGATCAGCATTTACACAGATAAGCGGCATAAATCAGAAAAATGATGAATAGCAATTTGCAGTATGAAGACAAGATTTGTCGAATTATTCTGAACAAGGAAGATTTGCAGCATAATTATGAGAATAATTATAAAAATATTTATTCATAAATATTCTATTAATATCACTATCGACTGTTAATATTTTTATAATAAATTATTATGTCAAAGTGTTCATTTTTTAAATGTTTAAACCAACCAGGTAAGCAATGGTAACAAGCTACTTGGGCTGCAAAGGAATCTTTACGAAAGATACACCAATATAAATGATTAGCAAAAACACCTCTGATATCTTATATATCTGATATATTATCCTATCTTATATATCTGATACGATACATTATCCTATCTAATATATATGATACGATATATTATCCAAATCCTCCAGGTATGCCATTACGGGCAATTATTAAGCATCAAGCAAACAAATTGCAATAACAACAACCACACTGACGCATGTCAGTCGAAATATTATTATATCCTAAATATCATAAATGAACTGAACCGACAATTACATTTACGAGATGAGGGCTCGGCTCTGAATAACGTCAGAGAATAATGGACAACTTGAAGAAAAGCCATAAAGTTGAAAAATCGAGAACAAACAGAGGAAAGAGGACAATTATCCTGAGCACACAAAGCATGTTTAATCAAGCGGAACCTCAAACTATTAAAGGGCTCGCTTCGGTGACGTCATTTCTCTTCAATTTCGATGCTAATTGCTCGGAAAATTACAGAGACTTAATTTATGATTGTGGTTATTAATTAATTTGTCTATAAATAATACATCAATCAGTTTAAATTTTTAATTAAATTATAAAATTGTGTCTATTAATTAATTAATTTATTTATTTGTAATATTAATAAATATGTTAAAATTATAATAAAAAAAATCAGGTTATAGCATTTGTAATACATGGCTGTGCAGTAATTGTTGTAATATGACTATAATGGAACAAACGGTTAATGAGAGATTTGACCTTGAATAATGGTATTAAATGAATTTAAAATTAACTAATTTAAATTAATCTTAAACTTAATAATCATACCAGTGTACGTTTGACTCTCACTGCTGACGCCATCAACTCGTAGAGTAGAGTTATAGTAATAGTTGCTCCTTACGAAGTTGACCACGTGATATGTGACGTCATCGACCCTGACTGAACTTCTGAATTCATACTTTGAGTCATCAACCCCGTGCTTGACAACCACCCTGCCCTTGTTCTGGTGATGGTGATGGTGATGATGATGATGATGATGATGATGATGATGATGATGATGATGATGATGATGATGATGATGATGATGATGATGATGATGATGATGATGATGATGATGATGATGATGATGATGATGATGACGACGATGATGATGATGATGATGATGATGATGATGATGATGATGATGATGATGATGATGATGATGATGATGATGATGATGATGATGATGACGATAATGATGATGATGATGATGATGATGATGATGATGATGATGCTGATGATGATGATGATGATGATGATTGATGATGATGATGATGATGATGATGATGATGATGATGATGATGATGATGATGGTGATGATGATGATGGTGATGATATTGATTGTGAGGATGATGAAAATGATAACGTAAAAACAATGATAACAAATAAAAAAAAATGACAAAATAATAAAAAATAACATAAAAATAATAATAAAATAATTCTCATCGCCAACCAATGAAACCGACAGGAATCCCCGCGCATCGTTTGCGGAAAGAATCCTGAGTAATTCTCCGTTCCTCTGTGACGTCACCAACCCAAATGCCATCTTGTCTTCGGAGGTGACCTTGTGACGTACTTCCTGTTGTCTCATCACGTGATCACTTTGAAGGCTCAGAGTTATGTGACCGCCGGAAAATGAATACGTTAATCCGTCTGAAATGATGATGATGTTTTAAAGGCGAGATCCAAAAAAAGGTGATAATTAATACAGACGATATCAAGATCAAAAGACGATAGAACTCGATAACTGTAATAATAATTAGAAAGTTAGTAGAAATTTATGCTTATAACATTATTATTTGTTTCAATACATTTGAAGAACCCATCGATATTGGGGTTAAATGATTCATATTAACATCATTAATGTTAATTGGTGTTAATTAACGATGATTAATTATAATAATTATTAGTTACGTTAATTCATATTAATTAATGTTAATAAATGTTATTAATGTTATATGTTTTATTAATTACATTGAGATAGAGCAGTCAAAATACATGAACACATTTCAACAAATAAATTGAAATAAGTTATTTCAAAAGGGCTAATTGAGCATTTAATATATTTACTATAATATAACTTAGTTATAGTTATATTAATTTGTGTTGTTTATTTATTACATCTGAATTAATACCGATTCCATAATGACGGCAACATGTCACATGACCGTAGAACAACACCAACAACCACAACAACAACCACAACAACAACTGCAACAACAACCACATTACAATAACGTCATCTCCTAAATAACAGGAAGGATTGAAGACCAAAAGAAAAGGAATGAATGAACAGAAAAATGAATGAACGATAATTATTGTCCCTCATGTGGTCACATCTCATAGGCGAATAATTGGTCCGCTGGAGACCAGACTCAGTTTCTGTGAGGAATTTTAATGAGAGTCTCAAGGAACTGGACAGTGGATGGACGGACGGATGGACGGACGGACGGATGGACGGACTGATGGACGGATGGACGGATGGATGGACGGACGGATGGACGGACGGATGGACGGATGGACGGATGGACGGATGGACGGATGGAAGGATGGATGGATGGATGGATGGATGGATGGATGGATGGATGGATGGATGGATGGATGGATGGATGGATGGATGGATGGATGGATGGATGGATGGATGGATGGATGGATGGATGGATGGATGGATGGATGGATGGATGGATGGATGGATGGATGGAATGGATGGATGGATGGATGGATGGATGGATGGATGGATGGATGGATGGATGGATGATGGATGGATGGATGGATGGATGGATGGATGGATGATGGATGGATGGATGGATGGATGGATGATGGATGGATGGATGGATGGATGGATGGATGGATGGATGGATGAATGGTTGCATTTTGCGGGTAGAACAAATGAGCATGGATTACATTGGATAAGATCGGATGTTGATTTTGAAATTACCAAAAATGACAAGTAATGTTCTTATTAAACCATATTATTATTATATGCGATAAATGATAAATAATAGGATAATATTAAATAATATTGTAACGTAATAATAAATTAATGTAATTCAAAGACAATCATACTATTCACATGAAGACACACAACAAAACTCATAACGGATGGGCTGAAGGGCATTGAAGAACAAAAAAATGAAAGAATCGACGGCGGAGTAGTTTTAATGGTGCTCGGTTTGAGTCCATCTCTTGCGAGTTCAGTAGAGCGTGACGGAAGGTCAAGACATTGTCAAGCGATAGTATTCACATCTGAGGAAAACCTCCTTCTTCTTCCATTGCACTGCTCACATGGTTATGATGATGATGATGACGTCAAAAGTTTTTATTGTTAATATATTCATTCATTGTCTCCATCTACATTGACTTTCGACTATCATATCGTAGTCACCGTCATAGTTGTCGTCATAGATTCATCATCATCATTATCGTCGTCATCATCATCATCATCATCATCATCATCATCATCATCATCATCATCAATCATCATCATCATCATCATCATCATCATCATCATCATCATCATCATCATCATCATCATCATCATCATCATCATCATCATCATCATCATCATCATCATCATCATCATCATCATCATCATCGTCGTCATCATCGTCGTCATCGTCGTCGTCATCATCATCATCATCATTCATCATCATCATCATCATCATCATCATCATCATCATCGGCTATTACGACCTACCTTCTTGACACCTGGTTCCAACAAAGGTTGTGAGTGAACAATCGCAATGAAACGTTTCCCATCCCGGTATGCAACTGCCACTGTTGGAGCAAGATTCATCCGTGCACTCTTTGACCGGATCTACACGGTAATTATTTTATAATCAATGTAAATAATAGCTTTATATCAGAACAAAATATTTTAATAAAATATTAATAAATTAATGAAGGAATCATTATCTTCTCAATAATCTAATTCCTGTTAATTATTTCTTTCTAAGAATTGGTTTATATAATGTATTTTATTTACTTCGAGATGACAAATATTCATGAATGTTCAGATAATCACGTTTTTGGCACTTCGTGATGAGATAAGTTTGTTTTTTTTTTATTATTATTAGGATTTAATTACTGATTTATTTGTAAATTCCAGAATATGAAATTGTTTCTGAGTAAATGATAAAAGTCATGGCATACATCGTATGATCTCAATTGAGCACAAGTGATGGTCTAGCATGTTATTTCCCGAGGGAAATGTACGTGAAGATATCACTTCATGTTCACAGTTTTGCCATGCTCTGATGTTAAATTTGTTATTAATGTTAAATTTCAAAGTTTCAACAACTATTTTGCAACATCACAATATTTTGCATTTGTTGTTGTTGTTGTGGTTCTGTGAATGTATGTATTCATACTGTTGCTGGGAATATTTTTATTAATTTTCCGTTACATCGGCATAAGTTGATAAAATGTTTCTGAGCAAATGTTTTTCTAAGACTTTGATTAATTACTTTTAATGCGAAAGTAAACCTTCAAGAAGGAAGGTGAATTCATTGAAGATGTTCAGTCGAGCGGAACACGAAGAAGGAGATGTTTTCAAGGACAACAATCGACAACACCAACTCAACTTCACACGCAACAAAAGCCCACACAGGAGACAGTTTGATACGAAGCAAAATTAACGCGTAGATAAATTAATGTTCAAAATGTTATCGAACTTTTGCTAATGCATTTAATTCAAATTTATTTTTTAATTGTTGTAAGGAACAAATTAAGAATGTGGAAATTAAATGATAAAGAATTTGAATGAATGAAATGTGCATGATTCATTCAATGGAGCGAAAAAAGCAGACGACAAAAGACAAATTAATGACTTTCTTCATCGCTAAATCAACAGAGATGCAAGTTTAACGAAAAAAATGATATAAATTAATTTGTAAAATTATTCGAGAATTAAAAGTAAATATAAATAAAATGTGTTAGCCCATGCAACAAATTAATCCAATATCAAATGGAATTTTAAATTTTTATTAAAATTGATGATGTGTAATGAACATATATTTTATGAAGCAAGTAAATTTAATAAACTAAGCAATAAACATTGTAAATATTATTTTAAAATCTAACATTCAAAAACATGTAGCAATTACGTTGAACGAATATGACGTCATTCGTTAAACGTTTTATCACCTGAATTGGTGATAACCTTCACCTTTTAATAATATTTTTAATTAATTTCGAAATAATTAAATGTTATTAGAAGGTGATATTTTTAATAAATTACTTTAATATCATATCTCAATATTATAACCTTTTACCAGTACGGAGTTATCTGAAAACACCCGTTGATTGTTTAATCACTGAAATTTTATGTGAATGAAACATGAAAATAATTTAAATGAAACATTTTCAAACAAAAAACAAAACACACCCTTGCATCCAATGGCAACGTCTTGTTTATATTCCTCGTAAACAATGGCTTTTCCTACTTCCAGTAGGTTGGACTCACCGCCGTCCAAATCCAAAGATGCCAAACATCCCTGATACCCACGGCTGGATAAAATCTCGACTGGCAGTTCCAAGAAATACTCCCCCGGTACTCCCCCGACGTAGAATTCTTCGGCAAGGTCAAAGTTCAAGTTCGTCCTTGCATCAATGTCAAGGTTATCGAATCTGTTTTTAATTATTGTCGAAAGTTGAAAGGGTTGACATAATCTGGAAAGTTATCTGAGTTGTCCTAAACTCTATTTGTTAAATTTGTCAAACCTGGACATGTTTTTGAATATAGGTGTAATTTTATTTACAATTAATTTTACTAATATTTTTGAATAATTTCTATTTGGCTTTATTATTATTTTTATTGATATTATTTCCATTAAACATATAATTTGAAAACTCAGCCAGTTTACCCCACGGCTGTCGACTTACTTCGCAATGTCATCGACCTTCAATATGTGTTGATTGAGGGTGGGTCTAAGGACACCCACGCTGTGCCATTGGTTGTCCGCCAATGAGCCCTCCTCAGAAGAGGCCACCATGTGACTCGTGTCACCTCCCACCCTGTAAATATAGCGTATCGCTCCTCCCACCAACTCTAGAGCCAGAAAATCAACAGGTGTCCGGTATTTAAAAGCACTTCGTGATTGGTCAGACTGGTTTTTGTGGGTCACGGAATTGTTGACATTATCCGGAAAGGCATCGTCAGTTGGCTTCTTCCAGTTGGTAATCCTCGACCCAGATGCATACATAATGAGGCCGTCTTCGTGGGTTGTCTTGAAGAGGAAGTAGATGCTGAACGTGCCCTGTATCTCCAGCGTGGTCAGCATGAATGCCTGAGGCGTTTTGAAGTGAATCGGATGGACGATCGAATACGGAGATGATGACATTTCGTCGACAGATGGAGTCATGTTCCATTCTTTAGGTGATAATTAAGAACTTTTTCTTAAAGTTGGTCGTTCATTGATTTTATAAAAATTTAATTGAATCACCACTGTAATTAATGCCATATGCATTGTTTTGTATTTTACTGTATTGTATGAATACCAATAATAAAAAGATTATGTAATCATCATCTTTTCACTATTATTGTTGTTATAATTTTTTAATGCTATCATTATCGTTATTATTATTATTATTATTATTATTAGTAGTAGTAGTAGTAGTATGATTATTATTATTATTATTATTACCACCGTCGTCGTCGTCGCATCACCATTGCTGTTATTGTAGTAAAAAAATTTATTCAGAAAGAACAAGCGTCTTGACTTTTTTAATTTAAGTGTGTTTTTCTTATATTCAACACCATATTCGAATAAATTATTTTGTAATGAATATTTATCAGACTTGAAATTGTGATAAATCAAAGAGACTATAAAACACATAAAATTGTTAACTGACACAATCAGGTTAAATAATATTATTAATAACTTCAATAAAATTTAAGTTCAACGAAGAATTTTAAAAGAAACAGTTTCATTCCAACCTCTGTATTCTTCTTTTGAAGATGATGAGTGGAACCGGAAGTAGAAAATAAAAATGAAGATTCGAAATAATAAACCATCCATGATAAATTTCTAATTTACCATCAAAACGCTACTTTTATTATCGCTTCCTTTTAACCATTGATGAAATAATTGATTAATTACAGCGATAAATTCTACTCATTCGTTGATCATTTTCGCGTTCATTATTCATACCGTCAATTGCAAAAAAACTTGACAATGTCTTATCAATGTCACCATGACATCCTAATGACTGGACGATGATGATGATGATGATGATGATGATGACGATGATGACGATGATGATGATGATGATGGGTGCCCAGTAATTTCTTCTTTTATTCCATCTGCTTCTTTTATAACAAGGTCTTCCATCCGTGCACCCATCTATGGGACCTCGCATATCGTCATGCCGCATTGTTTTTTTCCTGTGTTTAAATTTTTAAATTATAAATTTTAGTCTATTATTTTATTTTAAATTATTTTTAATAAATATAAGAAAAAAATAATTACTTAATAATATATAAATAAATAGCCAACTAAATAAATAAGTGTGATGACTCGATCAACTTTTGAATGTTTCAATAAGAATTTATTCAATTACGTAACTGTGACGTTTGTTTTATAATTTTTAATATTTTAGGAATTAATTTGTAACAGGAATAGATAATTGAAGACATTGAATTCATTTAATCAATTATAGATGACATAATACAAATGGTTGTACATTGTACAAAAGAATGTACATTTAATCCAAGATCACAAGTAACATCTATTTAATAAGAAAAATTCTTTCTTAATGAAGCCACATTTTATTTGCCTCATGAGTGAAATATTAAACAACAAAAAGTCAAGAACCAATTATATTTGACCATCATGTTGGACCAATAGGAACTTGGGGTTCATATTTAATGGACAGACATTATTTAAAGTTTCATTTCTTCTTAGATGACGTGGGGAATAAGTTTCAAATAATTATGGTAATATTTTAATTAGTTTTAAAGAATTAATTATAATAACATCTACGTCAAAATAGGATGTTAATTTAAAAAAAAAAGTGTGTTATGTAAAAGAAGTATTTGTAAATGTAGTTGAAGCAAATTAAAAGCAATAATAATGCCGAAACACGTTTAGATGAATAGCAGACATTACTGGGTACAAAAACATTAACAACAACATTTGTATTACCATATAAAGCACACAATATTCAATACGAAAATTAATAAAATTTGTGAGAATTTTGCAAACGCTCAAATCATAAAATCATAAATTTATAAATTAAATTTGCCATTTCTATGTGATCAATATTATAACGGTTCCGTTGTTAATGATGCAAATTATTTTAAATAATTTTAAACCTTGGAACAATTGCTTCACGAATCCTTACGACTCGCACACACGCAAGGTCGAGTTTGTTCACGTACACAATTCGACCTTTCACCTCTGCGTAATGAGTGATGGAGGCAATCGGTCATATTTTCCTCTCGCGTTGTTTACTGAAAACATTTCATTCCACAGATGTCAGGATAGTTTGACAACCACTATTTGAATTCGAAATACATTTTATTATTCTATATTATAATAATATTGTTAATATTATTATTATTATTATTATTTTCAATTTTAGTTTTTGGGTTTTTGTTAAAATGAACATTAATTAAAAAAAATCAGATCAATGTGTTTTTAACAACAACAACAAATAATTCACAATTCACTTCTTATTGCAATGCTTATAATTTCTCTTACTTATGCTTTATTATAACAACATCAAAGCAGAATATTTTTTATAAAACACAAAGCGTAAAAAAATGTCGCTAATAAAATCATAATAAATCATGATGACGATGATGATGATGTTGATGATGATGACGTTGACGATGAAAATGATAGTAATGATGATGATGATGATGAAGGATAGAATGAGGATAGGATATTGAAATTCCTAAAAATAAATTTAAAAAATTTTAGTAATAATAAAGCGAATAAATAAAATTATAAAACCAAAGAGTGGAAAGCTCTAAAAACGTTATTATGAATTATTGCTTCCAATGGCAACCACAGACCATGAAGCGATTCAAGGAAGAACAATATATTTAAAATATTTTATTTGTAAATAATATTGCAATATAAATATGTAATATTTAATATACGTTTATAAATATATATTTGTCCTAATTTTGAATTTGTATCTAAAACAAATGTTGATAATAATGGTAATTACAAATTGTAAATTAAAATTCATAAAAGCCATAATTAATAATTTTATTAAAAACATCAATTGAAATTACATAATAAATAATTTAATAAATCATCCAACACTCTAAAAAGAATTATTGTAGCAATAAAAAAAATTCACCACAAATAATGGAAAAAAATAACTAGTTTAAAACAGTGAAAGGCTGACATCTATCGAGTATATTTTATTTTCCGATTCCCGGAAATCGTGCTCACAGAGAAAAGACGCCAGTCATAAAAATGTGAATGGATTTCAAATCGACCAATCACGTCGATCCTGCCCTTTTATTGGACTCAAATTCCTGGAATTTTCGAATGTTTATATACAGATCTGATGAATATTTATGAACCAGTCGATCCTGATTTAGGACATAAAAGTGTGGGTTATTACATAAAGCCATTTTGATGGTAATGTTGTTACTTGAATTATTTCTACTTTGTTCTTAAATTGAGTAAATTGATGAATGAAGATTGAATTTGTTTGAAAAATGAAATTCATGAGTTTTGTCTTCATGGTGGCAATTGGTAAGGATTACTGTAATAATAAAACTATATCATTCTATAATAAAAATCTCTGATAATTATGTTCGGTGATGTTATATAATAACTACAGATTTTATAATTATTTTACAAACATAATTTCTATAATCTCCCAAGAATGAATTTAAATTTATGACTTATAATAAAGTTTAACTGCAGTTTACGCATCGTCATCAAAATGCTACCTGCCTCTAACGGGAGATGATGGCCAATCACGGTGCAGGACTGAAAGTGCGCAGAACATAAATGATCTTATCTACGATTTTGTCAACCTTTTCTTGGTTCAACTTTCCACCACCCAGAAATCATCCACAGCCATCAAGTTCACCCGTAAAGGCATCACCAAACCCGCCAATGCCCCTACTACAACCACAAATTCTAAATCGCTGAACTTTCCTTCCGTTGCTGGCTTATTAGAGGTCATTTCAAGGCTTTTTGGCAATAAATCTTTATTGGTTGAGATGTTTCATCGCAGGCTCGACCTCGACCAATCATCGAACGATACTCCTATGACGTCATTTCCGTTCCGATCCCAATATGGCTGCTACGACAAGATTTCCTTTTGCGCTTTTATCTGCAGTTTCATGCAGGGAAGCAGGTGTCGTGGTTTTAATTTCAGAACAACGACACAAACCTGTGAGTGGTCATACGATGACGTGGAAGAGATGTTTACCGTGGAGGAAGGATGCCAGTTCTACGGGGTGAGGTTGATGGATGCGGTTTAAGGATGGTGCTATTTCTGTAGTAGATTATTGCCTAAGAATTGTCTGCAAATATTAAACGCAGTAAGATTTAAGGAAGGCGTTCTCTGTCTTCGTTTCTTTCTTAGTAAAAGTTTAAGATGTTGATAAACAAGGTTGCACAACAATCACTTAATGCAACAAGGTTGCACAACAATCACTTAATGCAACAAGGTTGCACAACAATAACTTAATGCAACAATGTTGCACAACAATCACTTTATGCAACTTATGTATTGCATACTGAAGATTTAGTCCATAATTAATGCAATTAAGCTCTTTTTTCTACAATCATGGCCCAACTAATAATTTTTTAATATAATTTTTAATAAATCCCGTTAAATTTGGTAATCGTTGATTTTAGGACGCAAGATATTTGGACGAAATGACATCAAACATCCCAGAAACTTCACTCCATGATGACATCATCAGTAGAATGAATTCGAGTGCGTTCGAATGGCATTTCGAATAAGCATTATTTTAACTGCCCATGCAAACTCATTTATAATATTTTGACATAAACTTATGATTTAAACTAAACTAACAAACTAAAGCAAACTTAGAATGGTAGCATAAGCTGTGTGAAACTATAAAGTATAAATAAATGAAATCACATAATTTAAAAGAAAGATGAAGCTCTTCTTTATTGCCTCTAATATCTTAGAATTACGAGATTCATTTTTTATTTATTCTTGTAAATTTCGTTCATCATTATTTGAAGTAATAATATTTTTCTTAATTGTTGTTACCGTTGTTGTAAAATCATCATCATCGTAATCATCATTTCATCTAACATAACCTACGTCTTCTTTATCTTTGAAGACATTAAAAATTAAAACAAATTTAAAAATAATCCCACTTAAATATTTTCGATGTTTCAAGATTCTTAAGCCCACGTTAGGCTCGAATCGTCTGCAATTTTAAGCTGCACGGGAGACATTGTAGAACATGTTTGTCCGCCAATTTCCAGCAGTAATTGGCCTCATTTCGTCGAGGTTTTATGTCCACCATCGTTCAGAAAGCGAAGAAGGGGTTTCAAATATTTCTCCATCATTAAGGAACTCTTACTGTCATGGCTTCCTTTGGTTTACTCAGACGCTAAGGGTCATCTCAGGGTCATAAAACGCCAGTAAAATAGAGAAATAAGAATTATTTAGCTAAATAACAAATAATAGTGATGATAATAATAATAATAATAATAATAATATAATAATAATAATAATAATAATAATAATAATAATAATAATAATATAATAATAATAATAATAATAATAATAATAATAACCCAATGATCAATTAAAAGATTTAGGATAAGTTATTATTATTTATATCATATATATTATATTATATAATATTAATTATTATTATTATTATTATCATCATCATCATTATTATTATTATTATCATTATCATTATTATTATCATCATTATCATCATCATTATTATATATATATTTATATGCATATAACTATTTGTAATTATTACAATAAATATAATATCATGCATTATATTGTTTTAAATACAACTTCAAAATTTAAACGATTTACTGATTTTTAAAACATTAAAACAATTCAAAAACGTGGTTGAAGATGACCGATTGAAGGTAAAAACATCCAATTGGTCTCCTGACCGAAGAAGCTATCAATCAACTGACGTTGCAATCATTCGATCCATCCAACCACCAACCAATCAGTCGATCCATCAAACCATCAACCAATCAACCAAAAAGTCGCATCAATCCAAATAAATTCTTGAAACCATTTCAAATTGTAAGGAAGCTTTAAAACCAACATTTAAAATAAACACAACCACGTTATAAAATAAATATATGTAATTATTAATATTTAATAATGCATAATAAATACAAAATAAATTATTATAATTATATTATAATTATTTGTCATGTTATTACATTGTTATTACTTGAAAGTGAGCTTTGTAGCGATTCCTAAATTTTAACTTATTTACTCATTTCATAATTTTTCAATCTATTAGTTATAATTGCTTGATTTTCAGAGCTAAAGAGAAACAGATACAAAAAGGTTAAAGAGATTTAGAAGAAATCATCATCATCAAATTCAATGTGATCATCACCATCATCATCGTGATCATTATCATCATAACCATCGTCGTCGTCAATAAGGAGATAACGAATGTGATAAGAGATGAATTGTGACCCCTGATGCGTTTGATGGTTTTACTTGGCAGGTGGTGACGATCAGAAATGAACTGTTATTACGCTGCAGTAAACGGATGAATGAACGAACGAATGAAAAAGACAGAAATGCAGCACGAAATACCTCGCATAAAACCCTCGTGTTGATGACACGAACGAAGAAAAGATTTTTAAGCGAACATTAACGATCAAGAAATCAAGGGCGTAAACAGTAAAAACTTTCTTTTTTCGTCCTTCAATAAAAAAGCCTCAAGCTGTGAAATCGGCTCGTTTTCATTCCCCTTTCATCGCTCAGATATTCTCTCCACATCCGGTCACAACGACGCATGCGCAGCTGTGCGGACGAGGAATTCTTATTTAGACTCAACGGGCTTAACGGATCGGACACGATGAGGCTGGCGATTCGCAAAAATCAGTTTTGCTTCTCTCGACTCGGCGTCGTTTGAATTGCGTACGATAATATTAATAATGATTATTAATTAACTAATAAATGATACTTATCCGATTAATATTAGTTAATTCATAAATATTGCTTAACTGAAAAATATTACTTAACTGTTAATCGTAATTTTTGTGCGAGTTGCTTAATTTTGAACGTGCCAATCTGAATTTGAATAAAGTCTAATGAATTGTTGGTGAATTTTGAAACTGAATTGTAGTCATCGTCACTATTTCAAACTTCCTGCAGAAATACATATTTGATTACGATAAAGCGAAACCATTATCGATTTGAAAATAGTGCATAATTAAAAAGTATTTCTTTTAATAATTAATATAAAAATTTGAACAAAAATAACAAAGATTTCAAACATTTAAACAAGTTTTTTAAACAAGTTTTTTAAATTTCTCTTTAAAACATTTAAAAAATAAAAAGTTGCTTAAAAGCGAACCGAGATAGTAAGTAACCTTTATCATCCAATTGCCATGTACATCTCCACCATTACCATCAACGCAATCCTCATCCTCATGGTGGCGGCTGAGGTTCATCCGTATGCAACTGGGTCAACTATGGAAATAGGTCAGTTTCAATTGGAGACAATATGGCGTCCATTGATGATGGTGGTGATTGATGATGATTGTGATGGTGATGATGATGTTGCTGGTGGTGATGATGACGTTTGTAAATTGCAGTGATTGATAATTGGGTTACATGCATTGTTAGTGTAAACACATAATATTCATTGCGAAATTAATGTCATAAAAACAATAAATGATTATAATAGTAAATTTTAGACAAAATTAAAGCTATTATATTAATAAATTAACTTCAGCTATAATAAACTTCAAAAAAAAACAACAGTAATAACCAATTAATATATAATAAACATTGCATATTTATAATATTTTTTAAATAAAAAAAACAATTAAAAAAGAAATTCACAAAAAAGAGACAGGAGGATTATTTTGATGCATTTTCAATAATTTGTCACTTCAATGATGGTTTCGGAAAGCCTTGGAAGTGTTTATTGATGATAATGATGACGACGAAGACGACGATGACGATGACGACGAAGACGACGATGACGATGACGACGATGACACTGATGACAATGATAATGATTAATAATAATAATAATAATAATAATAATAATAATAATAATAATAATATAATAATAATAATAATAATAATAATAATAATATAATAATAATAATATAATAATAATAATATAATAATAATAATAATAATAATAATATAATAATAATCTTGAATCACCTGCACAGTAAAAAATCAAAGGCATATAAATTTTCTGGCAACGAAAGAAAATGGAACAAAATATATTTCTGAGATTTTTTCTGGAATTTGAAAGAATTAAAGAAAATAATAGGAAGTTTAAAACGCAATAATTCGAAAGAAACTTTTTCTTGCTTCTGAAGGAAATGTATTGAAGAATTTACAGTTTACGGATAAATGGATGGATTGATTGGTTTATGGATGGAAAGATGGATGTACAGATTGATGAATGGATGAATTAGTGGACAGATGGATGGATGAATAAATTGATGAATAGATGAATGGATGAATGATTGGACGGATGGCTCAAAGGTCGGTCTAGATATGACCCCAGAAAGGAGATATGAATTGAAGGAATTTCATAAATCATTTCGTTTCTAATACTTTTTCATTTTTTATCGCAACTGGCACCAACATCGTCATCATCATCATTATAATGATCACGGAGGTGATGATGATGATGATGATGATGACGACAACGACGTTCGGTGATCGTTGTCCTAACGCGAAGATAAATAACGCCTTGTAAAGATCGATGCAATTTATTTGTCACATGGTGAATCATGCTTCATCTCTTCTTCTTCCTCCTCCTCTTCCTCCTCGTCTTCATCATCGTCGTCATAGGCATAATCCTAGAAAAGATATTCGCTTCATGGATAGCGCCAAATGGAATTTGACGTTGACGACGACATGAGGCATTTGACGAACACCTTGACGTCGATGTAGTATCATCATCATCATCATCATCATCGCCAAAATCGCCATGAGCGTTATAATCATCGTTTGCTTATTCATCCATGATGAGTAAAAATCATAAAAATCATTCCATCCATTCATTGCCATTTTATTATTTCCGTAATCGTGAGCCTTTGTAATGAGATGTGCCAATGTGTTTACACTTCTATGTTTGTCTTATGATTCTATTTATTTTTTATTATCATAAACCTATTACCAGAATTAACTATCTCGTGATAATTCATTCAGTACATCAACATCGAATCGAAACACCAACAATGCTTCAACATCCTTGCGTCATTAATTCATTAATTCATCCGACCATCGTCTTTCCATTCATCGATTCATTCATCCATCCAACAATGCATTCATTCATTCACTCACTCCTCCATCCATCGAAGCTTTTCCAGCAGCTCCATGGAATGGCGCCAATATTGGCAGACGTATTCGCTCATGTCTGCAATAGAAAACCCAAAGTATTTCCAATGTTGTTCGGTTAGAACATATAATTAGTAAGAAGGAGATTTTACAGCAAATTTAATTTAAACTGCTCAAAAAATAGTTATAAACAATGCATGCATTTATTCTATTCAATAATGGATTCGATGAATCAATTTCTGAATTGTGAATGGAGATGACAATATGTTATTACATTATTTATTTTATTAAACATCATTTATTATTTTCAGATTTTTTTTTATATTTTAAAAAATATTCTATATTTCATTATGTTTGATGATACCGATGTCTGTTCGCATGTCACGTGATCCCCTGAAATTATGGTTTAAATGAGAACTTTCAAGTTGAACACGGAACTTGACATATTAACTGTTATAAATATTATTATATATATTATTTATATATTATTAATTAATATTTGTTATTATTATTATATTTATTTTATTAAGTGGTGGAGGATCAAAGTCTCTT
Source organism: Whitmania pigra (assembly GCA_021613335.1). Classification (NCBI taxonomy): domain Eukaryota; kingdom Metazoa; phylum Annelida; class Clitellata; order Hirudinida; family Haemopidae; genus Whitmania; species Whitmania pigra. The sequence continues at coordinate 339,826 of JAJTWR010000067.1, forward strand.
ACCTGCCCACTATGAAACAGCAAAACATTAGTAAGCGAGAAAATGTCAAATTTATTGAGGAGAGGGTGAAGCGACTGTAGGTGATATGTATGTACTATGCCAGTAGTAGAGACTACTCTATTAGGTAGATTATTTCAGGTATTAATTATTCGATTTGTGACAAAATATTTGGTGCTGTCTACTGCGCATAAATTTGACCTTAGTTTAAATTGATGACCTCTAGTTGAAGAGTAGGTTGCAAAATGAATATGGTTTTTATGGTATGTTGATGTTAAATTATTGATAATCCTGTTTAATATATAATAAGCAGAGGTCAGCTATTAAACGGCGATGCTCAATCGATTTAAGTTGTAAAGCCTTGAGCCGATCTTGGTACTTTAGCTGTCTAACATTTGGTAAATTTCTTTTGGATTTTTTCAATGTTTTTTTTTTTGAGAAAATTTATTAATCATCAAAATGAAAGAAACAAAGCAAACAAAATGACCAACATGCGGATTAATAAAGAACTCATGAATCAGCCTTAAGGAAGAGCAAGCTTCCGCTGGCAAGCTGACCTAGAAATATCAATTAATTGAAAGAACAATAATAAACCTGTCAAATAAACAATTAATCGAGAATACCACAAACTAAATACAATTTAAAGGACAATTTGAATAATAAATATAATAGTTTTCGATCAGGTATTTATGGGGAAGGTTCCTGACCTGACAGCTGTACTCAAGGATTGGTCTGACTTGTACACAATAAGCTTTGGTCAGATGATTCTTGTTCCTAGAGGTGAATAATCTGAGAATGAGTCTTGAACGGACTGCAGCCTAGTGTGTGACATTGTCAGTATGAAGCCGGAATTTTAAATTTGAATTTACTATAACACAAGATACAAGATCTCTGGTTTGATCGACTGTGGTGAGTCATCAATGCAGCACTGCTGTGGACAGAGTCCATTCCTGGAACTGGTTTTAACTGAGCAATTAAAGCATTTTTTCACGGCTGAGTTTAGCTGCCACTTCCTGCTCTGTGTAGTAAATATCTTAATTGTGATATCTTTTGGTAGGGAATCGATTACGTCATTGATGTGGGTTAGAAACACCTTCCTGTGGCACACCGCTAGTAATGTCAATGGAATCGGATCTCGAGCCAATTATGAGGACATAATGTTTTCTTTAATACAGTAGATGCAGGGTAGGGTTACGTGCCCGCATACGGCGGTAATAGCAGCAGGCGTAATGTGCCGTATCCGAAACTCAGCCTGCACTGCCGCCAGCGCTTTGGAAAGGAGCGCTATATAAATGGTTACAATTTTTTGATGTCTCTGACGCTATTCATATGGCGCTATATAAATGAAGTAAATGAAATGAATGAAAAACAGTAAGTCAGAAAGCCATTGAAACAAGCTTTCAGTAATACCATAGGATTTAACTTTGTCAAGATATAGCATCAAAGGCCATTTTGAAAGTCGAAGTAGATTATGTCTGCTGACGTCGTCGCTGTGAAACGGTCCAGTCATAAACACATTCCAGCAAATTTGTGATGGCTGATTTTAGTGGTCTGAATCCATGTTGTTGAGGAGATATTATTGAGGACTTAATGTCCAGAAAAATTAAGTGATATAGATTCGTTTTGTTAATTATTTTTTCCAGGACTCGACAGCAGGTTCGTGTCAAGGAGAATGTAATTCGAGAGGCTAGATGTTGGACTTTTTTGTGGATTAGGAATGTGGTCGGGGCCTTGTGAGCAAGAACGTTTCAGTAGTCTCAAAGTTTGTATGGCAGCATCAGGAGTGACTAGGTCTTAATCCAAGGTTTTAGCAGAGCAGTTGAGGAGAAAGTCATAATTCCATTATGTTTTATAATTTGAAGTCATAATTCCAATATGTTTTATAATTTGAAGTCATAGTCCAATTATGTTTTATTATTTCTCCAATCGATGAGTGACAAAAAAGCTTCTTATTAACATATCTGTAGAAGCTGCCTTAATTATTCTTGCTAATGAGATGCTTCTTTCGTGGCTCAATATGCGGTGAGTTGATTGCTGCATTTTTCTGAAAACTTATATATTAAAAAGTATATTTGGTTTTTTTTTCTGAAGATCAGAACAAGATTTCTCATGCCAGTATTTGACTTTGATTTTGTAAAGGTTGGTATCATATGGATGTCTTCTGATATTTGCGTAACTCTTGAAGACGAAGGGAAGATACGATTTGATGCCCTTTTTCATGCATAAGATGAAATTTGACCAACACTCCTCAATTTATTTAAGTTAATGTAGTCCGCCCTGTTAAAATCATAACAGCCGTGAGATTACGCATACGTATGTGGAGTTGTACCATTCAGGCGTAAAGTGATGATGTTGTGGTCTGACGAGGCAAGCGTGCAAGTTATTTCAAGCGTTGAAATTAGTAATGGGTCATTAGACAAGATCAGGTCGAGAATGTTCTTATTTCGCGTTGGACAAATCGATGAAGACCGAACTCGTTGAAAAACTCCAGAAATATCCTGCAGATAGAGTTATTAGGAGCCAATATGAATTCCCAGTTGAGCTCAGGAAGGTTAAAGTCACTCATAAGACAGAGCTTGCGATAGCCTAAATAGAGATGCCTCAAGCAATTAATTTGTCTCGGCAGCCAAAGAGAATCCTCCGCTCCGATAGTAACCAATGAAACGCTAGTTTTGAGAGCCAATTCTTGAGTCTGCACAAACTATTCCAATGTTAGAATTATTCGAAGCTACTTAGACCTGATGATATTTTAATGTTTTTGATGATCAAAGTAACTCCTCCTCCTCTTGAACGTCTATCCCATCGGACAGCGGTGAAACCATTAGGTAGAAAGAAGCTACTTGGTATGTCATTTGAGAGCCAATCAGCAAAAAATGTTTGGGTTGAAATTATAAAGAAATAAATCGATTTTCGTGGACTTGTTAACGCTTCTAATATTCGCAAGTGCAAATTTAAGAGGTCACTATAACTATTTTGAACAGGAAGGAATGAATTATTCTTTACATTATTCGCAAAAACTGAAGGAATAGGAGAGTCCAGGAAATTAAACTTCGGATTGTAGATAAAACTTGAAAAACCAAGAGACTTCTGGCGAAATGAAACTGGGACATCAAGTTTTCCGGATGTCCCTATCCGAGTGTTTACCATTTCTTCAGGGGTGGAATAGATTGGAAAAAAATTTCCTTGACCTTCTGCGCTTTTTTTCATTCTTTCACGTATTTGGCATTTCTTATTCCACTCAATCTCCGCCTCTCTTTTCGTTAGATCCCGGTTAAAGAAAGTTTGTTTTGATATGGGGTCTGAGGAGGTACCGAGCAGAACTGCGGATCCGATGAGATCCTCGACAACCACGGGACCTGAGAGGCGCACCACCAGATTCTTACCCTCCCTGCCTTCGCTTTGTAGAGATGACAGACAGCTTGACAGTCAGGTGATTTTCACAAAAGTACAGAAAGTGGGCTTGGTCAAAAACGCCTGGAATTGGTTTCATACGGTCAACATGCTGTTAAACCCGGAAACAAGATTAGCCATTGTCTCTGCATAACTGATTTGATAGATGTTTTCACTGAAGTTTCCAACATTTGCTGGATGTTTTTGTTATTCCTCTCAAGAACTCTGGAGAGAATAATCTCCAAATTCTCCAAGGAAACGGACTTCAACTTAACTCAAGAGAATCGCTCAGAAATCAACCAAAATTAATAAAATCTTGTTATATTATTAAATTCTAACGAAACTTGCTACGATCAATTTAGCTGCCGTTTATGAAAAATTGAATCAAGCCGTTTTCTTTCGGAGTCGTATTTACCTCTCTTTATCGCTCAGCATTATTCCTAAGCAGGATGATATTATTACGAGAACGTGAACTATATTTTGATGATAAGCTTGAGTCGACTAAAGCAGAAATGAATGAACTCCAATCACAATAATTGCTTTAAATAAATTATAACTGGTGCATTAAATACATCATAATTTTTTTATATTGTTCAGTATTTCATTCAGTTTAAATCGTTTCAAATGTTTCCAAATCAACCCAGTTATGCAACTGACTTTAATCAATTAAATAATTAACTTCACTTTAACATAAGCACTTGTGAAGACAAAATTGTCCATAGGGAAATGGTCTTAGAAAATCAAAATGACCCTAATAACAGGTTTAAATGTAATTAAATATAAAAAGAATCGCTTAAACAAAATAAAATTTAAATACTCAGGAATTTATACAAAAATTGTTCTAAAATAAAGTTTCATTGAAGTCTCCATTAAATATAGGGTAGGTCGTGGTGAGGCATAAATTTTACATCTAAGGCAGGAGAAGAATAAAGGGATGGATGGATGGATGGATGGATGGATGGATGGATGGATGGATGGATGGATGGATGGATGGATGGATGGATGGATGGATGATGGATGGATGGATGGATGGATGGATGGATGGATGGATGGATGGATGGATGGATGGATGGATGGATGGATGGATGGAATGGATGGATGGATGGATGGAGGATGGATGGATGGATGGATGGATGGATGGATGGATGGATGGATGGATGGATGGATGGATGGATGGATGGATGGATGGATGGACGGACGGACGGATGGATGGATGGATGGATGGATGGATGGATGGATGGATGGATGGATGGATGGATGGATGGATGGATAGATGGTCAGATAAACAGACGAAAGATTGTTCTGACGGATAAACATTCTTAGCGATTCTCGGAAAGCTGAATATCGATTTTTATTTCCCACTTTCCTATCGAAGCTGAATAATAATACTGAGGGTGACGATGATGATGATGTTGATGATAACGATGTTGATGATGACGGTGATGATGATGGTAGCAGTCACGGCATCATCGTCATAAGCGCCTACAGTAATGAAGTGTGTCGCTCCTCATAATTTCATCTTCTTTCTGATTGGAAATCACGTTACGTCGCCTTTGTCTTCATTAGTTCTTTTTTTTTATTATTTTTTTATTTATTTATTCGGTCGATTTATTTAACGGTCGAATGGCTAAAAAGCCACTAATACGATCAGCCTCAGCATAAATGATACAACCAGTCAACATCGAGCGAGGAAAAAGCAAGGTACAGATTAGTCGGTAGCTTATAAAAATTTTGAAAAATCAATCTCGAGGATTAATGCTCTGAAACGTGAGAAAGTGCCAGCAGATACCACCTCGTCTGGTAGGGAATTCCAGACAGCAGCAACTCTGTTCAAAAAAATTTTTTTAGCAGCATTAGCTGAGCATTTCCTTGCACGTAACTTAAAGCGGTGACCCGTGTTCGATTATAATCTGCGAATTAAACAAAATTTAAAAGATCACTTTTTACGAGACCATTCAGTAATTTAAACAAAAAGCATAAATCAGTAATTAAACGTCTATGTTCAAGTGTTTTGAGCCCTAGAAACTTAAGTCTTGCTGGTGACGAAGGTTGGGAATTGCCGTTGTGAATCTTCTTTGGACTGACTCGATTCTTTTAACAAGGTATTTGAGGTGGGGATTCAGGCGAGCATTATTCTAGTATTGGCCTAACATATGTGCAAAAGGCTTTTATTAGAATGTTTAGGTCTCGAGTAGAAAAAGACAATAGGATCAGTTTGGATATGGTTGATACTTTTTTAATTATATTATCAATGTGTTTGTCAAAGTGGAGAGAAGAATCAACGAGCACCCCTAGATCTCGAACTATGTCAACTCTTGTTAGCTTGTTGCTATTAATGAAATATTCATTAACATTCAAGGGTTAAAACTTCTTCTGCAGCCAATCAGTGAGAGAATCTGGCATTTGTCAGGAGCAAGTTGTAACTGCCATTGTAATTAAACACCGGTTTTGTCTACGTTTTCCAATTAATTTATTCATTTTCGTAATTTGTTTTTTTGATAAGATACAATGACGTTGGATTGAACGTCATCACCGTCATCGTCGTCGTCGTCCATGCTAATTTAGAGGAACTTGGAGTGCACACCGGAGACAATATCCATCTTTTCCAAACTGATTGGGACCAAAAACATCAAAACTCCAAGAAATGAACTACGATCTTTGAGTGTCATTTTAAGCCTATTGAACGATTGAACGAAACATGAATGTATAAATAGTGCCAATGAATGAATTAATGAATGAGTGAACGAGTAATGAGTGAGTGAATGAATGAATAAGTTAATGCACGCTGAGGAATGAATTGGTGAATGCAGATGAATGTGTGAATGAATTAATGGCAATTTCTGTTTACACTCTTCTTTGCCTACTGAATTCGTATGACGGATTTAAGCTACCCTCGAGGATTGGCGGGAATCGGAAGCTTCGGGTGGTTTTTCGTTCGTCATCACCTCGTTTCTATGGTTACCACAGCGTTGCCATAGATGGTCAATCAGCTGTGGTCAGCTGATTTTTTACTTTTTCATTTTGTTTAATTTTAATTTTTTATTTCGATAATATTGTGACATACAAACGACTGAGAAGACGACTAGAAGATCATGACGATGATGGTGTAAAAATGTCATAACCACGTAACAATGTAGTTGATTATAAATTTCACACGACTGATCGCATTATATTTTCTCTACAAAACCAATGCAACAACAACGTGTGATTTCATTTTCTACATCTCAGCCAATTTGTGTCCCTCCAAATGTCCACACATTTTTTCCACCTGCCTGTCCACCTACCTGTCCATCTGTTTGTCCATTCATCCATCCATCCTCTACGCCACTCGATCCACTATTTTCTTAGTAAACTCATACGCATCCAACTATTGGAAATCATGTCTCAAACGTACAAGAGTGAGAAAAGTGTCTGTAAGCAGCAACAACATCAGCATCAACATCATCATCAATAACATCATCAACAACATCAACATCATCATCAATAACATCATCAACAACATCAACATCATCAATAACTTCATCAACAACAACGCAAATCCAGAATTGTTGTTGTTGGTCTTCCACTCGTATTCAGCTGTGCAGAAGCCTCTGTGTGCAGGATATGGTTTCATTTTATGGCTTTCAGTCGTTTTCCATTCCTTCATTCTGCTGGAGGTTTTTTCCAAAAAGTTGAACAAAGTTGTTCTACTTTCAGGTTGGGAAGCATCGAGTTTGTTTCTGTTTGTTTACAATTTTGTATTTATTTCTGATTTCTTAAAAATATTCACAAATACATTCCTCATCGATTTCTTAAAAAAAAAAAACAAAAACAGAAATGCGATATATTTTTTTAACGTCCTGTTTTATTTAATTTTTACTTTCATTTAAGTTGTGTGTGTTCACATTTATGCAAGATTATCGAAACTAAAAGAAAACTTTTAAAAATTCAAACAACGATTTATATTCACACCATATTTGTTTTTAATAAAAACTGCATAAAAACTATTGAAATCACAAGCAATTAACAATATTTAAAAAATTCCAGCCACTAATCTCATTTCAGTCTCAATTTCCTCCCGAATTGACGTTCAAATATTTTCTATCGACAAATGTTTTGTGCCTCCGTGAAACAAAAAAAAATCGAATTCTAATTCAACTTCCTACGAAGGAAATGTCATCAGCAAATATCAAATTATCGACACAAAAGGTCCATAAATTGATAGGAAAATCTGCCAAATACGACACAACACATTCGAGAATCGCGAAGTAATGTAATAACTGCAGATTGAAGGCGTTCAAAAGATGTCAGCAAAAAAAAAAAGACGACAAAACATAGCAAAAGAAATTTAATTCACAGACGTTGTACATTTTGTCTTGAAACTCGTTTCAGATGTAATGGAGAGGGAATTTTTCAATTATCTGCTTGGCGTTTGAACAGACAGATTCCTAATTCTAAGATCCTCCTAATTCTTTTCTTGATTATCTCTCCGATTAATCCGAAAAGAAATTGAATTTGACACCATTTATAATAATTATTTACTAATCAGTGTTTTAATAATATTATTATTATCATTATTATAACAGTACGCTACCTATTTATTTCTTATTCATGTATTATTTTCTATTAGTATTTAATAGTTTATTAATAAATGTTAAAAGGGTTTATTTTTTATTTAAATTATAGCAAAAGTATCAAATCAGAATACTATAAACAAGCAAATGGTAATGATGTAAAACAAATTGATGATGAATTTATTAAAAATAGAAAAACGAATTAACTCTTTAAAGTCCAGAAATTCTCAATTTCTCTTGTCGAATCAAAAGGGCATCGCACTTTCAACCAATTAACTTAAAACAATAACTTAAATAGTTAATTGAAAACAATTTAAACTTTGGAAATAATTCCCGATGAAACAATTTTTATTTGCAGACGTTAGTCATTTTTCATTATCCGTTCTGTTTAATTTTGTTGATAATAAAAAATTAATCATTAGAATAATAATAATTATATTAAAAAATATAAAATAATCATTATTAGCAATTAATAGATAATATGTTTATTCTTAATTGTTCTTAGTTATAAATATTATTTCATTAGTTAATGTAATTTTAATTATTTATGTATTTACTTTCCAAATAAACCGACCCACAAGCAGCAAAATGAGCAGATACTTTGGCACATAAAACACCAGCAACACTCAAAAAATAAAATTCAAAAATTTAATGCTTCCAAAAAAAGAAAAAATAATTGTAATTTATTAAAAAAAAAATATTATTATTTATTACAAAAATAAAGGAGCTCAACTGTCAACCAGAATTTTATTAACCAATTTATCATCAACTTCAGTCGACAATTCCGCTAATATTCAGACAATAATATTATTATTATAACTCAATATTATAATATAAGTTAATATTATTTTAACTCAATTTTATAATATATTCTAATATTATCGTAACTCAATTATGATGCACTTTTACAGAGTAGCCATTCCTCGCTTTAGATTTTTCAGCAGTTAGTTTTAATTTCTCACGGACAGCGGTTATTCTTTAATTTTCATTCATCCATTCATAAGACCTGCTCCATCTCTGAAATCATGTGTATCCATAATTGGCTTCTTTCATTTTTGTATTCTTATATCTGCCAATTCTCAAAAGAAAGTCTTATGACTTTTTAGACTGACACTATCATTGTTAAGATATTAGCTCACAAAAATGTCGAGAAATTAATTTCATCAATAATATCTGGCACAAACTGCAAAATAAATTGCTTGGAATTTTCAACTGAAATTCATGTTTTGAAATCGTATGTTCTGGAGGTGACACGATTTGGGAAAAGTTAAAAGTTTAAATTTTGAAAGGAAGACAAGTGGGAGGTGATGCATGTCTTGAAATCCTCAAACTAATACTAATTAAATTCTAACACTCAATTAGAAAAGAAAATTCATTACTTATTTACGACTTTATTTGCTATTTTAAAATAGAAAAAATAATTTTTTTAAACTCAAAAGAAAAACTATTTTAAACCTTTTAAACCGACTGAGTGATGAACGCCGCTGGAACGTGCTTAGTCACACGCTCGCAGTGTTATCGAACGACCAACCATTGATCCATGTGGAGTATCGCGTCAACCACGAGAGAAATGGGCAACGGGATGCAGGACATGTGCCAAGTGGAACAGGATGGTTGACCCCTGTTCATCAGAGGCCACAAGAGACAAACGGAATGGAACATTTCGGATGCTGAATGCATGCTTTCAACGTATTGGTTAACTCCTGGAGTTGAGCAGAAGAAAAGCCAATTGAATCATTTTACGAAGGCTGCTTCATTTATTTATGTGACGTGTGCATTAGATCAAATATGCTGATACAATCAATGCAATTACAAAATAAATTATTTGTTTTTAATGAAAGGAATGTAAGTCGTTAAAGAGGAATCTTGTTTATCAATTGCATCAAATCTATCGTAGAATACAATTTTAAGATGCTGGTACATCGAGTGTACAGTGTGTAATAGTAGTAATAATAATCATGAATTTATTTAATTTTTAAATAATAATTAAATATTAATAATAATAATTATTATTATTACAATTATAAATATTAATATTATTTAAACTCATTTTGTCCACTAATATTTGATGAAATAAATATGCTAAAAATTTGATAGACAAAAGTTTAGATATATTTATTTAATTTAGTTGACAACTTTTTAAACTATTATTATTAGAATTATAAATATTAATAATAATTATTATTATTACAATTATAAATATTAATAATAGTAATAATCATAATATATATAATAATAACTTCATAAAATTGATTTTAACTTCTTTTTGTCCAATTAAATTAATTTGAAATCTTCAACTCAGATGACCTTCAACATCGTCTTGAAATCGATTCTTCCTACGAGCAAGAGACTCGTTCGCTCTGTTCGTCAATTTCTGCGGATTTCCAAAACTCGCTCTTCCGTATCCGTTGCTCCGGTCAGCTCATAATTCTTTTGTTTCCAAGGGAACTGGTCTGAGGTCATGCACTGCTGACGTCGGCATCACAATGACTGACATCGCTTCAAATTTTTCTTTCACTTTTTTATCGTGAGAACATGCTGACGAAAAGTTAGCAGATGTGAGGCCAATCATTGAAGTCCAAGTACAAGTATTTCTCTGTATAAGCAAAATTACCCAAGTACTTGACATCGGAATTCGAGAACACGTTCCAAGTGCCTCATGTCTGGTCGCCTATCGAGAGGCTAAGAGGCTAATTAAATTAAATTCACAAGCGAAACAAAGACTAATTGACTTTATAAACAAGTTTATTTTGTTTAATTTTTATTTATTTTTTAAAATTCTTTTAAATTTAAGTTATTTTAAATTCTTAGACCAGAACCAACTCCAGCTCTTCCCGACCTCGCAGTCAAACCAAACAGAAGAAGCAACGACAAGCACCAATTTCTCCGACCCCCATGGTATTCGTCTCAGAGGCTCCTTTGACGCAGGAAGCACGCCCCTCAAGCATTACGACTACTTCGAAGAGAGTAGCACAACCGCCCCGGCGACAACAACTCCCGACGTCGAAGTCATCATCGTCGTCGTAAACACAACGACCACTCCTTCACCTTTTGTGGTCGATAAATCGGAACGCTCGTCTGCCATCCCAGCGGACGTTTTCAGCTTCTTAAGCGATGGAGATTCAGATCGAGGCAAGCCAAGCAACACGGATCATTCCATCATCAACAACAACAGCGACGTCGATGCAATCCAAAGGAATCTTTCCGAGTTGCAGGCTGGGCTTCCGTCCAACTCGACGTACAACCTCTCCGACACTGACGTCAGCTCGCAGTTGACCGTCCAACGCAATCTTAATTACAACGACTATTTCGATAAAGATTATTCCGATCCGGAGGATAATTATCCGGTCGATCCATACAGCAATGATGACCGTGTCTACAAGCAGGGTCGTGTCACGCCCGACGAAAGAGACGATGAGAACAAGGAGAGAGTTAACGGAAGGGCTTACAAATACGAATACAACTATCAGACGGGAGATCAGTACGATGGCGACGAGGTTGCTGGCGGGGAAATCGCAAATAATCAAAACAGCGAGGATAGATCGAAAGAAATCGATTACAGAGCGAGTAGAGACGGCGACGGCGAGCGACATGCTGCGAATCGCGGCGGCACCGACAGCAGCTACGCCATCGATGAAGATAATTTCGAAGGAGGACAGGAGGAAGGAAACGATGAAGGAGACTTAAAAGATTACCATGGCAAGGATAACGGCACCGTTACGAGACACCAGGCCAATCGCGATGCTGCCACGGACGCCCGCAAGAGCACCGGACACCTGCACAAAGTTACCGCTGCCAAACCGGAAATCGAATCAGATCGAGGCGATGACGTGGTCAGCTATTTGCACGGGGGCAAAACTGATAACGACCAATCGATTGACAAAAGCGTCACCGAAGAAGCCGGAGAAGCTGATGATCATGATGATGATGGTGATGCCGATGACGGTGATGATGATGATGGTTTAAACGAGGTTGAAGATAACAACGGCGACGATAAACATGATTACGGAGCATGGAATAGGCAGAGGATAAAGATGAAACACGATATGCCGGACAAACAAGAGAATGATTATGAAGAGCTTGATGAAGGTGATGATGATGATGATCACGGTGCTGCTGATGATGATGAGAATGATGAAGGGCACAAAACGAAAGCATGGTATGCCAAAGAATTATCCGAGCAGATGAGTGAGTAATTAAATAGAATTTTTTTTTTTAATATTTCAAAATATGACGATAATACCTGAAAATCATTGTGGCGTAGCGATAAAATCTAGGAACATAAATTTCCTTACTGTATGTTAAATAATTTATAAGATAATAAAATTAATTAAATAACCTAAAATTTATTGACAATTTATATAATATCACGTATATTTGTTACCATTCAACCTATTTTACAAAATAAAAATTAATAACGAGCTACAAGATAATACATAATTGTGATGATGATGATGATGATGATGATGACGGTGAGGGTGATGAATATAAAAGGAGATAAACGCCATGATGCAAGAGGTTAAAATGGTCTTATCTGCCTCTCAGACCATCCATCTTCTACTTGCTTCATTCACCCATCCATCCGTCCGTCCAATGTAGGCTACAATCTTCTACTTCATTAGCTGAGATGAGCCTCTTAAACAAGCTGGACCGAGGACTCTGCAAATTCGATGAGAAAGATGAGAACACGTTGTTAATTTCATTGCAACAGTGCAATGGTAAGGACGGTTAAGTTAGGTTAAATTCGTCTGCGTAACTCGAAGACGATTAGATCGGTATTCCAATAGCGGGGTATTAAGTTTCATTACGTTGATGCCAAGAAGCAATGATTGAGATATTTAAATTAAGATATTAATTGAGATATTAACCGTTTCTTTCATTGCAAGGAAAGAAGTGGAAACAAACTGATAGACCTAATAAATTCGTTAACTACTATTTGTAGAAATAACTAACCGTATATTAGCTGAGATGAATATGATGCAGTGAATAAATCAACAGTAATTATATTTGATTTATTGGCTTCCAGATTTCCGATCATGAATGCAGTGTATGGTAATGGCTACAAACGTAAGGTGTCGCGTTTACAGCCTTTAGGAAGGGGCGCTATATAAATGATCACCTCAGCGCCTCTGAAGCGTGTCGAGCAATATAAATATTACGCAATATATTGTGTGTTATATAAAGTAAGTATTAGTAATAATTACCCCTCAATGTAACAAACAGGCATTACAGGTAGAGATTATCGTCCTGGATTTTCGAACGACTTGTCAAATGTGAAAGGTTTGTTTTCATCATCAATTCACGAATTTGTTATTTTACCGCTTAATATACTTTTTCATCTCATCACTTCCTCAAACACATTATTAATACTAAGAAATAATAAATTTCGAAAATTTAGCTGATTGATTATTTATGGATGGTAGTCTAATCGCCTGCTAAACTAACGTTAAGATAGTTTTGATACTGTTGTTATATTTATTAGTTTAATTAGTTGCAATTTTTGTGCCACACTGTCACCTTATAGGACGTATGAGTGATGCTAAAGAAGTAAACGGTTACTTAAAAGTGCCACAGAAGATTGAAAGCATAATTAAAATAGAATACATTATTAAAAGAATAATTTAAGAAACATCTAAGGCAATTTATGAATAAATAAAAAGATACTTAGTTTCACTTGTTTTCATCACGATTCCTTCAGATCTCATGATACCTAGAAAGGCCAGTCTGGGGGCATTTTCGTGGTCTGAATATCATCACCATCCAACCAGCAAGCATGCAATACTTCTGTTCTCCATACTTGCAGCCTTCACTCTTCTGTCCATTTCCATTGTACTTTTAATTAGCTACAGGTCTTACAACTTTAATTGATGATACAGACAGTATTTTATCAAATCTCATATAACCATTTACTTATTGCTTTTATTTGTAAATCATTCACAATTTAATAAAATGCTTCTTATCAAATCTAGATAATTAGTCAAAATACTAATTGCGTAAATACTACCAGATTACTTTAACAAACTTGGAACAATATCATCAAACTTACAATATTTTTTGTTCAAGATTGTGCTTCTTTTTTATCACAGGCGTCGTCTAATGAACTACATGAGCTGCAGAAGCGCGTGGTGCGTGGCGGGAAGGACAAGATTGAAGAAGAAAGAATTTGGTTCCGAAGAATCGAATACTCTCCTGTCTAACTTTCAAGTTTAGAAATGAATTCATCGTTTTCTCTTCAAGACTTTAAGTCACCTTCTGCTCCTCTGGCAAGATCCTACGCAGCTTTCCAAGAAATTTTTTTTTAAATTTTCAATGTCATCACTTAGTAGAATCTTTATGAATTACATCTATAAGCATACATAAATATAGACTTTAGAATAGAAGAGTTTGGAAAAGGTGAAAATTCCTGCAAAAGAAATAGGATGTTTGAAAATGAGAAGTCTTCCCCATCATACTTTGAACGAGCAGAGCTTGTCATTATTTGAGTTTGGTGCTTCCTCGATTCCACAAATTAGATGGAACCTACTGCTATTAAATCATTTCAATTTGGGACAAATTTTTCGAATCTGACTCCTTCAAAGTGAATGATACCTTTCATATAACTTGAGTTAGAGTTTTGCTTAATTTAAATTATTCTTTTTTAAATATCGATATAAACCAATGCTTTGATCGAAATGATTTAGCCAATTGATGTTCGAAAATTACTAACTTTAATCAATTGATTGAAACAAAACTTTAAATTCTCTTACATTCTTAAAATTTTGAAATTGTCTGTTGGAACAAATTGACTCAATGATATTTCAGATGAATTCAAATAACTTGCTAAAATAAACTTTTTTTACGAGCAAGCGCAAATTGTTTCCCCAGAAATATTAAAACGTGAGATCAAGAACGCGTGGGTTCTCAGAAGTAAGAAAAGCTTTTCTCTTTTAGTAAATGTAGTTGAAGAGATTTTCATTAAAAAGGTATACTTCGTTGCATTGGAATTATGCTAATTTATGCACTTCGCTGTTGCCTGACAACATGTTTGGTCATAAATTATTTTATCAAATTCATCTTCCTTGAAGAGGTTTGAATTAAGCAATCATTATTTTCTGACAACATCTAATACAGCACTGACACTTTTCCTTCCATATTCAATAAAGCCCAAGTTCTCCACCTTCTAAAAAAAAGCCTCTACTATGTCGACATTGCTTGAAAGACTCATTCTAACCAGACTCCGCCCCCATATTACAGCATCCTCCAACTTGTCTTCATTCTAATTTGCCTACAGACTTGATTTGTCTACAGAAACAGCTTTTTCAAATATCTTCAACGATCTCTTTGACATTTGCCATGCTGGTTGGCCTCGACCTCTCGACTGCCTTTGATAATCTTAATCACCAGATAATGTGGGAGAGACTTCAGTCTGACTTTAAAATTTATGGCATTGCACTTTCCTGGTTACAAACTTAGTTTTCCAACAGAACCCAATAAGTCAAGCTCGGCTATCACTCCTCCTCTCCAGTTAAACTAATTGCCGGAGGTTCTCAATGTTTTATCCTGGGACTTTTGCTTTTCACAACCTATACTTTGTCCAACATTATTCATAACTTCAACATATCCTCCCATTAATATGCAGATGATACAATTCTTTTCTCTATTGTTTCCAGCCATAGCATCTCATATCAACTCGGAAATCTGCGGAAGTGCACAGATGTCATTGTCATTCCGTTAACTTTCATAAACTGAATTCGTAGAATTAAGAAATTAAGTTCATTGGCACATCCGCTCGCCTAAAAACTCTGTCGCCTCCTCTTTGTTATTTATTCGCACCTCACCTTTAAAGAACATTTCGTCTCCATCGTCGAATTCCGCAATCTACATTCCACCTCATCTGGGCTATCCGGCACATCCGTCCGCTACTTTCCGTCGATACAACATCTACCCTTTGCACGCAGCTTCGTTCTCACGTCTGGACTACTGCAATTTCTTTCTCTACGGTACATCTGCCTCTTTAACATATTCTTTACAACGTATCCTTACAATAAAACAAGCTTGTTCTTCTCGACCCCACCCTCAACAATACGGACTGCCTGAAGCAATTCCACTGGCTGCCGATTCACAGTCGCATCACGTTCAAAATCGCACTCATAACATATCACGCTCTAGTGACAATCCACACCCTATCATCACCTTATCCATCGCCGCCACACACATGGTCTTCGTTCATCTTCCGTCATTCTTTTACATCAACCAGTCAGTAGGTCGTCACTTGCCAGAAGAAGCTTCTCGTTTGTCTCTCCTGCTGTGTGGAACTGACTTCCTCCCCTCGTAAGAGCCCAACATTTTCCGGAGCTCAAGCGCCATCTGAAGAATCTTCAGGTTTCCATTGGACAGCGAGAACACAAGGCGCCTTAGAAATTAATTATCTTTGATTATTATTAAAAATTGAAAGAAATATTAAATAAAATTGAATATTGCATTTGAGAACGATTTGTTGCAATATTTTAAAATATTTATATGTCTCTGATGTAAAAACTTACCTTATTTAAAATATATCAAAAATATTTCAATGTTTAATCAATCTTAAAAGTAAAAGTTAACCAAATCAAAATAATTTCCCGATCGCCGACATTTTGATTTTATCGGCGTGTTTACGGCGTCTGTCAATTTTTAGCAGTTTAAGCAAAATAACATTCTGGATTTAAAATAAGTTCATCTTAACATTTTATTTACATATGCACTCGTCCACGTTTTTAATTATTTTGTTAATTAAACTAAAAGGTGAAGTATAAACTTGTGTTTGTCGGTTTTTCAAATTCTAATTAAATGTTGGATGGAACACAAACTCTTTTTACAGATCTGGCAATAGTGAAAAGTGTTAACTTGAGCTTGACTAAAAGTATCGAAATATGTTCAGATGAAGCTGCTCCAGGATTAATTGATGGCAATAGACAACAATTAGTCGAAACGATTGAAAGCTTGACATGTCCCGAGAAAGTTATTGAAATTGACTTCGGTGGCATTTTTTACTTTCATGCTGTCATTGTATACGGAGGAGAACAATTAGTAAATGGTCGGTTAGAATCTGATAACATTTGAAGTTATTTGTGTGAATAATTATAATTATTCTTTATGACACAATTCCTGGACATTTCTCTTCAAATAAAAACCTTTCTTCTATTATGTAGGTCAGTTATTGAACATAAAAAACCTAAAAAAATTACATAAAAAAACCATTGCTGACCTACATAACACATAACGACATGTTACTTTACGACTGCTGAAATGCAGATAAAATACAATATGGAGGCACAATAACTGTATCATCGAATGGTGGATTTAATAACCTATGTGGACATCACTTGAAAAGAAGGTATGTCACATTTCACGGGATTAGAGTGAATTGTGCGAAATCGCATGTTCCAGCCACTAAAGTATCCATAATTTGGAAAACTAGACCCATTTATCTGAGTGAAGTGGAGGTCCTCTCGTTGGGTAACAATAATTATTGCAATTATTATCTATTATTATTATTATTAATTAGTTCAAGTTTCAGTGGCCAATTTGCGTCATTTTACTCAATGGTGACGCACTCGGATTCTGTGATGCATGATCTGAGTATTTTTATTGCTTTAAATCATGGAACAATATTTGGAACTCTTCTTGTGCTAGGCCCAGGAATTCCTCAAAACAACGCCATGATACATGTCGGATGCTTCGATAGATTGTCTGAGTTAACAGAAAGTTCAACGTCTGTCCTCATGCCCTGCCTCAAATTTTGTTCGCGTGACGATAAACCTCTGGCTGGCATTAAGGTCAGTTTTACTTTTAATATATGTAATTTATTTTTTATGTATTCATGAGATTTAGTTGTTCTACTTTATTAAATCTGGTTTAAACTGAAAAGCATGCTTTTAACAATGATGTGCTTGTCCTAAATGACATCGTACATGCAATGAACTTAATATTGAGTAATTAAGTTACTAAAACTCTAAATTAAGAGTCCATTATTAAGGAATTAATGTCTCTTTCTTGAACTGAAAGAAAATTTTGCCGGTTATCCATTACTTGATAGTATAGAGGTATAGTTTATTGTGTTTGATCGTGATGATGACTGTAGCACAAGTAATGAGAGACTTCGATGATGCTAACATCTTATAAGAATTCATTTGCTAACCTAGATTCTAGGAGTGGCAGATGATGAACTTTGGATATTCGCCAAATTAACCCATTGAACCCAAATTAACATTTTCCACTTTGATTTAAATTTATTAGTTTGTAAAATCTTATGAATGTTTATGTTTTCAAAACATCCCAGAATGGAAGATGTTACTGTGCGATGAGGATTTCTGAAACTTCTGAAATGAAGAACCCACTTGAATACTGTAACATCACTTGTCCTACATCTACTGACCACTACTGTGGCGGAATTGAAATGTATTCAGTTTACCTCGGTTGGTATTTTGATTTAGTGGAATGATTTATTGTTTACTTCGCAAATTTATACATTTTAAATATGACATCAACATGGAATGGACTGAAAACTTAGCTACTACTTGCTATAGGAAATTAAACCTGCAGCATGGACATAAAAAATAATCATTCTTTTATGATAATGATAACGACATGACGATAATGAATCTAATAACAATAACTATAATAAGTGTTATATTTGTAAGTTGAATTTGAAAGCAGACAAATAAACAAAATAGAATATCATTTAATCGAACGGAAAAGAAGCGAGCTTGAAAACTCAACTCAAAAACAATCAACAAAAACTAGAACGGGTCACAACTGAAAATAATCCGCCAATTGTACATGCAGTCACAGCACCTCTCCTCCAAGTTAAATTCCACGGGTGGACTTTTGTCTGAGGCGTTCTGATCTCGGAAGGGACCCCTTTTCGATCGTGGTCCTGAAATTTTCAGGCTCTGCAAATCTCACTTTCTTCCTTGGTTTCAAGTTCATAGGAAGGTTGGTTTTATCAGATGGCCTGGTTCAATTGCAATCGCCAGGATCATTATTTTGATCTGCTCCGTACCTGGGGCGAATCTGTTCCACATGTCTCTTCCACAATAGCCTACGCGGAACCGGTTTCACTAATACGTGTCTTCGGCCCAGAATTTTTAAAATAATAGCAGGAACCCACCTGGGCTGACGCTCTCTTCAAGGGCTTGGTAGTTGGCTTGGTGATTTTCTATATTGCATCAAGAACTCTTGCATTGCAGCATCTACCGGCAATGATGCTTTGGACAAAGACCTTTTGAAAGTTTGAATAAATCTCTCTGCTTGACCATTTGTAGCGGGATGGTAAGGAGCGCCTGTCAAGTGTTGAATTCCTCTCTCCTTCAAGTAAGCTTGAGATTCATCCCTCGTGAATGCACAGGCATTGTCTGTAACGATTGAAAGGAGATACCAAAATGCTCAAAATCTTTTACGAGCAATTCGATGGTAGCTGAAGCTGTAGTTGCTTTAGTTGGATGGATGCACGGATATTTGGAAAAGGCACTACCACCAGCCAGTTTGTGCCAAGAAAGTTAATGGCATGGTCAAGGTGGATACGGCTTCACGGCTTATCTGGGACAGTCCAAGAGAGGTTTGGTTCCTTTGGAGGGCTATTTTGGTGTTCTTGACACGAAGGACATTCTTGACAATATCTCAATGTCTTTGTCAATAGTGAACCAATAAACTGCTGATCTTGCCAACTGCTTCATGCGCTGCATTCCGAAATGTCCCAAATGTAGATGTAACGTCTTTTTTTTTGTGCCTCTGGAACACTGTTCCCCATCATTAAACAGCCACCTTCACAATTCAAAGAATCTTTCAATTTCTTGTATTGCCTAATCTCGAGATTTCAAATTTTCTTTCATTGATTCAGTTTCTATAGACTTAAAACTAGAATATAATATTGGCTGACTGACTACTTTAATTGTGCACACGTTTGAAAATTCCAGCTCCTTCTGTGCTGAATCGAGATTAGCATCTGTATCTACTCAATGCATCTGCATTTCCATGCTCTGATGTTCTCCGGTATTCAATTGTGAAATCGTATTGTTGAAGAATCAATTCCCATCTTGTCAACCGGTTCAGAGCTAATAATGGGGTGGCTTTTCTTGGGTCAAATAATGTTAGGAGTGGTCTGTGGTCCGTGACCAGAATAAATTTCCTTCCTAAAATGTAAGGATAAAATTTCTGTAAAGCAGAAATGACAGCAAGACACTTCTTGTGAATTTGACTGTATCTTTTCTGAGCTTCAGACATTGTTTTGGAGACATTGAGAAGCAATTGTTTCCAGGATGTCTGCTGTTTGGTTAATTAGAAAAACTTGTGCAGCTTTGACCTGTGGAATTAAATTTACCAACGTGTGCGTTTCAAATCTCTTCGTAATCTAATCTTTAAAAAGTTCCTTTTCAGGTTGAAATTATTCAAATTTTTAGAGGTGAAGTCGCCTGAACAGTTTTAACTTAAGCTTGGAACATTTTTGTCATTCTGTTGTTTGGCCATTATGTCATTCTGTTATTTCGCCAATTCAATTCGTTGCGTTCCCATGATAATAATGATGATAATGATAATAATAATAATAATAATAATAATAACAATAATAATAATAATAATAATGATGATGATGATGATGATGAAATATATTATTCCATTAATTACTATACAGTGCAAGTACAGCTGCCTAATTACAGGGCTTGTTCCGATGAAATCGAACATGCAGCTTCGTTAGATGCTCCAGATATGACCGTTACAAAATGTTTACGATTTTGCGATAACATGTATTTTGCCTTACTCAAGGTACCATTTAATATTTATTGTCCATTATGTAATCGTTTTTGCATTTATCAGTTTTTTGTCCGGCATTATATGAAACTAATTAGCAACTAATGAAAATAATGTAATTTTCAAGAATGGGAGTAAATGTGCTTGTACCAATGTAGAGTCAATTTTTGATTCCACAAAACTCGAATTTTGCAACATTCCATGTCCTGGAGATCCAGGCAGTTACTGTGGTGGAACTAAATTTTGGTCTATCTACGGAAGTAATACGTGAATACTAATGAGTAATACATAATTTAATAACACATATTATTATTATTGTTATTATTATTTTTTTTTTATGTTAAATTATTATGTTGTTTTTGTGTATTGAATGTTGAAGAGATAACTCGTAATTGTAATAAGACAAGACCACTTTATTAGAACTGTTGTATTTGTTAGAACTCAAACTCGCTTGAAACTCGCGGCAACCTCGACTCGAAACGTAAACAACTTCTTGGTCAAGTGCAACTAAACTGGCAATGACTTTTTTTACAAGGATCTTTTGAAAGTTTGAATAAATCTCTCTGCTTGTCCATTTGTAGCAGGATGATAAGGAGCACCCGTCAGGTGTTGAATTCCTCTCTCCTTCATGTAAGTTTGAAATTCCTCTCCAGTGAATGCACGGGCATTGTCTGTTACGATTGAAAGGGGATACCCAAAATGCGCAAAGTCTTTCTCTAGCAATTCCATAGTAGCAGAAGCTGTAATTGCTTTAGTAGGATGAATGCAGGGATATTTGGAAAAAGCATCCACTACCACCAACCAGTTTGTGCCAAGAAAGTTAATGGCATGGTCAAGGTGGATACGGCTCCATGGCCTATCTGGAACAGTCCAAGAAATGTTTGCTTCTTTTGGAGGGCTGTCTTGGTGTTCTTGGCACGAAGGACATTCTCGTGTCATTGATGACGTTGACTTTGTTGAAACTAAATTTACCTCCTTCAAAAGTTTGTTTACATCAATTTGTAGTTGTTCAATTGATGTTCGGCCAATCAGATTCAGACCCTCGATGTTGGTAACATTAATTGTAATTGGCTTCCAAGTTGAATCGTTTGAAGTTGCAGCCTGAGTAGTGAAAACTCCTCTAATAAAAATTATATTTCCTGTAGCAGAGTGGTAAAGTTTCTTTGCAGGTTGTCAGTTTAGGAGAGCCCAACCTTTTCCAGACTTTGATATCACAGAAATTATCTCCAGCACCGCTGTCAATTTCAAATGTTTCGGAGGAATTACCAAATCTGATCTCTTGTTTCAATGAGTCTGGTCCTTGGATGGTTCTGATGTAGGACACATCTCTCTTAAACTTTGCAGCAAAACAGGTTTTCTTAAGGTGGCCAGATTTTCCACATTCTAAGCATTTCATGTTTTTGCAGAAACAATCTTTTGCCCAGTGTCCTTTTTTTCCACATCTGTGACAAGTTAAGCTTGAATTGGAATGAGGCTCGTTTGACTTCTTGAATGTGTTTCTTTGTTTGAATATCTCTTTGGGTTTGCTTTGCTTGTCATAACTTGAACTTTTTGAATGCACTACCTGGACAGTGTCTGCTTGTAAACTCATTTCTCCATACACTGTATTTTTGGCCACTAATGCTGCACCTTCGGCAGCAATTCCCACAGCTTTTTCAAAATTGAGCTCATTTTCTGGAATTCTGAATAGAGCTTTGAGCACCGCTTCATTTTGAACATTGCATACGAAATTAGTTCGTAGAGATTCGTCCAGAGGGTTGCTAATGTTTGCAAAGTCACAAGTAACAGCTGCTTGTCTTATTCTATTCGCCAGTTCATGAATTGACTCACCTGGTTTCCTTTTGCAGTTTGTCCAAAACTTGTACCTCTCTCTTACCAGGAATGTAGTTGGGTTGAAAGTTGACTCCATATAAGTCATAATTTGTTCAAATAAAAGTTCGTTGACATTACGAGGAGGGGACATCTGTGAAGCAACAGTTTCCAGGGTTTTGTAAATGTCTGCAGTCTGGTTACTTAGAAAAACTTGTGCAGCTTTGGCCTGTGGAATTGAATTCACCAACATGTGTGTTTCGAATCTCTTTATGTAGTCTTTGAACAGTTCTTTTTCGGGTTGAAACGACTCAAACTTTGGAGGTGGAGTCGACTGGACCGTTTGACGTAATGCTTGAAACATTTTGGCCATGTCGTTCTGTTGTTTGGCCATCATCTCTCCAAACACTTTGACGATATCTTTTAATTCCGCCATATTGAAAAAAACTTCAACGACAACGACTTAGAACAATTCAGAAAGCTAGTATTGTCGACTGTCGACTGCGCCACTGTTGTTTTTGCGTATTGAATGTTGAAGAGATAACTCGTAATTGTAATAAGACTTTATTTTAGAACTTTATTAGAACTGTTGTATTTGTTAGAACTCAAACTCGCTTGAAACTCGCGGCAACCTCGACTCGAAACGTAAACAACTTCTAGGTCAAGTGCAACTAAAAGTAGTCCTTAATATTCATGCGGACACAACAATTATTATTAGAACTGGAAAGTATTTCCATATTATTTGTTATTTCGATTAATTCTTTTACTAAACAAATTACAGCCTGTTTCAAAAAACTTCCATCATCATTATCATGTTCAAAGTTATTTCATTGTGCTCGATCCTGGGATGAATATGGAGTTTGTGAAGGTGGTTGTGAAAGTGGTTATGTTGGTGAACATTGTATTGAAAGAGGTAACAATCTGCCCTGGAGACTTTATGAAGAAAATGTAGTAGAGGAATTATTAGTTTGAGAAAGCATAACCTAATAAAGAAAGAGAATGCATAACATAATATAATGTAATACAACATAGTGTAATATAACACTATTAATTAAAACGGCCTTTATAATTAAAAGAACTAATATTAACAACATTGATTGCAACGGTAGTATGAGAACTGAATTGTTGACTGTTTTAAAATAAGTAGAACATGTGACTGCTAATCTGTTTTTGAGGATTATATTTATTTTTCTTAGACTTCTAAAATCATTGAAACTCTTTATAGATCAGAATACTAAGCGAACAAATATGTGCATTACTTCTGACCCTTGCAAAGGTCAAGCCAATTCATTTTGCAAGTTCAACGATACCACTGGAACTTATTCTTGTGAGTGCAACGATGGTTTTTGGAAAATTACTCAAAATGGGAATTGTGAAAGTACGTTTTTTTTTTGCAACATTAAAATGTATTTTTAAAACCTAACCTAAAATGGTTTGGTTAATTGATTAAATAGCATATTAAATGTGACAATATTCAGTAAAAATATTAATTGTGAAAGGATTTAACGAAATATGCTTTTGACTCAGAACGTCTTGTTACGCAAACGCCGAGATCTACAGAAAATATTTTTGGGAAGCCTTCACTGCCACCATCAGAGTCATCTTCAGACTCAGATTCATTCTATGTACAAACTTGGATAACTAGGAAGATGCCAACAGAAACAAAATATTCAGAAAAACATTTGAAAGCCGATAAAAGCGTTTGTATTCCTGATCCCTGCAAAAATAAAACCAATTCTTTTTGCTATTACAATAAGTTAAAGAATTCTAACCTGTGCCTATGTCGTGAAGGTTACTGGGAGAATCAAGATGACCAATGCAAAGGCAAATTTTAATGATTAGTTGCAATAACAACAATATGAAAGAATTTATTAAATTGTTTTCTTTTGCTTAAATATTTTAAATTGGTCGTCAGATATTGATGAATGTTTATTTGAGGCTTGCGATAATAGAACCTCTGCTTGCAAGAATTTGTTTGGTTCATTCGTGTGTGAGTGCAATCCTGGGTATTTCCAAGTAACCACAGACGTATGCATAAGTACGATGATATGAATTATTTATTAAATCATTAAAAATTTGCATAAATTGCGAATTAAGTTTAAAATAATGTAAAACAACGTCTGACATAAAATTTATTGTAGAAACGTAACGCAATATAATAAATAAAGACGTAAATACATTTCATTAAACATGTTTTCGCACTGATTTCGTATAATTCATTATAAATTCACAGAAGACTTAGGTATGTGCTTAATATATTTTGTTTAAATACAATCTAATTACTCATTATCTACTTTTTAATCTAATTTTGGTTACAAAATTAAAATATTATTTCCAAATATTTATTTTGAATTAAATTGCATATGTTCAAGGGAATGTTACAGTCGTACAACTTTTCAAACACTTTGAGTGGGAATATATAATTATTATTTTCATGTTATTTCTGGCGATTTTTACGATTCTGTTATGGTTAGATAAATATTTGTTAATTAAAAAATATCGAATAAATTATGTTAATTGAAAATATCGAATAAATTACGTTAATTAAAAAATATCGAGTAAATTATTAAATCTCATAATTTATTCTATATGAGATATTTTTAATTATTTAAAACATTTGTATTGAACTCGGAGTAACAAATTTCGTTAAATCTGATGAATTAGATTTTTTTTGCATTTCAGTTATGGCTGGAACATCGAAAAGTCTGAGATATCTATTAATACTAAAGATTAAATTCTCGTGGAAATACGACGAAAGTAATTCAAATTGATCTTTAAGCGCAGTATTGGGACATGTTAATCTTTGAGCAATAATATTGCACAACGATTTTAGATTTTTTATCCTTCCTCATTTATATGAAATTGTAGAATTTTAAAAATTATTTGGTTTTAATTTTTTAAGTTTTTGAAACCATCATTTTTGTATAACTTTTCTTGAAGCTCAGAGATAATTTAAAATTTAAAAAAAATGAAATTAAAGGTATCATGGAAAATTAAAGAATGTTAGTTGCTCAGGAAAGTCTCTACCATGTTCTGACTAATCTCCAGTAACACATATCGTTTTTTAAAATAAGCTGAGTTGAAGATGTGCCCAGTTCACAGTCGTAATGTGTCACTTTCGCAACCCTGCCTGCATAACTAGAGAGTGCCCTCCGATGAGTAAATTGTTGATCGATTAAAAAGTGCCTTGATATCTTACCCGGATAAAAAAAAGGCATTCAGTATATCGGCTAATTGGCAATAATGTTTTTGGTCGGGTGACTCGACTAAAAAGTAGATCAGGGAGTATGAATTTCAATGTGCCACTGATGAAAGTCCGGAAAAACAGTTCCGTGATATATGAATAGCTTTGTGTCAGAGTTGTACAATTTCTAACTATTAAATGACCTTTCATTACAAAAACTTGTCTGAGAATATTAAACACTTCTATTATAAATTCAATAATTGAACAAATTTCTTTCAAATCATTTTAAATGAAGCTTATAATATTTGAGAAAAAAGTTTAAACTACTGGCTCTAAACATAGCTTGGCTTTTATCAGCAGGAGTTCGTTCTATAAAAATATACAATTTTAAAATGTGACGCGACGAATTATTTACAAACACAATCATCATCTACCGAACAACTATGTTTTTCGTTATCTGTTTGTTGATGATAAAAGGTGACTTAATTTGTTCCTTGAAGAACTAAGTAATTTGATTAAAAATGTTTTAACCAATGCAGCAGTAGAAACTATTAATCTTGCTGCTGGTAAGTCTGTCATGATATGTGTTGATAAAGTTGCGTCTAGAGAAACAACTGATGGAAATAAACGCAAGTTGGCTGAAATAATTTCAGACGTTTGCCCAGAGCAAACGCTAACAGTTGATTTGGGTCGATATTATTATATTAATTCTGTGATTGTATATGGTGGCCAAAAAATGGAAAATGGTAAGGAACAGACTTCTAAATGTTTATTTTAATACAAGAAATGTTTTTTTTTATTGAAACCAAAATTGTTTTCATAATTACCGATTATTAATTTTTTATCCCAATTAAACCAATTTAATTGTTATTATTTTTTACTAATCTAATTTATTTATCCTATTACGTAAACAAGCTACGGATGGCCTTAGATATTTAAAGTATTCTGAATGACTTCAACGTAAAAGTAGACAAAGTTACAATCTATTAATGCATCATTGCCGTCAAAATGTTGTCAATATTTGACGAAGATTAATATTATGACTAGGCCTTTACTTCAATTTCTCCTTTCAGATAAGATACTATTTGGAGCAACATTCCGTGTTTTCATGATTAATGGAAATCCTATTGAATGTGGGATGTACTTGAAAAGAAAGCATACATCATTTCATGGAATGAGGGTAAACTGTGTGTCAGTAGAGTACCCGGTCAGTTTAATTTGCGTATCATTAACAACCGTCCCATTTTACCTGGCTGAGATAGAAGTTTACTCACTAGGTAATTTACATTGCACTACATTAATGCAAGTTTCATTAAGTTACCTTTTATTGTTTTGCTTTTAATTACTTGAAGTACCAAATAGAACCGCAATCGTTATTTAAATGTAGTACGACATACATGCACAATTTGAATATATAACATAATATTAGCCTCAGGAATTCCTTATAAGAGCCCAATGATCCATATCGGATGTTTTAGTAGACTGTCATCTGTTATAGAAACCTCGGCAATTAACTTTGATGGTTGTCGTCTTTTCTGTTTAAATAACGAATATCTTTTAGCCGCTTTAAAGGTTAGTCATGCTTTCAAGAAGTAGCTTGTATTTGTATTTAGCTGATTTGGGAGCTGACGGTGTATTTTAATAGCTCTACTATTTATATAGCACTCCTATATATCTTTTTATATTTATCTATTTATATTTATGTGTTATATATGTTATATATATTTATGTGGCACTCCTAACTGAAGACGCTCCCTGGCGGTTTCCTCACCGCAGCAAGAAGAAAGCATAATGAGCTAATCTGTATTTTGATATATAATTTTAAGAGCTTTTGTTATTAGTTACAGAAATTGCAATTTTCGTGCTTAAAAAATAGTTTAATCCATTAAAATTAATCGTTCTTAACAAATTGTTTCATTCAAGGAAAGACAATGTTATTGTGCACGAATGTTTGACCACAGTTCCGAAGAACCTCCCCAATATTGTAATATAACATGTGTCAGTTCCAATGAAAACTGTGGAGGTCTCGGATTATACTCAACATATCTTTGTTAGTGGACTGTAAAAGATTCGCATATTACTATTTTAAACATTCCTCATCATCAAAAAGAACACAAAATTTCTGCTCCAAAGAGAAGAAATCATTGCAGAAGGAGAAAGGAATTTATAATAATGTTTCCGAATTGTCGGAAGCACATAATTTTATAATGCGGTTTTTGACGTTGTCTTTCGCTTCCCCACGTAAAACATTTTTTATACATAGGTTTGTAATTATTAAATTTTCAAATACTTTAGTGCAAGTTCGACTGCCGAATCTCATGGGATGTTCAAACAAAGACAGTCCATCATTAGAAATTAAAGAAACAAATAATGTCGACGTCGTAAAATGTCTTCAATTGTGTGATCAAAGTCAATTCGCATTAACAAAGGTGCGTTAATAAAATACCTGATAATTAGTTATTTTAGTGTTATTTACTTACTAGTTAAATAATTATTTACTTGCTTAACCGTATGTATATCACAGTAATATTAATGTTAATATATCGTGTACTTCAAGAATGGTGTTTACTGCGCATGTTCAAATGATAGCCTTGAGAGCACCATCGAGAATATAGAGTTGTGCAACGTTTCGTGTTCTGGAGATCGAAATAGTTACTGTGGAGGAACTAATCACTGGTCTGCCTACGGAAGTATGAAAGTCGTTTGGAAAATTGATAAGTAGCTTTGATGCATTTGTTCTCTTTTGTTAAGTAATGTTGTGCATATAATTCAGCCTGTTTCAACAATGAACTCCCAACATTACCATGTTCAAAATTATTTCATTGTGCTCGATCCTGGGATGAATATGGAGTTTGTGAAGGTGGTTGTGAAGATGGCTACGTTGGTGAACATTGCATTGAAAGGGGTACCGATTTTTAACAAGCCATCGTAACTTTTGCTTTAATATGGCAGAATGCAATAAAATTTGTTTTTTTTTAGAAAATATATTTTGTAATAAAGTGTTCCAGGATAACAGTTCATATATTTTATTTTTTGCGGAACAGTTATCGGCAACTCTTAAAAACTTCAGCTTATTACATGATAAATAATACCTAAAAATGCATAAAAACATTTCAGAAAAAATGTCCGATGAGAACATGTGCAGATATTTCAATCCATGCAAAAATCGATCCAACACTGCTTGTCATTACTTCACGAAAACTAAAACTTTTCATTGTTACTGCAAAGATGGGTACTGGATGGAATCTGTGGAATGTGAAGGTAATAATTACAATTAAGATACAATAATAGGATAGGATGCAATAATAATTGTGCAATGATGCATCCCAATGACAATGATAACAAGAAAGAATTTATTACATTGTTTTATTTTGCTTATATATATTACATTGTCCGTCAGATATTGATGAATGCTCATATGAGCCTTGCGATAACAAAACTTCTGCTTGCGAGAATTTGTTTGGTTCATTCCTTTGCTTATGCCGTTATGGATATTTCCAAATAACAAGAGACGTATGCATAAGTACGACATTTTTCAACTTTAATTTTGCATTGAATTAACATATTTGCATATGTAATAACATAATTGCTCAATGCATTTAGAAATTTATATTTAAATTGTATTTAAATAATATGTAATTGGGTGATTTGAACTGGAAGCTGGAGAAACTAGCATAATTTAATAATTTAATATAACCCGATATTCCGAAGAAACTAACATTTATCAGGAATCAAACCATTTAACGGACAGTGATCTTCAGTCAGCCAAATAATCAATAAATCAATAATCCATTGCTCTTGCATTACTATGGAAAATTAATTTTGGAAAAGTGTAAAGTGTTTATTTTCTAGCGAACACCACTGTTGATTACTACCCAAGGAATTTTGACATGGAAATCCTTGCAGTCTTTTCAACTTTATCCTTTGTGCTGTCTGCTATTCTGTTGAGGTAAATTGAAATTGATCAATGCTTCTCTTTAAGCACAATATGTATGTATAACCTAAGCACACGAGTGCGAGATAAATAGAAATTTCAAAAATGAAATGACTAAAGAAGCATTATGACTTCGATCAGCTGTAACGTTAGCGACAATTAGAAGACTAATTAAAAATTGTGAACTTTCCTGAATATTAATTCAGTTTAAATATGTTTAATTACTCAATCCGCAAACTGTTGAACTTTTTAACGCAGAAAGCAAATACTCGGTTGACGATATACAATTCACAAAACCATCTTTCAACAAATAAAACGTTTTTCTTCTTACGCAGTTACGGTCGGAAAATCGATCAGTCAGATGGTATTTCCGATATCAGTGTGAATTGACATGTCACCAACTTTACCCATCGAGGTCACACGGAGTAGAAATGAGTGAATATTAATTTAATATGAATGAGTGTGGGTGAATATGAATAAATGTTTTACAGGGTGTCACTAAACAGGTTCTACTAAAGTAATCAGTAAAAAGTGACCATGTTACTGCAATTATATTTTGTTCTGTAAAGAGGAGAAATACATCTGACTATTTTTTTCACAAGGGCTCCATTGATTCCTTTGGTTCATTGGTTCCATTGATTTTAAATTATTTTAAACTTGAGATTTATTACAATTAACCAAAAGACAAAAAATAAATAAAACAAAAACTAATAAATCAAACGATTTTTTAAGAAGTATGTGTCAGATTTTAGCCTGCAATTGAAGTCTTCAAATTGCATTAAAAAATTATAAGCTGTGTTTTTTTAAACCGCTTGCTTAAACACGTAATGTTGACGACCAACAAACACGATCCGATGAAGGAACACCTAAAATGACATCTCAATTGTAATTGGAGGACTCAAATAAAATATCAGAAGGTCCACAATATTGTCTTTATTGTTTTGTGCTTAATTCTCAATTAATAAACGTTCAAACTTTCGTGGTACTCCGTTTATCATTTAAAATATACCAACTTTGCTTAATCAGCGTAAGGTAATATTTTATTTAATAGCATGTCTTTTGAAGTGTTAATGAATTGAAATAATAGTGTGGATACTAAAATTCTATTAATAATATAAAAAGTTGAATAATTTGGGTTTAAAACTTCTGGATATTTTATTGAGACATACCTCGTCAATTGTCTGAATTAGAGTCTTTTCGTAGTCTGTTGCGAACAAGTTATAAATTATAATAAAATGTAATAAAGTCGTTTGATGTGGTCGGTTCCTATTAGAATATGAAATAAATAACATAAAATGAATGATATTATGAAATTTGAACAAACTGAGTACGAATGTGTTCCTATGACAACATGCTTTGTAAACATCAATCTAAGTAAGGAATGCTTCTCTTGATCCTGATTTCCTCGTTAAGAGGTTAAGTATAATTTGATAAAAATCTGTGCAAAGGCTACGTTTTTTGCAGTTTTTAAAAATATTTGATAATTAAACTAACTCACAGAGGCCGCATCAATTAATGTTGCTGTCAAAAGTAAATTTACATTGTGTCCTTCCAAATCTGGACTAAATTCAAAGAAACTTGTTGATGGAAATCTGCATAAATTAGCCCATTCTATTGCGCAATTGTGCGGAGATGATGCAATTGTGTGTGATCTTGAAGAGTTTTATTACGTACACTACATTGTTGTTTACGGGGGGGAAATTATGACGAGTGGTGAGTTTATCGAAGTTCATTTATAAAGCCCATTCATAAGCAGGAGCCTTGGACCTCTAAAGTCTAAAGTACATGGGACATGGGAAGGACTTTTAGGGTCCCCGCAACTTTTGAGTTTCCACTCGGGTTTTAAAATATTGAAGTATTACAATCATGACCTGTTTTACTTTTCCATTTCCAAGTTGACATCCCTGGCCGCTGTGCCTAGGGATCCGAATTTTGTGATATTCTCATAAAGTTTAGATTTATCACATAAGTGTATTTATCATTAGTTTGTGTGTCGAAGTTGTAATTTATCATCTGAAGTTAAATTATTTTGATTTTCTCGCGTGATGTTTACAGATAAAATACATTTCGGCACCACATTGCACGTTACCAAAGGTGCCAAAAGTTTAAGATCGACGTGTGGCAGGTATTTGAAACGAAATAAGTTCATTTTCCGAGGCATGATAGTGAATTGTGAAAAGCCTTACTCTAAGACTAGTTCCATCTGGATTGCATCGGCACATGTCAAGTTATATCTCACCGAAATTGAAATTCATACTTTCGGTAACTAAAGTATTTTCAGTGATTAATTATTTCCGATGACTCATGCCTTTCAGTCAAAAAAAAGCTTCAGGGAAAGCAGATGAGAAAGAAATGGTATACCGGGGGTGTTTCAGCACTTTCTTTGCATTTGTTAAACATTCGATGTACAGTCCTAAAGAATGCAGTGATGAATGCACGGAATTATTTTACATTCTTGCTGCCGTTAAAGTCAGTTTGATTTATTTAAGTTGTATTTGCTTATGTTATTCATTAATAAAACACGTGCAATGGAGACTGTCTTGAAGAGCAATATTTTAAGCAAGTTAATCATAAATGTGCATCAGCTTTTAAATAAATGTCATTTTACTGACTATTTAGCATAATTACCAAAACATATACATATCATTAAAATAGAATAAAACATAGAAATGATAAAATTTAACATTTTAGGGAAGTGTTTGTTATTGTGGAAAAACTGTTGATGCAAACACAGAACTTTCGGAGGAGCATTGCGATTGTGTTATTTCAGACTACAAATGTGGTGGAGTGGATGCATATTCTGTCTACCTCAGTTAGACATAGATCGAATTATTTAATAAAAACTAAACATTATGATGTGAGATGTCATGAAAGTTGGATCATAAACATTAAATGGTAGCTTAATGATTAATACAGCTCAGGTTCAATTGCCTTACCTGAAGGATTGTGTCAGTGGAAATCTCGAAAGTCAATATCAGAGTAAAGACATGACAGTTACCAAATGCCTCCAGTTGTGTGATAAACATCTGTTGGCTTTATTAAAGGTGAATTCTTTATAAAATCTATTATTCACTTATTCAGATTTCAGTTTCAGGAATCATTTCTAATTACATTTAATTTAATACGTTTAATGTGAATCAAGCAAGTGTTACTCTAACTTAACTCTAAATCGTCTTACAAGAATGGAAGTCGTTGTACATGTGCCAATGAAACTTCAGAATTTTCAATAACAAATCTCGATATGTGCGACACTCCATGTTCTGGAGATCGATACAGCTACTGCGGTGGACCCAATCAGTGGTCTGTTTATGGAAGTAAGAATGACATACCCATCAGTTGAATATTTGAGTTTCAGTGGTACATCTTCCTATGACCTAGCCTGTTTAAACAAACTTCAAGACTCAATGCCATGCTCGAAGTTGTTTTTCTGTTCACAATTTTGGGATGAATTTGGAATTTGCCATGGTGGCTGTCGTGAAGGATACATCGGTGAACATTGCCTTGAAAGAGGCAGGTCACTTGGAAAATAAAATTAGTCGAATATATTAATTAGTGACAATAGTGCTAGGCTTTTCAATTAACAAGCCATGCGTTCATTCTCAATTATTATTTATTAAAGTAATATTAGTTAGCGTTATCAATATCAACTATTATTATGTCATTATGATATTATTTCATGTAAACATGTAATCATAATTTTAACGCAGTTCTTTTCTATTTTCTCGAGTTTAAGTTTTAAAACGATTATAAAATCATTTAAGTGTAAAATCATTATAATTTCAGAATTAAAGTTGAAAGTAGGCGCTCCAAACCCATGCATGAGTTCCGAACCGTGTAAAAATAAAGCAAATTCTTACTGCGCTTACAACCACCTGTCCTCGTCGCACAGTTGCGTTTGCAAAGAAGGTTATTCGGATATGGTGACATTGAAGATATGCCAAGGTTTGCAGCTAATATAATAATTAATGAAAATTGAATTAAATTATATTGCATTTATTTTAAGTCGATATTTTAAAAACTAAAATCATTTTTTTTATAAAACAGATATTGATGAATGTGAGTACGATCTCTGCGATACCGAAACAACGGTTTGTAAAAACCAAATAGGATCGTATACATGCACCTGCATGTCGGGTTTCTACCAATTAACTGCTCACGTCTGTGAAGGTGTTTTAGATTTAACAATTAATTCAATCACAATCACTTAAACTTAACTTAAAAAAAGTATTTTATTTGATGTTTCGATAGTTTGTGATGTTAAAACAACGAATAAGAAAATTGATATTTCATAGTTTTTATTTGATTTTTTCAACAACGTTTTATGTCTTAAAAATCGAAATCCAGTAGAATGTTGATAATTTTTCAACTGTTTGATTAAAAAGAACACAGAAATTTTAGGGCTGCCGCAGGTTAACTTTTAAGTATAAAATTTATAAATTCAGATAATAGAACTTCAACTCGGCATACAACGCATTACAAAACGCACCCTGGAAGCCAACCGATCTCAACACATTCACATCCGCTTACAAACTTCTCTCATCCGTCGTTGCCTGCTCATCCACTTTCGTCCTCTCAGTCGCTATGCAGTTACGATGAGCGTCATCGTAAATGTTTTTGCGAAGATGGTTACTGGAAGAATGATAACGACACCTGCGAAGGTGATGGAAACACATTCATTTTATGTTGCATTATAATAATTAATTTTATTTATTTGGTCTCACCAAGATATTGATGAATGCTTGTATGATGTTTGTAATAACAAAACATCCACATGTGAAAACAGAATGGGTTCCTTCGTGTGCAAATGTAACAGAGATTACATCCAAATTGCAGCAGACGTATGCATAAGTAAGAATTTCATCCTGCTTTTTATTTTAATTCTGAAATTACGTGTTGTCTTGAGGAATAAAATTTACAACTTACGAACTTTCAAAGTAATATTATGTAAGTGATTTTATAAGAGACTTTATATGGTTCTGAATAAGCTGATTTCACCTGTTTTGATGATATTGCATCTACCTAATCTCGATTATGAAATTATGGTAACAAATATTGTATGTAATTAATTTTAAAAATAATTTTGTGTTTTTAATTGTTTTAATTTAAAAAAAAAATCTTTGTTTATCACCAGCAAATGCAACTGCGGAGCATGCTGTTATATCACATAAATTGATTGTCATCATCATGATTGTCTGCTTTTTATTGTTAAATTTTTTAATCACGATATGGTTTGTATTCTTAGTCTTTCAAATATTCTATGTTGATTCAAATTCAAAGTTTTCTAAATTTCATTTGGTGATTGGCACAAATAAATCTTTAAAACCTAAAAGTTAGAAAACACTCATTGAATAATTTTAAATAAAATAATAAATTCTTTCATAAAATATATTTTTTTAAAATCATTTGCAAATGTATTGAATTCATGAGCCATTTAGATTAATTTGCGCGTTTTATAAAAATATTAAAAATAATTATCCATCGGGGTCATTTTCATCTCTATTAATTGTTTACAGTTATGGATGGAATGTTGGAAAATCTGACAAATCAGACAAAACATTACAAACTCTTGAAGAATAATTAACTATTTTGAAACGAGCTGTTCAAAGCTTCGTATCTTTTCTGCAGGACTTGTAACTTTATCAGTAACTGCTGCAAATTGATTTTGTTGTGTTGTTGATGATAAAAATAAAAACGAATCGTAGCAACAAATCTATTTTTTAACAACCTCTTGGTTTAATAAAGGCTGTTAAAAAGAAATAAATAATGAATAACGTCTTTAAATATAGGTCAATAATAATATAAATTAATAAAAAAAATGTGTTAAGTGCAAACTCTTTTAAAATTGACTTGTTAACATCGATTAAGAATTCCACTGCAACAGTGTTTTTACGGAAAGGCACAGTGGTTCATTTTATGGATTAAATGATCATTTCCATCTAATAAAATAATATTATAATAAACTAAATAAAATATATAATATTGTAATAAACACGTCCAAATTAAAAACAAGTCAAGTTAAACAAGCCTATTGACACATGAGCAAGAAGAAAGCTACAGAACCATTTAATAACTTTATACTCGAGGAAGGTGTTAAGAAAAAATACCTTGCAATTGCAACTAATGCAGAGACTTTATTGAATGATATACAAATATGTAAAAATTAAATAAAAAAATAACGGGGTTGTCATTTTCCTCGAGTGTCCGTTGTTTTATAGCACAAGTTTTCTTACAATGTTTTTTTAACCTGATATTAAAAAAAAAAAAGAATAAATAACAAATACCAGAGCTGGTGTTTTAAATTGAAAGACTCAATTCCATTTCATTTCTTTGGTGTGCATTGTTGCTAGGGTGTTGTTTTGACGCATGTTAGATTTTTAAACAATACAATTGAGTAAAGGCGATGCGTTTCATAATCTTGATTGCATTATTGAAAGGTGTGTAGCATCAAAACATAGAGCCTTTTGAACTACTTAATATTCCTTCGGATAATATTTAATGATTAATGTAACATCAATTTTTGGCAGAAATAACATGCGTCAATGTTATCCTGATGCTAAAGTTAACTCCTTGTTACACTGAATATTATTCGCCAGAAATAGTCGATGGCAACCTATTTAGGCTGGCAATAACAATTTCGAAACTGTGTCCTGACGGGGATTTGTCGTACGAATTAGACGAATTTTACTACGTACATACTGTGGTGCTGTTTGGTGGGAATTTGCTAACAAATGGTGTGGTTTTTTAGTGGAGTAAAATTTCTCTGATTATGGACCGTAATCTTACTCTAATATCATTAATAATTTCATTAAGGCTTGCTTTGTATCATCACCATCATTGTTATTATAACATTTACTGCCATCACTCGTTCGCTCATGCATTTTCTAACAAATGCAGGTCAAATAAGGTACGGAACCTACTTCGCCGTTGGATGCATTAGCGACCATGAATTTCACTGTGGAACTTATTTAGAGAAAAGGAACGTTGTCTTTCAAGGAATGAGAGTGAATTGCGAATCGGCAAAAGTGGCCGTTAATAGAATTAGCCTCAAATTGTCTTCATTACCTTTTTATCTGGCTGAATTAGAGGTGCTCACTTTGAGTATGTGCTTGTTACAATGTTTT
This sequence comes from Whitmania pigra, assembly GCA_021613335.1. Taxonomy (NCBI): domain Eukaryota; kingdom Metazoa; phylum Annelida; class Clitellata; order Hirudinida; family Haemopidae; genus Whitmania; species Whitmania pigra. Next base: position 376,579 of record JAJTWR010000067.1, read on the forward strand.
TTAAAATATCTATAATAAAAATTATTTGAAAATATTATTATTATATTAAGATATTAATATTAACGAATTATTTTCACGTGCTAGCCAAAATGTCAGATCACAATGCGCTATATGAAAAAGAAGCAAAATTATCTTTAAAAAAGATAAAAGTCCCATGAAAGACTTAACATTCCATAAACTCTGCAATCAATCTAAATTTAGAAGTTTTTTTAAGGTAATTTAAGGTATTTGGATACTCTATTTGGGCAAGCTACTTGCATAATTTTAATTTTAATATTTAACGAATTTTTGTTATTTAAACATTAAAATTCGAAATAAGGTAAGTTCGTACAAAAATTATTTTTTTATTTATTTTTTTATACGTTCGGAACATTATAAGAATCGCATATTCAAAAATTCAGAGCACTCTTATAGCTTTTATTTAGTGAATTTTCTAATGTTGTTTAAGACTGCAATTTCACTAGTCATCAAATATCCCGGGCGCAATGTGCAGGGGCGCCAAAATTAGGCTTACAAATGAGGCTTTTTGTTACACACAGCATTATATTATAATAACCAAACAAAGGTAATAAATCGGTCACAAGATGACTGCAGCAGCTACTTATCATACGTCTGCCACCCACTTTGGACGAGTTTAAAAAAACTCTGCCCGTAACAGTAAAGCGGGAGTCTGAAACACTGGAGTGCACAATCAAAAGCAGTTAAAGCTATCCATGAAGGACTGGATAAGCTATAGTTGCCAGACAAATTATCGGAGGACTAAATAAGGACGCCTAAACCAGAAATGATGCAGCACAGTTACTGGAGTATTAAATTTTAACTTCATGGTTTTCTGGAATGCCATTCTTGGAAAAATTGATCGTTTACAGATGCGGTTACAAGATCCTAGAATGAATTTCAAGGAAGCAGCAACTGATGTTAAATTTTTTGAGCAAGAACTTGTCAAGCTTTATGATGATTTGAGCCAAGTTGCTATAGAAAATGCCAAAACAAAATGCACAGCCTGGGGATTGAGGAGGACATAAGAAGGCGACGTTGGAAGATTCCTGGATAACTGGCAAGAGATGCAGGACTTTCAGCAGATGAAGAACTTGTGCGGGTTATCTAGAGCATATTTGATTGACTTCAACGGAAAATGTCAACATGTTTTTACGACTAAATGACATGAACTCAAAATCTGGATTGCTGCTGGACTTAAATTGTTCTATCTGATAATGCATATCAGATGCAATTTATCAAAATTGAACAGATTTTGAAACTTACTAAGACCCGGACATCAATGTGCGCGAACTTCTAACAGAAATTGACGATTGTAAAATAAAAACAAAGCTTGCTCAGTAATCGGAATGATGTTCTACCAGAAACTCCATTGGATTTTCTTGGTTTTATTGCGTTTTGTGGAAATGACTTATTTCCAAATCTTCTAATTTTACTGCAAATTTTAGTAACAGCAGCTTCAATTGCAAGCGGTCGTTCAAGAAATTGAAGCTTATTTTGTCGTATTTGCTTGATTCGATGGGACAGAATCATTTGGGCCTATGGTGCACAACCTCAGGCACGCGACCAGCCGTCATGTGGACCGCGAAGGCTGACAAGAAAATTAATAAAATAGGTTTTTCAGTTTTTCGTAAGGTTCATGAATAAACACGGAGGAAGCACAAAGGTTTACATCTCTAAATTCAAAATTATTTTTTCACTGGACTAATAAACAGTCGAGTTACTGACCAGTTCCATGGCGTGGCAGCTAAGCCCCACCAATAATCTTGCGTTGTGATTTTGCAGCTTTCCGTATACCTCGACCCAGTAGACCTCCACAGCCTCCACCATTTTTGATATTTGATTATTTTCCATCGTTATGCAAACTACAAACAGCCTGATATCTCAAAGCTTGTTGCAGACAGTCAGCCGTCACATTGTGTACTCTCGTCAACTTAAAATTGTCAAGATTAACTATGAACATCAGCCAATCTAGTTCACAACTTTGTTCTTAATCTCCAGTACATGTGTCTTATTGCTTGCGTTGTCTTGATGTTGATGAGGTATAAAATTTAGAATATATTTTACGCAGTCTCTTTTTTGTCGGCCCTCGGAGGTTCTCCGATTTCTGTTTGTAACCCTCTGCTAAAAAAAGATTGTGTACCACTGGTCTAGGTGATCTTGCTCTTCTTAATAAGTGAATTTGCTTCTTTAAATACAATGTTTCAAAGTTTAAATTTGTTACTTATTTGATGTAATAGAAAAATGTTATTAAACGGGGTGGATGGGGGAGTGGGGCGCCAATTTTGTAGTTTCTCCCCAAAATCAAAGTTGGTGATGCCAGCTGCGTTGAGTTTTTTTGTTGGGGGGGATGACCCCTATAGAAACTCCTTTTTGTGGGATTGTGAGATACGTTGCATTTAACATAGTTTATGAAACATCCTTGCTCAAGTTAGCTTAATGAAAAATATTGAGAAAAATAATTTTGAAGTGAGATTTTAAAAATAAAATTATTTAGTGCATTTTAGCTTCAAGGACACCTGGCGAGGTAACAATGATTTATCGTGGATGTTTCGCCAACTTTACCAGTGACGACATAAATTTGTTCACCATCTTTCAATGTGGGAAATACTGCTCCAAGCGATCTTTTACTTACATTGCTATAAAGGTATCTAAATACAATTTAAATTACAATAATGCCGAGTATTAACGAACAAATTATTAAACATTTCATAATTTTATTGTTAATTTATACATTATTATTGCAATTACAACCTGCTTTTTATTTTATTTTTTTCTACGATTATCAACCTTAATGATATTGTAATTTTCGCAGTAGTTAAGTGAAATTGAATTAACTAAATCAAATTTAACAGTAACAATAGAACAGGTTATGCGAACTGAAATTGTTTGAAGCTGAGCGGGAACGGTCGAATGTTGCGGCTTGCTACTAATTTCGTTTATTCTACTGTTTTTCTTAGAAAAATCTCGATAAAATCAATATCATTTGACTCGTCGTAAAAAATCTTGCCACAACGACTTTTGAGTACTTGTCAAATAGAACACAACAGGTCCACCTTCTGAACACAACTTCACCGGTTCAACACGTCACCTGTGGCGTGCCCCAGGGCTCCGTTATGGGTCCACTTCTATTCATAATTTATATTAATGACTATTATTGTGTCGTTTTCGTTTTCGATTTCGATTTCGTTTAATTTGCGGATGATACTAATTTGTTAAGTTATGGCAGTGATCTGCAAACGCTGACTTCAAATATTAATATTAATCTAAGCATCCCATTTGATTGGTCCTGTGTTAATAAACTTTCTCTAAATTAAAAAAAACAAACAAATTACTTCCTGTTTCATTCTAAAGTCAAGCACATTCACTATGATGTATCGTTATGTTTAAATGATGTTGTTATTAATCGTGTACCAAAATGCAGTTTTTTGGGTGTATAAGGTGATGAAAATGTGACTTGGTCAGATCATATAAATTATATCTTATCCAACATTTCAGAAAATAACGGAGTTTTATTTAAGATTTGGTTTTATGTTGACAAAACTGTTTCACGGCACCCCGTCATAAGAGCCCGGCGATAAAATAGCCCCGTCAAATTAGCCCAGGACAAAAGCCCCGTCAAAACAGCCCTATTTTGTTACTATTTTGACGGGTCACCCTATTTCACTTATATTATACTATACACTCATCCAGTGTTGTAAAAATTGCCTCATTTCGGTAATTAGTTACAAGTAAAAGTAATAGCTCAAAAAGCTACTCAAGTATGAGTAAGAGTATTGTCTCAAAAAGTTACTCAAGTAAAAGTAAAAAGTTACAGCATCCAAAAGTTACTTTTAAGTAAAAATTACAAGTAACTTTGATGCCGCCATTATTATGATCATACATCAGGCACCCCGTCATAACAGCCCGGCGACAAAATAGCCCCGTCAAAACAGCTCCGTCAAAATAGCGGTAGAATTGGTTCTTTGTGGATTTGTTACATGTCCACATGACGTGATGATAAGGTGAGGATAATTTATATTAAATACCAACTTGAAAAGTCCATGTAAAGTGGGGAAGTATTCGGAATCCTAATAATATTTTAGACGATAAATCTTCAAACCACTAATTTCGAATTAAATTTGGAACCAGTTATCGGTTAATGCATTCAATTTATAAAATTTTTTTAAATACATTAATGAGGCTGTATTGACGGGGCTGTTTTGTCGGTGCTATTTTGTTGCCGGGCTGTTATGACGGATCACCCATACATCATTCCGTATTATTTAAAAGGAATTGTTTCTATTAACGCTAAAACAATTATTGGTATTAAGTGCTAGTATTAACAGCACTTAAGTAATAACATTTGAACTAATGCATTCTTTTGGTGTTTTTATTATTTATTACAATCACAAACATTTGTTAATTTTTAACATAACTAAGACCTCGAATAGTTTGTCACTCACTATGGTCCGTCGGCTGTTCATACCAGCATAGCTGAATAAACGTTCAAAAGCTGCATTAGCTGGCAGAGGAGCGTTCAACCGGATAAATAATTTCTTCAGGGTATCGCTTCCAGTAATAATGTTCATGTCATCTGATCGGTCTTGAAGATACTGCATCAGAATATCAGTTGACCTTGTGCAATTGAAGAAAATTGTCTTCAACACTGTCAGCATCAGATGAATGAGATGCTTTCAGCTCGTCTACCATTGCTGCATTAGAAGATGCTATTTTGGCTACCAGTTTCTCGTGAAGCTTGACAACCGTTGGCAATAGATATCCCATATTCCTTAACTTCTGTTGGATGCACGCGTTCCACGAGCTTCTTCAAGTTAGATGAAGAACCTTCATATGCTGAACATGTAGTTTTTGTTTCTGTTGGCAGAGTAGGCATGCATACTTATATGATTTTTCTTTGATTGAAATCTGAACATTTTGTTCAAATACGGCCACGGACTATCTTCACCCTTGTTCCTCTTATCTTCGCTAACGACACTAAAAATGGCTTCAAATGAATCCATACTACGATATATTAAATTTTATATTATTATATGTATACAATATTATATAGTAAAAACGCTTCGGTATGACTAATCAACAATTTCCGATTTAACAAAAACGACCGGCGATAACAACAATAACAAATGAGTGATGATAGGAAAGAGAAAGGTTTTCGAACGAACCAAAGAATAACAATCTAAAATTTTAATAAAATTTTAAAATAAAATAAACTAATTTAAAATTTATTTATGTTACCTTGTAACGTCTTGTGCCAAAAAGGTAACGAATTAAAAGTATGGCCGAAAATAGTAATTTGTTACAAGTAAAAGTAAAACAATTTTTTTTTAACTGTTATAAGTAAAAATTACCAAAAAATGTAATTAATTACAGTAACGAATTACATGTAATTCGATACTGCACAACACTGCACTCATCTATCCATATCTATCATACTGCCGCATTGTTTGAGCTTCAAATTACACTACAAGACTAAAATCTTTTCACATATTCCAAAAACGCTCTCTTTGTATCTACTTTAAAATTCCTTCACTGTCATCTTCTACAAAAATTCTATTTTAAACATTTACCAAATAAATGACTTTTTGATTGTTTTCTTTGTGTATAAATATTCAACAAATCTATTGCCTCATTCATTTAATAACTTTTTTAAACGTTCATCTGATATTCACTCATACTGTTTGCGGTCCGTCGACAAATACAGACCTGACGTTTCTCGTACCATGCTCAAACATTTTCATTGAAGTGCTCTGGCCTTCGCATATTGTCTTCGATTCCCATCACCGTTACTTCCTCTAAGTCGATATCTATTTTCAAACTTATTTACAATCATATATTTTTACTAAATAAAATCATCTCATGCGGCTTTTCTGAAGTCCGACCTGTATGTAATTACTTAACAAATGTATTACTGATATGAGGAGATATGTAAGCAGTTTATATAAAATTTAAACAATTAAGTCCAAATCATCTCAGTTATGCAACGGACTATAATAAAATAAATAAATTTAAACAATTTAGTACAAGTTCAGCTGCCCTATTACAAGGGGTGTGTAAATTCAAGCCATGCTAGTGATGTACAAAGCCGTGATATGACCGTCGTCAAATGTCTTCAAAGGTGTGATGAAAGTTACTTCGCGACGTTAAAAGTAATCTTTTGAATGCAAAATCTTTTTAAAATTCTATTACTCATGCTTATTTACATTATATTCATAACGGAAATTTATATCAAAGCACTTTCAAATCTAAAACTAATGAACCGAATAGACTTTTAAAGACTCTCTCTGAACATAATTAGCATTATCACTTTATTCAAAAGAATGGCAATTCCTGTGCCTGCGTGAATGACAATTCCACGTTTAAGGTTGTAAGTTTTGAATTTTGCAACATTGCATGTCTTGGGGATCCAAATAGTAACTGCGGTGGAGCTAATCACTGGTCTGTGTATGGAAGTAAGTAGCAGAATGACACCATAACGTAATTATTTTTAAATCACTTTTTGTTTACGTGGAAAATTCAGCTTGTTTCAAAACTAATCCACCGATCCTGGAATGAATATGGAGTTTGTGAAGGTGGTTGTGAAGAGAATTACTACGGTGAACATTGCATCGAGAGAAGTAACCTGTTATATTACTTTATTTTAAGAAATTGTTTTGAGAGACAGAAACTCGATATTCTACATTAGACGCTTATGGCGCTCTACAAATTCACATTATTAACGAATGTAACGATAATGCGGTAATACTTAAAGAAAATTAATTTGCTATAAAATAAAACCGACTTAATATGGCTTTAGTACCAGACCTTGAAATTGATAGCTGTATTCGTTCGGATCTATGTCAATCTGAGAAGAACACCGAGTGCCTTTACAACTCAATAAGGCGATCACACGATTGCGTTTGCGTCAACGGTTATTGGGATGTAGAGAAAAGTAGTCTTTGTGTGGGTAATTCCGTTGTTTTTTAAACGTTATTTAAATTATTTTGAAAGCAAAACTTTATTTATGTTCAATTAACATTTATTCACCGAGTTTATTAATTTTTCAATGCCTAACATTACTATTGATTACTTATAATTAGTTTGTTTATTATCGTCACATAATCAAAATATAATTTTTTTAAATAATGCTTAATATTGGTGACATGATATTTATGCAGTGATGGGTAGTTACTAACTATAAGTAGTTAACTACTAGTTAATAACTATTTTAAAGTAGTTAGGAAGTAGTTAATAACTACTCTTAAAAATGTAGTTAAAAAATAGTAGTTAACTACTTTTAAAGTAGTTATTAACTACAGTTAAAAGTTAAAAAAAACTACAGTTAAAAAGTAGTTAACTATTTGTAGTTAATAACTACAAACTATAAAAAAAATTTAAAATAAAATGAATAAAAATAATTTTTTCCAATTTTACAATTTGGTACATCACTTTATAAGCATAGTTTCTTAGTTTTAAACTTTTGCTTAATACCGCCATTTCTCGCTTCTGAATTATTACTCTTGGTAGGCGTATTCTGAAAACGTTTTATATAAATGGCTCAGAACAGTGAATATGATGATTTATTTGACTATATGGAAAGTGTACCAAACTCTTGTGATAATGAGGTAGCTGAACAGCTTAATGATTATTTATCAAACTCCGCAAGAGTTGGTTTTTGATTAATTTAGACAATAAAATTTTGTTGAAAATGTTACACTAGTGTAAATAAATATGCTAATAATTATGTCTTGTTCAGTTGTCCAGAAAATTAATTTTATCAAATGTCAACGGAAAAGTAGTTAAAAAAGTAGTTAAAAAGTAGTTAACTACTATGCAAGTAGTTAAGGAGTAGTTAGTAACTACTTATTTAAAAAATAGTTAAAAATAGTTACTAACTACTTTTTAAGTAGTTAAAGCCCATCACTGTATTTATGTATCACAAAATAATTATTTCCAGATATTGACGAATGCATATTTGATTCATGTTTTGAAAATTCTTCAACATGCGAAAACAGTGTTTTTTCTTATAATTGCAAATGTAAAACAGGTTTCCAATTAAATGGATTGATTTGCCAAGGTAAAAATAGAATAAGCTCTCGAGAACGACCTCATATTGTTTTCGTTTACGTTTTCGGCGCAAAAAAATCGACATTTGGTCATTTACGGTATAGTCTGTCTTAACGCTCCCTAGATATAAAAGCGCCTTTAGCCGAGCAGGAAGCTCATAAGAAACTAAGTATGTAGATCAGAGGTTCCAAAACTTTTCTATATCTCGCTCTACCCAAGTAATATAAGTAATATCTCACAAAAACAAGAAATTATAATGAATTTGAGCAACATATATATTTAAGCTAATTTTTGAATAACATAAAAAAAACATAAAGAAAAAACAAAAAAAAGACTGTTAGAACAAAGTCAAATACAAATTGTACACAAACATTAAGTTTTTTATTCAGCGTAAGTCAGTCATTTCAGCATTTTCCAAGGAGCAAACCCTCGCACAACTTCTTCTCAAATATTGGATATATCTAATCAATATTTTGTATTTCCCTATTGTATAGACCACTGTTTGTTGTATCAAAATATAAAACTTTTTGCGATACTTTGGTGGGAAGTGCTTACTGAGTTCATTTGATCTGACCCTAATGAATTAGAAGGGATAGCCTTCGTTGCATAACCGGATTTAGGATGAATTGTTAAATAATCTCAACAAACCTTTTACTACAAAATAATATTTAAAATTATATAGAAGCAAAATATGATTGAAATAACGTATTCATGTTCTTGATCAAACCGGAAAACTATAAAAAAATGATTTTTAAATATTATTACAATTTACAATTTATTTACATTATTTTTTGAGTGCACAAAATGATCCCATAGGGATGTGTAGGCACTGCAACAAGCAAATCCGACAATTTAGTTCTTCCAATTGAGTGAGCGGGATAAAAATAAACGAGGAAAAGAAAATGTTGCAGACAAAAAATTAATTCAAATATACATAAGACCGTCGGAAAAGATAAGTTTTAAGTAGTGGTTTAAAAAGTGCTATTGTCAGAGCAGAACGGATTTCGGTGAGAAGAAAATTCTATTTCCTGGGCCCGCAGAAATAGAACGACCTGTCTGCCTGCCTGACTATCCGGGACCTAGGCCCAACAAGAGTTGCTGGAGTACCAGAGGGAAGCCCTGCCGGGGCCAGATGATGAGCCTGTCAGAAGTTCTGTGAGGTGCTGAGCAGCGTTGCCTGTAGCGGCCTTGCAGACTAGAAGGAGGATTTTTGGAGGTGATTTTGTCCTTATTTTTCAGTCAATGGTAGCTTCTCAGGAGAGGAGTGATGTGATCGGAAGATCTTCCACCACAAATGAGCCTCGCCGCCGCTTGAAGAGTCTGGCAATTGGTGACCCGTCATAACAGCCCGGCGACAGAATAGCCCCGACAAAACAGCCCCGTCAAAATAGCCCGGCGTCAAAATAGCTCAAGACAAAACAGCCCCGACAAAACCGCCCCGACAAATCAGCCCCGTCGAAACAGCCCGGAGTCAAAATATCCCGAGACAAAATAGCCCCGTCAAAATGGCCCCGTCAAAATAGCCCCGACAAAATAGCCCGACGGCAAAATAGCCCAGGACAAAACAACCCGGCGACAAAATAGCCCGGCTACAAAATAGCCCCGTCAAAATAGCCCCATGATAACTCCATGTCAAAGTATTTTTAAAAAATGTTGTAAAACTGAATCAAAATTTAATTCGAAATTAGTGACTTGAATGCTTTGACCGTTTTGAGTATTGTTTGTTGTTATTATTGTTCTCCAGAAGTTTAATTTGCATAGTTTTGCTTATTCAAATTTGTATCTGGCTTACAAATTTGTGTTGACATTATCCTCATCACAAGTTGCTTGTGAGAGGTCGTTTTCAAAATTGAAATACGTTTTGAACAGATTAAGAAATTTTCTAAACCAGTCAATTCTACGATCATTCATGCTGATGTCTTGTGAGAAAGACCAAGAATCAATAACAATGAAATCATTGATGTTTTAGCATCGACTAGTGAAACGATGAAAAAGCTGTTATATTAGTTAATAGTGAATAGAAATTTTAGACTCTAGTGTTTCTTATGTTTAAGTTGATCAAAGTAGGAGTTAAATAAAATTTCCCGGGCCGGTTTTTTAAGCCAGTCCGACCCTGATGTTTTCACGGGGCTGTTTTGTCGGGGCTATTTTGTCGCCGGGTTGTTTTGTCCTGGGCTATTTTGTCGCCGGGCTATTTTGTCGGGGCTATTTTTGACGGGGCTATTTCGACGGGATTTTTCCGTCCTGGGCTATTTTGACGACGGGCTGTTTCGACGGGGCTGTTTTGTCGGGGCGGTTTTGTCGGGGCTGTTTTGTCTTGAGCTATTTTGACGCCGGGCTATTTTGACGGGGCTGTTTTGTCGGGGCTATTCTGTCGCCGGGCTGTTATGACGGGGTGCCCTGGCAATTAACATTGGCAAGAATCGAATTGCAGTAATCAAGCTTTGTGAGGATGAGCTGGTCTGTGAGGGAAATATAAATTTGATGTGATGCGAATGGTTTAGCCTCCTTAAGAGGCAAAGCCTGGCTTAACTGCTTGCAGCAACCCAATTTACGTAAAGATTCATAGTGTGTCAAGAAGGACTGATGGTAACACCTGCCAGTTCTAATCAAGGAGCTAATGCGGATGCATCTAGCAGAAGCCCTGTGGAAAGCCAAATTGAATGTTCTGTATAACATTGCGGATGAAGACATTTTGTTTGACCTCTTCCTGAGTTGTATATCCTAAACCAAACTGCAAATGTTTTCTACAGTCTGGTGATGAGGATGTCGTGATCTACAGTGTCAAACGCTGAGGACAGGTCGAGAAGGAGAAGGAGGGTTACCTAAACCAGTGTCCAGTGCTATTCTGATGTCAGACAAGACTCTAAGTCAGCAGTTTCCGTGGAGTGATGCGGGCTATATTCTGAATGCGTCTTGGGGAGTAACGCATTGTTGCTGAGATGAGTAAAAATGAGAAGAAGAATGAGGCGTTCCAGAAGTTTTTGAGAGTATGCTGAGATTGGAAATTAGTCTGTAAAATGAAGGTAGTTGTGGGTCAAGAGTATAATTTGTAAGTATGGGTCGAACTTGGAATAACAATTAATTTATAAAGCGCCATGAGCATAGCGTCAGAAGCCCCTTGTGTCTTCGATGTCTCATGAAGTCCTGAAGAGGTGAGTCTTCAAGTGATGCTTGAAGAGCTCCAGGAATGGTTGACGGAGGGAGAGAGTCTGTTCCAGAAAGATGGAGACACGCATGAGAAGCCTCTGTTTGGGAGGGATGATCTACGTACCGATTGGTGAAGTTAAGTGGTGGAAGATGAACGAAGACCAGGTGTTTGGTCTAATCAATGGCGATCTATTAGGTGATGGAGATAAGGTGAAGTAGATGTCGCTAGAGTGTGATATGCCATGAGGGCGATTTTGAAGGTGATACGACTATGGGTACCGATTGCTTCGGGTAGTACATGCTATTGAGGATAGGGTTGAAAAGAGCAAGCTTGGCAAGCTTATTTTGGACACGTTGCAAAGAATGAATTAAAGAAGCAGATGTGCCGTAAAAAAGATAATTATAATAGTCTCAACGAAAACGAACGAGGCAGCGTGGAAGGGTAGAAGATGTTTCAACGGAAAATAGCGTAGGGATGTGCCGTATCACCCATATGAGGTGATTGCAAGATTTGACAATAGAAACGGAATGTTCTTTAAAGGTGAGGTGTAAATCAAAAATAACACCGAGAAGCTTAAGAGTAGTATAGGAAGAAAGGAGGGTACCAGCAACGATCATAGAAAGAGGAGGAAACATAGTTTCAATCATTGATGGCATTTGTGCACTTTCTCAGATTTTCGAGTTGATCTGGGATACTATGGCTGGAGAGGATAAAGAAAAGACTTGTGTCATCTGACTATTGATGGAAGGATATATTGAAGTTATGAATAACGTTAGACAAAGGTGAAGTATAGGTTGTGAAAAGCAAAGGTCCCAAGACAGAGCCTTGAGGAAAAAGTTCAAATGGGGAGAAGAGTGATCGCCGAGTTTGATATATTGGGTTCTGTTGGAAAGGTAAGGTTGTAGTCAGGAAAGCGCAAGGCAATTCCAAAGTCAAGCTGAAGTCTCTCCAACAGTATCTGGTGGTTGATGGTATCATAGGCAGCCGAGAGGTCGAGGTCGACCATCACGGCGCAATTTCCCCTCCTAGATGTCAGTGAGATTGTTGAAGATGTGTGAAAGAGCTGTTTCTGTAGAAAAACCAGGTCTGTAGGCCAATTGGAATGAAGAGAAATTAGAGGTTGCTGTGATATGAGGGCGAATTTTGGACAGAATAAGTCTTTCAAGCAGTTTCGACATAGTAGATAAGTCTTTAATTGGCAGGTGAGCTTGGATCGAGGCTGGGCGAGTGCCAGTGCTGAAAGAAAGGTTTGCTAGTTTAGAGAGAATTGGGGATAGAGTTAGAACGTGTTTCTTGAGGAGTGTGGAGAGTATCGAGATTTGTTTTAGCCCAATGAGCGAATATCCTTGAGAACCTCTTTCGAAGAATTACATGATTGCAATTGGAAAGATGAGATGGTTGATGAGGCGAGGGTGTTGGCGAGTGATTCTGTTGATCTTCGAGATAAAAAAAGAGTTAAAAGAATTAACCAAGTTTCGAGCACTCATCGTCGGTATAACAGACTTGAGTTCTTCCTTGAAATAGGATCGAGCAACGGCCCTGATATTACTCTCTAGCCACCTTTCTCCGTCGTAGCGCAGAAACGTGGTATTTTGCGCACATCAACATCATCAACAACATCAACATCACCACCATCATCTTCAACACCACCACCACCATCATCATCAACATCAACATCGTCATCATCATCATCATCATCGTCATCGTCATCGTCGTCGTCGTCATCATCATCATCATCGTCATCATCATCGTCATCGTCATCGTCATCGTCATCGTCATCGTCATCGTCATCATCATCATCATCATCATCATCATCATCATCATCATCATCCATCATCATCATCATCATCATCATCATCATCATCATCATCATCATCATCATCATCATCATCATCATCATCATCGTCATCAACATCATCATCATCACCACTATCACCATCATCATCATCATCGTCATCATCATTCAGCATCAAACCAAGGTTGCTTGTATTTGCAAAGGCGAGTAGCCGTCACCGTTAGGAATGTGTTTAATGCGGCAGTGAGGGTTGATTCGAAGAAATCAGTCATTTGGTCAACATTCATGGAAGACCAGCCGACTCAGAGAGGACAGAGGAAACTGTTCCAAGCCAATAAAACAACATTTCTACTAATTTTAGTTAGTTTATTAATTCATTAGGAACTAAGTTATTTATCAAGTGTTATTTTTGTCACATCGCATTATTAATACTAATTTACTGCGCAGCAGTTATTTTTCTCTTAAATATTTGAACAATGACGCCATATTTTGTAAACAATGTTAGTGGTCGAGTGACTAGTGATGATTCTAATTATCGTCTTGTTGTCTTTAATGAAAGGTGTTTAATGAAATAAATGAATAATTTGAAGCAGTAAACTCATATTTTGCTCGTTAAATTTTCTTCTTTTTTTTTACTCTCTAGAAACTGTTGAGACTTCGAAGGCACGCAATTTTGCTCAGAGAGCTGCAGCACTAATTTGTAACTCAACATCTGCTTCAAAACATATTTATGATAACGACTTGTATCAAGTGGTTGAAACTATCGGAACTACCTGCAAAGATACACATATTCGTTTGATTTTCTTTTTGGGTTATTACGTGCATTACGCGGTCATATTTGGAGGAGAATCCGTCCAAGAAAGTATTTTTTGATAATGTTTTCAGATTGAAATAACTTTCAAACATTTTTACTTGAGTGGTTTTATTGAATTAAACTTTTGAGCATGAGGAAGTAATATTTCTTTACGATCAAATATATATCGTATATGAACGATAATCTTTCCTAGTAAAACAAGGTCTCTTTATGGCTCTTAGATTTGTTTGGCTGGAATAACTACAAAAATTAGCTATTTATTTACTTTTGATAAAGATCTCCCTTTCCACATAATTTTTTTCGGAATTTAATTTCCGTATTTTTTTCGGGTGAAGACAGTAAAGCCGTTTTCAAAGATGGTTTGAGAATAACAAAGCATACATCTTTTTTCTAACAATTAAGAGCATGGTTTGTTTACAAATTTTAAAATCTAATTAATCTACAAAAGTCAGTGGCTCGGCATTTTCTGAGAAACTCTTTGCTTTTAAAGTTTTCTCGTTATGTTTCGAAACATTTATAATGTTCCGATTTCTAGTCCTTTCATTTAGGCATTAACGACATTTTAATATTTGTGTGATTGCAATGATATGAAAAATTATTTAATTATAAATTGTGAACATTTATTTAAAATTATAAATAGAATTACATTAAACGTTAATTCTGCTTCATAGATAAGATACATTTGGGTGGCAACTTCCGCATCTACAAAAACCAAGAAGATTGTGGTGAATACTTCAAAAGGAATGGGGCAGTTTTTCGGGGCATGAGGGTGAATTGTGAGTCAGCATACAATATGTGCAACAGCATCGACATTAAAATGAAATCTCTTCCTTTTTATCTGGCTGAAATAGAAATTTACACTTTCGGTAACTGGGAAATCTTTAGTAATAATTCATCGTCAATCGCATAATATCATGATTTAAATCAGCCTCAGGAAAACCAACCGATATTACAATTATCTACAAAGGTTGCTTCAGCGGTTTTGCAGCAAGTGGAATGCTAAATAGAAACATTAAAACTTGTGCAAGTTATTGCGAGGAAAGGGGTTTTGTTTATTTTGCTTTCAAAGTTAGAAATTCATTTACTAGGCTTGCGTAAGAGTTAGAGATTAATTATTTTTTTAATTATTATAATCAGTTAATAATTATTTAGTCTTTACATAATAATTATTATTGCCATAACTGGTCAATTGCAATGATAAAGACATACAAAAAAACTTGCTGCTGAGGCATACAAAGTATAAAATTAAATTTCCTATTTTAGAAGCCAAAATGCGGCTAATTAAGCAGATTTTTAAATAACATCGATATCATCTAAGTATGTATGACATCTTATTTTTAAAAACAATTTTTGTAAAAATAGAGTTTTTAAGAGTCCTTAGCTGCTGTGGCCAGGTCTCAGATATGAGTTTTAGGTAATATTTTTGGAAATAAGAATCTAGTACTTTTAAGAATGCCAAAGAATTTGTCTCTTTCGACAAAATTTTTCCCTAGATCATAACGGAGCCTCCTTCTTGTCGTCTGCCAAAACAGGTCTTCTTTTCCCTTCTTAAGTGGTGCCAATAATATTGGCAACCATCTGGTCCATCCAGATTAAATTTCATTTCATCAGAAAAAAATTATTTGATCCCATCCCGATTCGAAGTCAACCATATCACTGGCCCATTTTATGTGCACCTTCTGAGATGCAGAGCCTTCAACCGTCTGTCATACCTGAATTTTTCACTGTTATTTAAATAATTGCAGACTGTCTTCTTACAGACATTCAATTTCAAGCTTGTTATAAGCTAGTTTACAAGGAGATTTGTTAAAAGCTTCTCAAATGAGTTTTCTTCGCATCTTTTGTTGGAGGTTTTGAGATCTCCCACTGACATATTTTGTTCCATAACCTTATAAAATTTAGGAACAACAAATTTACTTCTATTTAGTTGCTTGGCAATCTTTCTATGCAAAAATAATGTTTTGAAGGCCAGAAGTTTTCCCTTCTCTTCAGCTGTTAGTACACTCCTTCCACCTATAATAAAAATATTATTTACTAAACTATCGACTAAAAATATTTTTTTTATAGTTTTGTAGTTTATAAATTATAATGTGGTTCTGTGGAAAAGCTTGTAAAAGTTTGCTAATAGATGTATCACTAAATTTTGAAAAACGCGTGCAACCTTTTTTCACGGTCTAAATAGGACATTTTGACGAATTTACCATCATCACTTGTTCAATGAATAGGAAATTTGGCTTAAATGTATATAACAATTTACTTATAATTTCCAAATTTGGCTTTGATCAGTTCAATATTTATGTTATGCTACAATTAAGAGGCGCTTGTAACCTCGTTAGACGCACTGTAGTATGTGGAGGCACTTCTGGTAGGTGGTTTATTATCGTCCATTTCATGACTAGATAATTAGGATAGAGGCACTTCGTAATCGATCTACCATTTGTATAGCACCCCGACCCGAGGTCGCTCCCTGGCAGTGCAGGTTGGGTGGCTAACATGACTCATAACGAGTGTTGTTATTATCACCGCACACAGGAACGCTACCCATTCGGCCAACCTGTGCGCATTGAACATTCGTTCGTTTGGAGGTCTTACAGAATTGTTATTATGCAACTACAACTTGCGCCTGAGTTTTGCGTCAAGTTTTCTCTGTAACAGGACGCAAACAGACAGGAAGATCTCATGAATATTTAATCGATGGGCATGTCCTATAGAGTGTCGATAAGATCAGAGGTCTAGGCATTATAATGGACCCATACCTGAAGTTTGACTCACACATTGAAGACAACCCTAAAAGAGCTGCTACAATCTCCTGGATGATCCAAACGTCCGTTTCTTCCAAAGATCAGGATATTATAAAGCTTGCCTTCGGTACCTATGTTAGACCAATACATGAATATGGCTCAAAATTCTGGAATCCTCGTCACAAATATTTAATCGACAAAATAGAAAATGTTCAAAGGCGATACACTAAGTCAATTCCATCCGTGGCATCGTAACCATGCATGGGGAGACTAAGGTTGCTCAAACTTCCTTGGAAAGGCGGCGACTGCTGGCTGATTTAACACTTTGCTTTAAAATATTACATGGCTTTACTAAATCCTCCTTAATACACTCCCTTCTTGCTCAAAACTATACAGGAACTAGAGGACAATGTCTCAAACTTAAACAAAATAATTGTTCCAGACAGTGTTAAATTCGCCTTTTGCAATAGAATTGTAAAACCACGGAATGCATTTCCAGGTGATATCGTTGAATCAACCATGAGTCTCTGAGTTTATCGCAATAATACGTGACCTTGACTTTAGTCGTTACTTAAATTACATTTAATTTATATGCTGCCTTTGTGTACATGCCAATCGATGCTTCTGTTTTTTCAATTATGTTAGTGGTCCAACTGGGCCCTTCAATTGTGTCAAATAAATAAAAATAAATAAAATAAATTATGATTATGATTATAATCAGAGTAATAGATAAATTAGTGGTCAAAGATAGTCCATAAAAATAACTCAATCAAGGTTAATCGAAGTTTTTAGTACACTGATTTACAGCCTTTATGAGATATATATACTTACAAAACTATGAAGTTAAAAATTTTGGCCAGTATTTTAATTGCCAACTTCTAATAAAATGTTGGTATATATCTAGGAAATATTTTAGGGGAAGAAATGTTATTGCAGAAGCAATCTTGACGGAGTAACCGCTCGTGCTGTTGAACTTTGTAATATTCAGTGCAGTATTTTCCGGGATTATAAATGCGGAGGCAACGATGATATGCATTCTGTATACATGAGTTAGTGATGAGCTTGTCGACAGTCTCACTATCTTAAAAACAGTCTTGTCAAATGTTCATCGTGTACTTATGTGTACTTATCAAATGATAAAAATTATGATACTAATAACATTAATAATTTTGATATTTCTTAAAAAGATATGGTGCAATTACCTTATTGCAAGGGCTGTAGCGATGGAACTCATGCTATTGCTGAAGAGAGTAATGATATGACTGTTGCTAAATGCCTGAAATTGTGTGATGATAGTTATTTTTCTCTAACGAAGGTTTCATATATAAATTGTATTATCGGTTTATAAATATCAAATGCATTGATAAATGCGCTTTGAATATAATAGCTTTGTTATTATTATCACTTCATGATCATGAAGTGTAGTGGTATAATGGTTTGTAATTTGCACTTCTGCGCAACTAACTTATGTATAGCTCAATGGAACAAAAACTAGGTAGGTTACAAGTTTACAAAGATGGAAAGCAGACAAACATGATAATGTTCGATGAGTTGCATGAATTATTGTTGCTGTCGCATTGTCTTCAATCAACAATCGAAACTCAATAACCATTGATTTAATTAATTTATAGAATGGCAAACATTGTGCCTGTGCCAACGACACTTCGACATTTTCATTTGTAAACATTGAGTTGTGCAACACTCCATGTTCTGGAGATCCACACAATTATTGCGGAGGATCAAATTACTGGTCTGTTTACGGAAGTAATAAAATCTAGTTCATTATGCAATTAGTTATTGTGACACGATTTAAACTCTGCGAATCATTTTTATTAAATCAAAGTTGTTTATATTACTTAGCATGCTTATCCAAGAAGCTTAAAGAAGCCTTTCCCTGTTCAAAGTTATTTCATTGTGCTCGATCCTGGGATGAATATGGAGTTTGTGAAGGTGGTTGTGAAGATGGCTACGTTGGTGAACATTGCATTGAAAAAGGTAATAGTTAGTTCGGAGGCCTTACAAAATTGTTATTACTATAATTATGATTAAGATTGTAAATAGTGTAATAAAAATAATAACAGTCGAATTTTGTCTATAAAAATATTATTATAAAATTATATGATTAACATAATCAAAATTTTTTTCACTGATTTACAGTGTTTTTAAAAGTTATAAGCTTACAAGCTTATACAACTACAAAGTTAAAACTCTTTTTAGAATTTTAATTGCTAACTTCTAATAAATTACACAAATTAGTATCTGGCATATAATTACTTGTTGATTGTCTCTTATACATTTATCGATCCGTTATTCAACCTTTTCTTAAGTTGAAGAATTATTTGGACGAACTATTTTAGGACAAAATTCAGATTTGCAAGAAATAAGCGAGTGCGGTTTGGACGATCCATGCGTAAACCTATCGAACTCTGTTTGTGTCCTAAACTTGGATGATCCTGTCTGTTCTTGCTTAAAAGGCTATTGGAATATCCGGGATTCTAAAAAATGCGAAGGCATTCCATTTAACGAACTGAATAATCTCTTTGTTTAACTTTTATTTGATTTTATATCTGTTTGTTTCATTGTAGACATCAATGAATGCAAATATGATGTTTGCGATGACAGAACAACTTTCTGCAAGAATAAATTAGGATCTTATACCTGCGTCTGTAAGCCTGGTCACCTAAAGTTAACTGCTTATGTTTGCCAAGGCAT
The DNA here is from genome assembly GCA_021613335.1 of Whitmania pigra. Taxonomy (NCBI): domain Eukaryota; kingdom Metazoa; phylum Annelida; class Clitellata; order Hirudinida; family Haemopidae; genus Whitmania; species Whitmania pigra. The sequence continues at coordinate 395,835 of JAJTWR010000067.1, forward strand.
ATTATTTTGTACTTGGGTTTATGATTATCAATGTGGTTGAATTTAGAATCTAGAAATCATTGAAGACATTAGCTGTAACATTTTATGTTGAAAACACTTAATATAATAATGCAAGCTTACCTCATCATTAAGCCAGATTACATTTTAAGACTTTGAGTTAATTATCTAATCTATCAAGACTTATTAATTTTAGAAGAAATGCCTTCCAGTGGACGTTGTGCAAGTTATCTCAATTGTAGGAATAAACCCAATTCAGTGTGTTATTACAATAAAAAGACAAACTCGTATAGATGCGTATGTGATTACGGTTTCTGGGAGAATGACGATGACACGTGTCATGGTGAGTTTTAATATCTTGCAATACGACATGCACTAAGTTTGTTTATCTGAATATATTTAATTAAAATTGTATTAACTTTATGGGGTAGACATTGATGAATGCAAATACGAATTGTGTGACAATATTTCATCAACATGCGAAAATACGTCAGGCGACTACAGGTGTTTATGCAGAGGGAATTACCATAAAGTTACTGAGTACCAATGCGTGGGTAAGACTTTCGCATAACCTTTCCACTATAAATACTTGATATATCTTTTTATGTTATATCATTCTTAACAATGAAAATTAAAATAATTAACTGTTCGTCACGTACGCAATTATGCTCTAAATACTCGTAAAATCAGTAACTTTTTGATTTTTTTCTTTTCACTCCAATAAACCATTTGATAGGATTTCCAGAGAAAACATGTAATAAAAGACTCACTTTGAATTTGTATTTATTTGATGTTTCCATTTCTGACTCTGGTTGACCTGATTATGATTATATTTTTACTTTACAGAAAATGGGACGATACACGATGTTGACCATTTACAAAATTTCTTTCAGTACTTCATTGTTCTTTTATTATTAGCACAAATGTTGGTAGCATTCGTATGGTTGGTCAACGTTCCTCTGCATTTTGTAATTGCTTGATTTTTAAATTGTAAGTTATTTAAGAATTATATATTAAACAAGCAGAACACACCACGAACAAACAATTACTTTGGTGCAAGGTCTTATCCTTTCAAACGGTTCCAATTCTTTTACACAATTTTCTCGCATTTGAGTGCTTAGCTAGTAAGCAATTTGCTTTGGAAGCCCGAAATGCTAATAAACTTCCACAACAAATATGTTCGCATTAAGGCATAAGACCTGCATTTCCAACGCCGATTTGAGAAAGTTTCCAACAATTTAATTGACTTAAATTCTGTCTATGCACTCTATATATGTTCATATTATCTTAATCCAGTTTGTGTAGTGGTCCCTTGCGACCCTCTTTTTGAATGAAATAAATAAAATAAAAAATATCAGATGCTACGATGCATTTCGATTTTGATTAAATAATTAAAAAGTTTTTATACTGCCTCTGAATGTAACCTGAATTATATGTGTAGATAGTGAAATATTAAAACTTAAACAGAAAGGAGTCTTAAATCACAATTTATAATTATGATCTAGAATAACGCTTTTATTTAATTTTTGAATCAGGTATTGGAAATTTAGCCGCTGACTGCCATTGGGCATTTGATATTTGGGACATTTATTGAAAGAATAAATGTTAACAAAATGTGCTTTCAAATACAAAATGTAGTTTAAATTCACTTGTGTCTGATACAGCTTTGTTGTTATTGTTATTGTAAATATCATTTTAAAGGAATAAACTCCATTCTAGAGTATGAACAATTCAAGTTGTAAAGAATTTAGATTGAAAATACAAATACACAATAGCAATCGAGTGTTGAATGATTTAAATTAGTGAGAGTTGGTAAGATGACAGTTAATAAAAAGTCTTGTAACGAACATGCGGTGAAACAAAACTGGTGAAGCAAAACCATTCGGCAAGTTCTCATAATTTTCGAAAAGCACGAAAGAATAAAGGGTGATCGGAAAGTAAATCCCTATTTTATAATGCTCAGAATTTTGTTAATATATTGTCATATTTTTTCACATTTATTTGGCATATAGTCCATGCTGTATGGTATTTAGTTCTATATTCTTTTTTATAGATTGATTAATTTGTTGAAATTTGTTTGAAATGTAATGTACTTATTTTTTAGATCGTCTATTTTTTTTTTAAATTCCTTTGAAACGAATGATCTCGGTCATGGTTGAATTGTGACTCGACCAACGTTGATATTTGATAATGATATTTTGTGCTGGTGACGTCATCATTTCCAATATGATAATTATCCAATTCAATTTAAGTAAAAGAACTCCATGTTCTACACTTTCATATCCAAATCATTTTTTAAAAATTATAGTTCAGAAATAAATTATAAGCATTATAATATAGGTAGTTACTTTTCGATCACCCTGTAGAAATATGGCGAAGATGGATGGAAAGTGTGGAAGAAATGATAAATAAGGCGAATTTGTATTTTCAGTTTGATTATGGCAACATGTCACTAATGCGTGTTTATTTCACTTTCCATTCTTAATTACACTTGCTGGAGTTTTAGACGTGCCGAGGAACGAAAAATTAGAAAAAAAAATAAGAAAAAGTAATCTCAAGATGTTGTTGTTATGTTGTTATGGCACTGTTTTGACGATTTGTTTGTAAACAAATACGACTGAGAAAAGGGAATGGATTTCATCCTATGGTTCACGTTATTAGGAGGTGCTTAAAATATTCTATTTTCAATAATTCAACTGTCAAAACTTGTAAAGGTTTTGAGATATGACTAGTTAGTATTTCTTAGTAGAGTTTAATGTCAAACGTAACTTGAATTCACTGCAGAAACAGCATGCCTCAATATAGTTTTGAGGCAACCATTAGAATCTCCACATTACAAGGCATACTTCTCTAAGTATCTCGTCGATGGCAATCGATTTGTTGTGGCAGCAAAAATTTTTAGACGGTGCCCTGACGGGTATGTGTGGTATTTGTTCGAGGAGTTCTTTTACGTGCATGCTATGGTGCTGTACGGTGGCCATCCCGATTATTACGGTTTGGTTATCCAATTATATTGAACTATCTAATTTCCAATTGTTAAAATCGATTATTTAGCTATTAATTAGATGTTCTTGATGTAATATTCATGTTGTTGATGTATGGTACAACAATCAATACAATTATTGATCTTTTAGAACCATTTAAATATTTCATGACATTTCTCATAAAAATCTTGAAATATAAAAATGTTATTGCTCTTGCTAATTGCTATCCTTGCTTTACGATTTCAAATATTACGAATATAGATGCATTTAACTCTGTTCGAGAAACTTAGAGCAGATTTAGAAATTGTTTTCTTTTTGTTTTTGTTTTTTTGTTAAAACATTAGCTATTATTAGCGTCTTGTCATCACTAGTATTGAAATTATAAATATTAATTAAAAATATTATTGTTGTTATTATAAATCATAAATATTATTATTGTTATTAGTGCTCGTTTTTTACATTTACGTCCAAACAAATGCAGGTGACTTAATGTTTGGATGCTCTTTTTCCGTTAGTTTTTTCAAAAATGACTCAGAGGTCTCTTGTGGAAGTTACTTGACGAAACAGATCGTTGCATTTATGGGAATGAGAGTAAATTGCGAAACGACTACAGTACCAGTTAACAAAATGAGACTCGACTTAATTGGGTTACCTGTATATCTGGTGGAATTAGAGATACTCACTTTGGGTGTGTGAAAGTAGAAAGTGGTTTAATTTTAATCGTAACTGAAATTTTTATTTACTTTAAATATTGTTACTATCAGACGATTTTGAAAATGTAGGCTAGGGTGCCACTCAAAATTAATTTTTTTTTTTTTAAATGTGTTCGTAATATAAGAAAAGAAAATCTTGCAAATTTTTGATTTATTTTATTAATATTTACTGGTCGCTGACAAAGTTTTAAATGATTAGGTTGACCAACAATTTCTTCAAAAATCAACGGTTTAACGCAATAGTTTTAAAATTAAATGTCTTGATTTAAATCTTGTATTATCTATTTATGTCCATTATGTGTCTGGTAGTTCTGAAAATATAGTGTTTAACATCCTTGTCGACAGTTGCCGTAGCGCGGACATGTTAGGATTTGCAAAGTCAGGGCAATATATCTGTATCACCTGCAACAGGAACGGTTTCTGTTTCTCTTGAGTTGTTAGAACCCCAGTGGACTCTTAAATTAAAACCATTCTTTTTTCGATTGCAGTGCCATAACCACGGCTGACTCCATCTGAGTCAGAGAATGCTAAACAGACAAAGATTTTACTTAAATACCACGTATGTCCAGAGAATTACTTAATTGCACACTAGCTATAGCTTCTTTTTTTGTTTTTAGTTTTCTAACTCAAGAGAATATGAGCAGAGCATTCTGTGGAGCAGATGAAACACATGAAAATGTAAACCAGGCCTTTAGTTAGACCTTCCTTACAAAAATGATGAAGTGGCCAAGAGATGTCAGCTCACATACAGTTAATTAGAGTTAGGAGCGAAACATATAACTCTTAAGGCTGTAAATCAGTTTTTGTAATCCAACATGACCGGATGACCTGGGAGCCTGGATATAAATGCCTCCACTGAGCTCATCTCCGAAAAATGACAATGATGACTGGAGAAGCTCACGATAATTGTCTCTGGGCTGAAACTTTGTTGCTTAATGCCGAATGAAGCGAATAATGTCACCAATAACTGGCGTGAGGGCAGATGGAATGAAATCTGCACCCCGTCATAACAGCCCGGCGACAAAATAGCCCCGACAAAACAACCCCGTCAAAACAGCTCGGCGTCAAAATAGCCCAGGACGAACAAATCCCGTCAAAACAGCCCCGACAGCGTTTTAAACACATTTGTAACAATTAGTTCCATTATGCCAGCGGTTCTCAACCTGTGGGTCGCGACCCCGACGGGTGTCACTTGACGTTTTTGACAGGGGTCGCCTAAGACTAATATTTTCCAAATTTTTTAAATAATTTTTTTAAATCCTATTTTTTTTATAAAACCTAAGCCTTGAAATTCTTAACTTTATATTTAATGTTGATTAAAATACTTATTTTTGAACAATCTATTTTATGTAGCGTTCAATAATCATACCAGTCTTTTGTTGGATTTCTCTATTACGTCGCTTAAACTTTAGAGTCAACTGTTTGAAATCATATCCTATTTTGTAAGACATTGCGTTGCTTAACCTTTATGTAATTCTTCCTTTTCCATCGACATACTCTTTTAAATTTTTTGGTCATCAATTCAAAATACGGGAGTATATACTTCACGCTGAAGATGATTTGCTTTCGCTTTTCTTAATCAAAGTTACAACCTTTAGAAACCAAAATATAACGGAAACAATATAGTTAACTGAGTGAAAGATAGCCCAATCAATTTTATTGTTGGGGGTCGCCAAAGGATGGCAAATGTTGCCGAGGAGTCGCAGACTTTGGAAGATTTTTAACCATTGCCAGGATTTGCTGTAGTTGTTTCCAAGTTCGAATCAACTACAAAGAAAAAGTTGTTTTGACAGAAGGTTTGAGAACCTCTGCATTATGTGATGCCTAAACACCAAGCTTTTTTTTTCAGAAGTAGGCCTGCACCCACTTGGTTTCTTGGATTGCTGGCTCTAGTTTCAAAACACATGAACTTAATCTGGTTGAAATTTCCGTTCTAGAAAGAGTTTAAACATCACAGTTAATTCTAACAGTTCTATTTTGCAATTTTGGTACCCCAACAAATTCATTGTTCCATCTCCAGAATTGCAAGACGAACTCGTTTCTTTAGCATTAAAACAAACAACATTTTGTCATCCCAGTTCATAGTTAATGGCGAACTTGGATGAAAAGTTGAAATTAATTTGAATTACTTTGATGGCGTAAGCATCAGAGTATATACAGAAATGTAACAGAGAGATAAAAATGCTTAATTAGCAATTCATTTTAGTTTGTTGATGCAAATTTTATCAAAAAAAAAAAAAAACAAACAATTTTATGAAAACTTCAAATATTGAAAACTTTGACCTCATTGAGTGACCAATAAATATTAATATATTTAAATGAAAATTAGCACAGGAACAACTTCAGAGGATGAGCAATTTAAAATGTTAAAAAATATTCAGCTTATATATTTGAGTGGCACCCTAACGTAGGCCTTATTATTTAAATATAATTGATGCATGTTTAATTTTTGTTAACAATACTTTCGAATTATACTTTGGTACGATATCTTATTTATAAATTTGAGAAAGTGAAGTAATACATGATGATCAGAAAGTAAATCCCTATTTTTAAATATTTTAAATTTTTTCTGAACTATAATTCTTATAAAAAAAAAGAATAACATTAACATCATAAACGTTATAACCACCATCATCATCATCACCAACACCATCACCACTCCGACGAACAGCATCACCATTAACACATTTAATTTTAAAAACAAATCAACAAAGTAATAAATATAGAAAGATAACAAGATTAATTCCCATATAACATGGAACGTATGCAAGAAATTTGAAAAAATATTACAATGTATGAAAAATAAGTATAAGCATTGTAAAATATGAAGTTACTTTCTGATTACCCTGTAGTTGCTTTGTGAAATTCTAGCTTCTGGACAACCTGGTGAGATAACAATGATTTATCGTGGATGTTTTGATACCTTTAGAAGTACCGAGGAAAAATTTATTCCAAACTTTCAAATGTGCGGAGAGCATTGCTTGACCAGATCTTATACTTACGCAGTTTTACAGGTCTCCAGTCGCAACTTGAATCACAACGAAAGCTTGTAATGGATAAATGTTTTGAATTACATTAATTTGTTTTAAGGGAGAAACGTGTCACTGTGGAAATGAACTCGACATGACCAATATGCAACCGGAATCACGATGCAATACTTCATGCAGTACTTCCGACAAGAAATGCGGAGGAAACGAAACATATTCAGTGTATTTAGGTTGGTTTTTATCACAAATATATTCAGTGTTTTTAGATTGTTTCTTATACATGTAAGCAATTTAAACAAAATTTAAACAATTTAGTACAAGTTCAGCTGCCCTATTACAAGGGGTGTGTTAATTCAAGCCATGCTAGTGATGTACAAAGCCGTGATATGACCGTCGTCAAATGTCTTCAAAGGTGTGATGAAAGTTACTTTGCGACGTTAAAAGTAATCTTCTGAATGCAAAATATTTTTAAAATTGTAATAATCTTTATTTACATTATATTCATAACGGAAATTTATGTTTAAAGACATTTCTCTGAACAAACGTAAAATTAAAATTATCACTTTATTCAAAAGAATGGTGATTCCTGTGCCTGCATCAGTGACAATTCCAAGTTTTCATTTGTAAATTTTAAGTTGTGCAACGTTTCATGTTCTGGAGATAGAGAGAGTTTTTGTGGTGGAACTAATCACTGGGCTGTTTATGGAAGTAAGATTTACAGATCATAGTTTATCACAATTTGATAATATAACATAAAATATTGATAAATCACTTCTTGTTTAAGCTTGCTTCAAAACTAACCCACCAACTTTACCCTGTTCAAAGTTATTTCATTGTGCTCGATCCTGGAATGAATATGGAGTTTGTGAAGGTGGTTGTGAAAGTGGTTACATTGGTGAACATTGTATTGAAAGAGGTAACTTTTCAAATGATTTTATTTCAAGAGATTGCTCGTTTGATTAGATAATCATGAAGACAACATCAACATCCTTGATAATGATAATGCTAATGCGGACTGATGATGAGATTGATGATAAAGCTTAAAAGGTCATGCATTTATTTTAGAAATAGAAGGTGTTGAAAAATATTCTTGCTTCAGTCCCGATGCATGTACAGATTTGGATCACGTCTTTTGTCTCTACAATTCAAAATTTAATTCACAAGATTGCTTTTGCAACAGTGGTTATTGGCAATTCGAGAGAGAATATTGTGAAGGTAATGACGTGGTTGTTGTTGTTGTCAATTATTCATTGTGATAATAACATAAACCAACATTTACAGACTATTATTATCGATTTTATTATTATTATTAATTTACTAAATGTAGTTATTGTTACACCCATTAACTGGAACTTGATATAATAATTACATTCAGTGCGTTCTAATTATTATTTATTTTCCTTCCAACTGTCATCCAGTAAGTTCCAATTATTGAATATAGCTTAAACTTGGCAACTATCGCTTAGATTAATGGATAGCAATGGCTATAAAAAGACGTTTGCTGGAAAGGCACAGTAGTGGCTAAAATTTCATATTTAAGCTCATTTATATTAGTTTAATTTAAACTCAGTTGCGAGTTTTAGGTTTTGTTTTGAAGTCTAAGTTGACAGTAAACGGAAAGAAAATTCAGAATTTCAGAAGTGTCGTTTGCTGCAACAGTTAATTTAAATTCACTTCATTATACGTTTTTTACAAATTTTAGTCAGTTAATTCCATAAACTTATGTATATATCACTTGGAAGTGAATATGGATCTATTTTATTCAGATAATAGCTTTGCGACGTCATGACTTATGAGGCTAAATGTATTTCCAGATTATGACGAGTGCAAACATGGTGAAGCATGTGATGCAGTGTCTTCAACATGCGAAAACTCCATGGGTTCTTACAAATGCAAATGCAAAACAAATTTTCGGTCCAATGGAGCGAACTCCATTTGTGAAGGTAGAAATACGTTCATATCAAAATTCAAATTCAAATCAAGACATTCTTTATGATGGCGTAAGTCCAATTAATGGACCTCAAGGCCACCGAAAATTTATCAAGGATGTTTTAATACTTTTATTAATTTTATCAATTTCTTTCCAAGTCTGGTATCGCTGAAAATGCTGCAAACTTTCCTTTGGTCTAAATGTATTTCAATTAGAAGTGTTAAATTCATACTTAGATAATTTTAAGGATAGCGATGAATTTCCAAGACAAGTTTTTAATTTAACTAATTTAAAAACAATCCTGTATTTGGGGCGTGTTAGTCGAATTGGTTACGTGCCTGCATACGGCGGTAATGGCAACAGTCGTAATGTGTCGTGTTCAAAACCCAGCCTGCACTGCCGCCAGCGCCCTTGGGAAGGAGCGCTATATAAATGGTTACAAGAAGCGCTTCGGACGCTATGCCTATGGCGCTGCATAAATGAAGCTACGATTCATGTAAGTTCTCGTGCTGCGCTCAAAAAATGATCATTGAATAGCTTTGGCCCCCATATTTTTTTTGATTCCCGACATCATTATCACCATATCCACCATAAATGCTCTTGCAAATCATATATTTTTGAAAAGGTAATTTAATTCTCTCGTGGATTTACCCTGTATTCACTGTGAAGTATCACTATTGTGATCATTTATCACTTTGTGATGTAATGATTAATGTCTATTATATTATTGGTAACGCAATAATTAATGAATATCAAAGTATTAGTAATGCAATTAATTATTATAATGTTATAATGATATGCCTATTAATGAATTAACAATAAACCATTGAAATGGAAGTTAAATGTTTGCTTAGATATTGACGAATGTCTGAGTAATCCATGCAACTTCGAAACTTCAATCTGTGAAAATACTTTAGGTGATTATGAATGCAAATGCAGGCCTGGTTACAGAATATTATCCAAACATGCTTGCATAGGTGAGACTAAAATTAAACTTGTCAATTTTTGTAAATTAACTAATTTAAATAAATATTTATTTGAGTTGTTAAAATAATTTGCAAAAGATTTAGATCAGGGTTGTCCAACCCTCGGCCCATCTTAAGTTTCTATTCGGCCCGCGAAGCTTCTCTGGTTTTGAAAATAATTTCGCAGCATCATTGCGCGTTGCGACTTCTACCTATTAGGGCAGACATAAACTACTTGTGCAAACAAAAGCAAAGCCAGATTACACATTAAACTGATCATAAGCATAAACTTGTAAGACTCTTCCAGCTTAAATGTAGCATAAAGAGGTATTTCGTGTTTTAATGGTTGTAAAGCTGCTAATCCGGCCGCGACTAGTTTAAAAGTTGTACACTTGGCCCACCGGTCAAAAAGGTTTGACACCCCTGTTTTAGATATTATTCGTATTAGGCAAAACTGTGAAATGTGGCACCAAGAAATAAGGTATTTAAAAAGTGTGCAGCGTTTTTTATTTGAATTGATAATCCACAAATACCAAATTTCAGAAATTACGGGAATGGAAACTAAACCAGGACATCTGTGCTCCTCAGATGATCTTTGCAAAAACATTACTAGATCCTTTTGCTATTACAACATCAAAAGTAATTCCTATCAGTGCTTGTGTCATGATGGTTACTGGAAGTATCAGGAATTTTGTGAAGGTTAAACTCTTAAAACAAATTTTATAAAAAATATTTTCTTATGTGTAATTATTTCCTGAAGATATTGACGAGTGCATGTTTGAAGCATGTGATAATAGGACTTCTACATGTCTCAACACTAATGGCTCATTTGTTTGTATTTGTCGTCAGGACCAACTACAATTGGCTGCAGATGTGTGCACACGTAATATTACTTAAAATTATTTATTATTATTATTAATATTATTATTATTATTATTATTATTATTATTATTATTATTATTATTATTATTATTATTATTATTATTATTATTATTATTATTATTATTATTATTTTTATTATTATTATTATTATTTATCTAATCTAGCTGTCTATTCAATAATATTAATTGTGAATTAATAACAAATCGAATGAAATCTGAAAATGTAGCAATTCTGCCTGAGCTAATTCCAACAATAATTAATTACCAGAAAATGGGACAACCGTGTATTATATGCAGTCACAGAATTTAGTGTACAATATTTTGATAGTTCTTTCGGGAATGATATTGTTTGGATTTCTCATGAGGCCAGTGTAATTTATCCGTTTTTATTTTAATTCATTTGAAGATATTGCAATTGGAAACTATTTATTTTTGGTTATATATTATTAAATATAGCATTGTATTTTTGCGTTAACAGTCATTGAAAGTAAGGTAAATATTTCTCCAACCTGTAAAGAATTATTTAGTAAAAGTTTTTAGGATGTTTATGGTCAAGAAAAAACATTGATGTGGATATTGGGGGCATACCAAAACAGCGAAAGACCAAATTATCTACTCTCGTAAAACCAAAATATCTAATCCTGTGTATAAAAACATCTAACACCGCATACCAAAATAATAAAAGATTTTGATTCAAAATATTTAGATTAGCCTTACATCAGTATAGTGAAGAGAAGAGCCATAGAAGCGTGGAAAGTATGAGCATTATGGTATTGTAGAAAGTATTATGGAAAACAGCAAAAAACAAGTTTCTTAATGTTTGAATGTAATTACATCAATTTATAAAATTTATTTTTACTTTTCACAATTTGTTTACATTTTGCGCAATACATTTTTGAAACTTTGTTTAAAAGATTTTTAAATCGAAAAAAATAATTTCGTTTCTACGTTATGTAATCAAGGAAGAACGATTTCCTTTTTCGGTCAATCGCGACGAGAAATTAAGATAGGCTTCATGTTCACGAGCGACATGAAGAAGCATCAACTTGAAGCTGAACATTGGTTTATGGTTGGGACATTCAATGTAGTGAGAACACCATTTGTTCAGCTTTTCTCCATTCATGGAAGGATAACGGAGTGAAGCAAGTCTCACTTCTTTTTGTTTTGATGTCAAAGAGAACTTCGAAGAATTACTCGAAGATATATAATCGAAGATTTTGATACTTAAAAGACATGGGCACGTGGGTGAAGAAGGGACTTTGAAAAAGCTCTGTGAAAAAGCATTGACGCAACCTTCTGTGATTCTGCTCAAAAGATGGGGTGCACTTTTCACTGGACTCGACCAGTGTACAGGCATGTTTAAGCAAATATATGAATTGCTAACATTTATAACGACATGCGAAAAATTATAATAAATTATAGGAAAACTCATCAAAATAGCATGACCGCAGAGTACAGACAATGGAGGAGCTGCTACAAAATTATGCGGAAGATTTTGAGCCTCCCTTTTACATCGGATTCTGAGATAACCACTGCTTTCGAGCTTATTTACTCACCTAGCAGGGACAATGTGGAGCCGATCCTTAAATATAATATGTAATACATAAATACGGGGAGGGAAAGTGGATCAGGAACACCATGTTTCCACCTGTTTCGTAGTCATATTTCAGGAAATATGTGCAAACCAACAACTACTCGACAGTTGACACAGTCGCCTCAATAGAAAAGCAGATTCATCGGGTTTAATTCTCTACAAACCAGTTGATTTGCTGCATAAAGAAGGTCTTCCAGCCACTCAGACATTGAGGCTGCTGTCTGACAAAAAAATGAACAGGGTTGGCAAGTGTTACGTAGCTAGTGCACCTGGCCGTACCTGGGGCTACTTATTTGCGTACCTTGATACTTGTTACGTAGATAATCGTGTTCATTTGATTTTGGGAGTTATTACTGATAGTTGGAGATATACAATTTGCGAATATTGAATATACAAGAAGCGTTTACGTTAATAAATACTTTTAGTTTACTGCTGTTTTCTATTGAGCCAACGATACAACAGCAAGAAGAGTTTCGCAAACACCAGCAAAAGCTGCAGGAAGCGTGGAATGAAAATATGAAAACGCCACTATTGATATTCACGATATAATGAAAATATGTAGCAGTTTTTATTCCAATAAATGACGTTCCTCGTTATTTTTGTTTTAAACCTTAGCCGTCTAGATAAATTTGTTTCAAGCACTCGCTATTTCGGTCACATCTTTTAGATATTTGGGTCTGGTTATAAAAGGCCTTCGCTATTTTGTCATAACCTTCTTTATTTTCGACCGACCCCAATTTTTCCCCCATACCTTTCGCTATTTTGGTAAATATTGTATGGGTTGAAATTTATTTGGACGTTTAAGTATAAGTACTAACATTATTCGGTAGCGATGTAGTAATGCTGTTTGAGATTAAAAACATAAATCACTTAAAATAATAAAACAGTTTATAATAAATTATGTTTTTATTTGTAACTTAATAAATTTAACCTTTTTTAAAATGATATTTACCATTATTCAGTTTCGGCAGGAAAATTGACAAAACCGATTCATCTGGAAAGACTGACAAAGAAATTGTCAATGATAAACCAACAGATTCTTAGATTGAAGCCTTCAGTTGAATTGCAGAGGAATGTTGTATTCCGTTGTTAATTAAAATACTCTTTACTTATTGAAAGTTTAAAGTAATTTACATTTACAATGTCCTAACAATGGAACATATTGCTTTAAAAAATATTTTGCTGTTTAAAATGAATAAAAGATTCAAATTTGTCTTCCTCTTTTAACTCCATGTTTAAATGGTTTTAGTAAAATGTTCTCATTGATTAAAATAAAATACTAGCTAATGAGTAATGATTAAAGATTTGATTGTGCATGTAACGGTCTCACCTTTCAATTCCATCATAGCATTCGCTAGATCATAGGTTCCCAACCTGGGAGCCGTGAAGGGGGTCCAGGGGAGTCGTAGAGTGATTTTCAAAAATCAGCATCAAAGATTTTCAAAATTATTTTTAAACTAACTTTTTAAAAAATCCGAGAATTCTAGAGAGTTTCAAGAGAAAAACAGAATGTTGCGAGATTAGAGCCCAGAGCAAAAAGAGAAGACAGAAGAGAACCGCAAGAGATTAATATTTATGCACAAGTAACGAGTATAGAGCAGAATTTATGATAAAGTACAGAAAAGTATCAATTTTAGCAAGAAAAAAATTAAAAAAACATTTACAAACATGAAAAATTAATTAAAAGAAATACACACTTCCTTTTCTGGAGGCCTCTTATATGGTGGCCTACCTCATAGCAAAAGACAAGAAACCCCACACAATTGGAAAGAGCTTACTCAAGCCATGTGCACTGGAGACAAGGAGAGAAGGAGAGAAAGGAGATTGACAAGATCCCCCTCTCCAATAATGTCATCCAGTCAAGAATCCATGACATGTCTCTTGATATCCTTCAACAGGTGATCTCAGAGATGAAAGCCAGTCCTTACTCATTCAGCCTGCAATTAGATGAAACTACTGATGTTGTTCAGTGCAGCCAACTTCTGGTGTTTTTGAGATATGTGTTGGATGGATCCATCAAAAAAGAATTTCTTTTCTGCCATCCAATACTCACCACAACAACAGCTCAGGATGTCTTGCGTGTTCTCGTGGACTTCTTTACAGAACAGGACTTTGATGACTGGAGAATGAAGCTCAGCTCAATTTGCTCTGATGAAGCACCAGCAATGCTCGGAAACAAATCCGGTTTTGCAACTTTGGTAAGAGCGGAGGCACCTCATGTGACTGTCATTCATTGCATGCTCCATCGACATGTCCTTGCAGCAAAAACTCTTCCAAATGGATTGAAAAAGGTGATGTCAACAGCAGTACAGATGGTGAACTACATCCGTGCAAGAGCAACAAATCAAGAAACTCTGCAAGGATGTTGGTGCCCCTTTTGAAGTCTTGCTATTTCATATTGAGGTCAGGTGTTAGTCAAGAGGGCAGGTTTTCAGCCGCCTAATGGAACTGAAGATTGAGGTGTCTATGTTTTTACAAGAGAAACAGAGTGACCTTGAAAGTATATTTTGTCTGCCAGAATTCAGCCTATCACTGGTCTATTTGGCTGACATCTTCACCCATTTAAATGAGCTTAACACTAAGATTCAGAGTCCTAACATGACCGTTATTGATGCTGGTGAGAAACTAAGCTCATTTCTGGAGAAGCTGCCACTGTGGATCAGAAGAGTGGAGAATAACAATTTTGCCAATTTTTCAAGATTAGAAGATTCTCTGCAAGCCAGTCGGTATGCAGTTGGCACCATATCAGCAAGTTTGGAAAGTGTGGATGACTGGGACTTGGCCAAAGATGATCTCATTGATCTGAGGTACAAAGAGTTGCTTAAGAGGGGGTTTTAGGTCAAGAGTTTTGAGAATTTGCAACCCTGCTGACTATCAAAACAAAATCTTAAAACAAACTTGATGCAAAGGATGACATGAGAGTCAAAGTCAAAGCCAAGATTCCGTCTACTTGTAAACAAGAAGCTGGAGCAATCTTCACATTAAATACGTTGGAACGTTATAATTAGCTTTTAAAATGCAAAAAAAGCTTCTTATTGAGAGTAAATAATGTGCATTATGTACAAGTACCTTTAATTTTTTTAAATCCAATATATGGCACCTGATTGGAGTATACTAACGTGCGTTATATGTGTTACAAATTTGCTTTCAAAATACATTGAATGGTTTTTTTTTTTGACGGTAAAGTATTGTTCATTACTTTTTTTTTGAAAAATTTTGACGGGGCCGTGAACCACATTTTGTCCTCTAAGGGAGCCGTGGGCACAAAGGTTGGGAACCCATGCGCTAGATGATGTCACCCACGTTATTATTTAAGAGTTGTAATTAATATCGAAACCAATTTAGTAAAAATTTAGTATAAATAACCTTGTTAATAATTACTTTATTTTCATTTTTAAACGAACTAAAAAACAGAATTTAAATTCTCTACGTAATGTGAAACCGTTTTTAGTAAACATGTTTTTAGTTTGTTGGTTCTTTTTACTGAAAGAAGGTCATGTTTCTTAATTAATTAATTTATTTATTTATTAATCAAATTAATATAATGATTTTAGAGACTGATTTTTTTCTTTTATATATTAGTAATGTTCTTCATAAAACTGTCATTTAATTTTGTTTATATTTAAAAGTTGCAACAATCAACTTGGCTTTGTTGAAACAAGTGAACATCTGCTCTATAAGAACTGCATCGTTTCAGTCAGTTGATGGCGACAGGTACCAACCATCAGAATCAATCACAGTGCCCTGTCCTAGTAGAGAATATTTTGTTGAATTAAATGGAAATTATTTTGTCCACTACGTCATCGTGTATGGTGGAGAATTCTTGAGACGTGGTTTGAACTTGCTGTTGTTGTTTTAAATGACCAAGGAAATATCGTTTTCCTAGTGCTTTTAAGCGTACGAATATAACGCATACTTTGCATAATTCATTGAATTTAACTCATGACTAGTGTGCTTAATTGAGGTAACTGAGATAAAATGAGGGATCCCAAATATTAAAAAAATGGATTATCGTTCTTCTTGATATGAATATATGAAAGATATGTAGGCTTAGAACTGCATAGCAGTTTGAATCTTAAAGAACGTTTCATTACTGGACTATGTTATGTGACTTTTTGATTCTTCAATCAATAAAACAGATTATAATTTTATTTTATAATTAATAATTATTAACGGTTTCAATTTTATCTTCTTATTTTCGATTTTTCCATGTCAAGGCAATATTATTAAATAATATTAAAAATAGTATTATTAATAATGATATATATCACCTGGGTGTAATTGCAGGTAAATTACTGTTTGGCGGCTCTTTTGTTGTCCACAAATTTAACGGAATCACCCTGAAATGTGGAGAGTATGCGAGAATGAGAAAAATCAATCCTCAGGGGTTGAGGGTGAACTGTGAATGGCCTCACATTTCGGTCTTTGCGGTGTTTATGAAACTGAAAGCAACTCCTTTTTATCTTAGTGAAGTCGAGGTGCATACTTTAGGTGATTGACAAATGTATGCAATTGATTAAATTTTATTAATGCGTAGTGACAGCACATCTCTATTGTTGTATAAGGCCGCCATTTCAAGTTCTTCCTTTTCCTGTTTACTCTTTGGATAAGCTAGGTTACCACTGTGGTCGGTACAAAATTGTTTACCAGCTCTTTGTTACAACATATTTTGTTACAATAAAATATAGAAAACTATATTAAAATCGATATTATTGAATGTTAAATAACCGGTTTTTTGCAAATAATATATTAATAATTAAAATTTTATAAATGAAACAACAGCTTCAGGAGTTAGCAATGAAGGTGTCGCGATACATCGTGGATGTTTTAAAAATTTTCCAACATCGTCACAAATTCAACTCACTGATTTCAAATCCTGTCGACAGCATTGCGCTTCCAAAACTTTATCCAGCCTCGCCATTGAGGTTAATTCACGTTAACACTAACTACAGCCATTACTAGAAGCATTATTTGTTACGTACTAGCAACAAAAACAAAAATATTAATAACAACCGTAATAGCAAATAAATAATAGCGATATTAATAAATTACTTTTTTATAAATCTATGAAAAATATAACTCTGGGCAAAACCTTTTGAAATTAAAACATTACTATTTCCGTATTTTGATAACTTTATTTAAGAAATAATAAAATTAAAAATCACATAAGGAGAACACATGTCATTGTGGACACAATGTCAATGAAATTGATGAAATACCAGAAGAACATTGCAATATGCACTGCTCAGATTCGCTTGGCAAATGTGGCGGTATTGGAACCTTCTCGGTTTATATCAGTAAGCCTCGTAATGCAAATTTATATTGCTTATTTATCATGTCATTAAACGCTATTTTTTTATGTAATTTATGGGCGATATTATAGGCATCTTGATTTAAATGTTTTTGTTTGAAATGTTGTAAATTGTTATAAATCTTCAACTTCTAAAATCAAATCTTTGTTTTTTCATAAACCCCGAATTTGACATTAATTTGTTATGCATTTAATAAAAAGTCACTCTATAATTTTAATTGATTTTTAATTTAAATTTGTTAAACAGTTTATATCCAACTTCCTCATTTCCTGGGATGTGTTGGAGGTTCGTTTTCACAGGAAATGACAAAACGTGATGACACAACAAATTATGACATGACAAGTGATGACATGACTATTTCTAAATGTCTGTTACTTTGCGATGAAAGTTATTTTGCATTGATTAAGGTCGGTAACTTTTGCTAGGATTAATCATTCTTAAAAACTTACCTTTTACTTTTTTTAATCTTAAATGATTTTGTCGAAAATTAATCATTAAAATAATATCTTTTATTACAAATAAGCTTAATATTAATGTTGATAATGATATGGTAATAAAAAATGAATAAATTATTTAAATAAATGCATAATATACTTAAAAAGCAATAATAACAGTCATGTATTAATTAAGTAACTTCAAATTAATATTTCATAATATTAAACAGTACAAAACTAAATTTACATTTATCAAAAGAGCGGTGACAGATGTGCATGTGTGAATGACAGTTCCTTATTTTCCTTCGTGGATTCTGAGTTTTGTGATGTTCTTTGTGCGGGAGATGCGAACATTTACTGCGGTGGAGTGGCACATTGGTCTGTCTTTGGAAGTAATCATGATTTCCTTTTTAGCGATTCACTGAATTTGATGAGGGTGACGATGAGGATGACGACGATGATGATGATGATGGTGGTGGTGGTGATGGTGGTATATTTTTAAAAAATTATTTAACAAGCTTTAATAGAGAATAAAACTTTGATAATTTTTTCCTTTGAAATGCTTTAGCTTGTTTTAAAGGAAACAAAACAACACTTCCCTGTTCAAAATTATTTCATTGTGCTCGATCCTGGGATGAATATGGAGTTTGTGAAGGTGGTTGTGAAGATGGCTACGTTGGTGAACATTGCATTGAAAGGGGTAAGTTATCTATTCTATTACTTGCTATTAATTAATGATTTTTTAAGGATTAATTTTATATATTGTGAAATAGAGGTATATCATTTCTATTATTTTTTTTATATTTTAGAATTACAATCTCAAAGAAAGCAGAATATCTGCAGTCTTTCAAATCCTTGTAAAAATCAATCGAATTCATTGTGCAAGTTCGACCAATTAACTCATACCCACAGTTGCCAATGTATGGAGGGATACTGGAAATTTCAAGAAAATGAAGAATGTGAAGGCAAATAATTAACTCCGTTTAAACTAATTTTTAAATGACTAAAATAGAGTTTATAAAATATTTGTATGTGTATGTTTAATTGTTTAAAATGTTAATTGAAATATAACATTGACTATGTCACAGATATTGACGAGTGTCAATTTGAACTGTGTGACAAGAGAAGCACCACATGTGAGAATGTCCTGAGTTCCTACAAGTGCAATTGTAAACCTGGTTACCGCCAAGCGAAATCATACGCCTGCCAGGGTAAATAAATAAATATGATTCCATTGATTCATTAATAATAAATTATTTCATGTTAATTCAAATTATTCATAGAAGAAAAAAATAGATTTTTCGTGTAATAATTTGTTTGGTAACAATACCTGGCACACAAAGTATTGGCAGACAAATTGGTGTTCCTACATCAAGCGGTAATGGCAACATTCGTAATGAGTCGTGTTCGAAACCCATCCTGCACTGCAGCAGTATCATTTAAGTGCCTCGTTGAAGATTAAAGTATAAACAAATTACAGATTTTACTTCTGATACAAATTTTAAATTTAACTTTTCTTTGATTGATTTTTAATTTAATATCAGCCATTCGATCCAAGAAAGACCTGAAGGACAAGTGCTTATCTTCTGATCCTTGCAAGAACAAATCAAATTCTTTCTGCCGTTACAACGCTGCATCCACAACTTTCAAATGTTTGTGCAGGGAAGGATTCTGGGAGAATGGTGACAATAACTGCGTGGGTAGGCAATCCAATTGATGCAATGAGTCTGTTGATCAAATCCTCAGAAAAATGTTGATATAATAAAATGTCATTTAAACTGTTATTGTTAATAAATACATTTTTATAGTTCTGTCAACCACGAAATATCTATGTAATGCTATTATTATTGAATCTATCTAACAATAATATCCATCTAGTTGTCTATTAACTGTTTGAATCAATTAATAGTAAATAATGATACTATTTTTTATTTTTAATTCTTTACACTATTACTGTAATGCTGTACATATACTGTAATAGTAGTAATATTGAATAACTGCCGCAGAATAAATATTTTTGTCTTTTAGATGTTGATGAATGTGACTTTCATCCATGCGATAACAGAAGCTCAACTTGTCAGAACATTTTGGCTTCCTATAAGTGCAATTGCGTTCCTGGCTTCTATGCTTTAACTGCCCATGTTTGTCAAGGTTTGACATAAAAAGTGACAATTAATTTAATAAAAAAAGTAATGTAATGTGATGATGGGCTGTATATTTGTTTCTCGAGTGTTAACTGAGTCCAACTTATGTTGTCGAGTTTCAATCAACTTTATGAAATTTGTTGTGGGTAGTCCTACTGATGTGGTAGTGAAATGTATTGATGATGATTGTGATGATGATGATGATGATGATGATGATGATGATGATGATGATGATGATGATGATGATGATGATGATGAATGATGATGATGATGATGATGATGATGATGATGATGATGATGAATGATGATGATGATGATGATGATGATGATGATGATGATGATGATGATGATGATGATGATGATGATGATGATGATGATGATGATGATGATGATGATGATGATGATGATGATGATGATGATGATTGATGATGATGATGATGCTGATGATGATGATGATGATGATGATGAATGATGATGATGATGATGGATGATGATGATGATGACGATGACGATGACGATGACGATGACGATGACGATGACGATGACGCTGACGATGACGATGACGATGACGATGACGATGACGATGACGATGACGATGACGATGACGTGACGATGACGATGACGATGACGATGACGATGACGATGACGATGACGATGACGATGACGATGACGATGGACGATGACGATGACGATGACGATGACGATGACGATGCGATGACGATGACGATGACGATGGACGATGACGATGACGATGACGATGACGATGACGATGACGATGACGACGATGACGATGACGATGACGATGACGATGACGATGACGATGACGATGACGATGACGATGACGATGACGGATGACGATGACGATGATGACGATGACGATGACGATGACGATGACGATGACGTGACGATGACGATGACGATGACGATGACGATGATGATGATGATGGCGATGATGACGATGATGACGGTGATGATGACGATGACGACAATAATGTTGTTGATATCCATGGTGACAGTGAATCGACATCAGTTCAAGTAAAGAAATATACTTCATTCAATGATTTTTGAATAACCATTTGATGCATAAAAATTATGGTTTGTTAATACATTCACTGTTTCAAATATTACTCAGCCAATGTGACGGTGGAATATTACGAACAGGCGATGACTTCAGCCATCATCATTATATCTTGCGTCATTGCATTTTCACTGTTTGCAGTACTTCTGTGGTGATTATTATTATTATTATTTTTTATTCATAAACTTTGACTTGTAAAATATGGAATCTTGATTTAGCCAGTCATAAACTATTGAAGTAGGAATGGAATTTTATAGGAAGTTGTCTAAACAAAATTATTTATACATAGAATTTGTTTAAATTAGCAACAAAAACATTAACGATAATATCATTATTTATTATTAATTGATTAAAACAGTTAATATTCGTGATGAATGATGATTATTATTATTACTATTATTAATTTTTATTGATTAAAATAGTTAATATTCGTGATAAATTATTATAATCATTATTTTTTATTATTATTATTATTATTTTATTACTAATCATTACGGTTAGTTATTATCTAGCTAGTCTCAATGACTCATCGCACTGTATGTCACTATTGCAATATATTTCCAAACTGTTAATTTCAGTTTCGGCAGAAAAATCGACAAAACATCATCATCAGCTTTCGATGGCCGGTCAGAAACAATTTCCTTGTCATGAAAAAGGAGAAATGTTTTAGAACATTTCATTTGTTTCTTAAATTGATGATTTTTATTTGTTAATTGGTTGATCAATGAAATGACTAATCTATTGATCGATTAAATTATTCATTGATTAATTTTAATTGCCCAAAAACAATCTTTTAACAACTCCGAATGCAATCAACAAAGTCTTAAAACTCGAATTTAATTATTTCACAAGCACGAGTTTAGAAAAGGGGACGTCATTAATAAATGTTAATAAATTTAAATAAATGTAAATAAATGTTAATAAATCTAAATAAATGTAAATAAATGTTAATAAATGCTAGTAAATGTTAATAATATTGCATACTACAAAAGTTCACTAAAACTGAAAACATGGCCGTTTTCAAAGTCTCGTCGATAAATCACAATTCTAGACACTGAACTGAGCAGTTAAATTCATTCCTATGATTAAAACAATAGCTATTCGATTCTAAGTACTGGCCTATGAATCTGTAAAAGTCCTTGTTTATTCTTTTGGTTCTCCTCTTGCATCCGCTTTGTCTGCTCAATCGATCACCGTGTACAGAGTAATGCTCCTTAGTCGAAGATAATGAATTTCTTGAAGTTGGTGAGGAATGATTGATGAATGTCTTGAAATTTTTTGGAAGGAAGTTCACTTTTGGTTCTTTGTGAGAATCGCGGATGACCTTCGATTTGTCGTGACACATGAAAATATTTTGCTTTTCATCCGAGTTTTGCGAAGCAGAATTTTTCCAAATTGGCGGGGAACTGCAGACGACAACATCTGGAAAGTCCTCATCAAACAGTAGGGTACTGTGGAGGGGATAGTTGAACGTGCTGTGGAAGATGCTGGACGAACCGATTAAACTGACCTTATCAGCGTCTACTTCTCCTATTATCGGACTTAATAAATTTTCTCTGCAGGATGTTGCCTGCGCTTTTGGCGTGTTCAGTTTCGGCAGATCATCATCATCATCATCGATAATCTCCGTTCTTAAATCTTCCGTTAATTTGTCGGTTATAACCGCGAAACGCTTTTGATGTGCTTTGTTTTGCTTATGCTTCGATCTGCAAATGCTTGGAGTTCTCAGTAAAATCTTCACAAAGTCCCTGATGCCTCCATTGGGTCTTGGCAGAGTGGAATCGATTGAAATGTCTTTTCGGAGGTCCGAAGTGGCAATGGATCTGTTCATAATGTTCTGGATTGCTGGAAATTTGAACAGTTTGTAATTACTAACCTAGTTAAATAAAACAATTTATAATTAAATTAGTAACTACTAGTTAATTAGAATATAATAATAAATAGTCAATTAAAGAGAATCGTTTAAAATAGACATTGCACCAACTATGTCATTATCATCACATTCCTCCTCCTCATCCTCATTATCACTATCACCATCATCATCACCATCATCACCGTCAACACCATCATCGTCATCATCATTATCACCATCATTGTTATTCTTATTATTGCCTCTGAACATCTAAGATTTTATTTAATATTTATTTACCGATCATAACTACCAAAATCACTTTAACTATTCTTAAATTGATAACGTAATTATGGAGTTATTTTTATATAGGTATTAATTTTTGTCATTTATAGGGCATTCATTGCTATTCCACAAATAAATAAAAAAGTAATCTTTTGCCAAACTATCGATAATATTTAAGCCATAAAACTCCATAAATTCCCTGCACCAAAATTACATTTACATACATAGTATCTGCAGTTGGTAATTTACAAAGGCAGGGTAACACCTGATGCTAGACAAACATTTTTATGCAATTAAAAAGCAATTAAAGACAAGGAAAACATCATCATTGCAGTGGTGTTTGTTTTCACAGTCCAATGACTTTACACTAATTGGACGTGTTCACATTAGTCGAGATTGCAGCGATAAGGTAAGGTGGACATTTTAGATTAGTCGTTGGAAACTTTAAAGTGAATTATTTGAGAAAAATTTATTGTGAATAAATAATTATGCTATTTAATTATTTATTTATCATCAATGTGTAATCAGTCTATCTTTTCATTGTGTTATGACATCATTTTCAAAATCTCTGGCGCCACAAAATCAACTTTAAATATTATTATTACTTTATCAGCACAAGATTCGCCTAAGGTTTACAAAATCATCGCAACATGAAACAAAAGAAATGTCTAGAAGCAGTCCTACCAAATGCGCCTTTGTTGCGTGCAGTGTCAAAAATGACTTTAACCGTGTTGATCGCATTATTTAAAAATACAACCAATTATAATATAATATAATTACTTATAATACAATCATTTAAAATATTACCGTTGATATTTCAATCATTTGATTAATACAGTTATTTATTTGTAATACAACATATATATTATATTATACTTGAATACTTTGCAAACAGGCGTTTACAAAGTTCAGGAATTTGGGGAGACAGTGATTACTAGCGAATTAATTGAACAACAAAGAGATTTCTACAATAAAGAGGTGGTCATGATGAAGAGACGGCGTCGTTTGAAAAG